>OZ018338.1:4466224-4643724 GCA_963969495.1 Ceratothoa steindachneri | reverse complement strand
TAGTACATCTGCTCCACAAGTAGTTTTCACCATAGCGACTGCTGCTGGTTTCACCAGCTCCTTTCCAATATTGTGAGACTTTGTGGATCGTGCAATCTATCATATCACTTAAAAGGATGCCAAGGAACAAAGAAAAAGCTGAGCCTGAAGGAGCATCAATCCGACTTCGTTTTACCTGTTCTGCTTTATCCTTCCAGGAATTTAGTAGCCTTTCTATAACGTTTGGATGAACTGAACATAAGTAACGTTTCAGTTTGTTTTCCTTTATTGATCCATTGGTAAGAACTTGCAGACATTGAACACACTGAGGGCGGACATTTCCTGATCTATCTCCTAGATGTGTGAAGACGTATTTGAGAAAATCAGGTTTATACACTAAGTGTTGTTTGCGCTCGGCCATCGTTCCCTCTGGAATTCATCCTTGAAATGAGTATTATATATATATATATATATATATATATATATATATATATATATATATATATATATATATATATATATATATATATAACTGAAATCACATGATACGTGATATGATAGATGTATTTATAGGCCCAAAGAAATTAAAATTGGTATCACAACACTAAAGAAGGTAACCATTGAAAGTTTAAGAAAGAAAATTGAGATATAAAAACGGAGAACATCGGGAAAACTATTTTTAATTGTTTTATGAAAATGAATAAAGGAGTTGGATTCGAACCTGTGTCCTCAAGTACTCATCGCTATTATGAGCAGGACGCTCATCGACTGAGCTACCATCCTATAATTAATCATAGAGACACTGAAACCATAGATGAGGGAGCTTTGTTAAGTGCTGAGTTGTAGTCGAAGAGTAGAGAAGGACTTGATTTATGAAGTCACCCTCGACCACCCGAGGGGGACTCTGGCTGGATGTACGCATGCCTCCACCTCAAGAGTCAAACGGAAAGTGGGGATGCACCCCTTCCTCAAGGGGGGACCCGATATAAGAGCGGTACGCTCTACCCACTCCAGTGGATCCGGAAGTCTCGAACTAGATTGAGTCTACCTTGGATGTATTCCCCCATAAACCGTTTCATTTTTACACTTTTTTGTTGCCACTTTCTTTCAGAACCTCTTCTCGCCTATTTTCTTAGCCGGTAGCGAAATTCGCAGGATAGACGTAGACCTGCTTTCGTTCACTCATCTCTTGTCTGAAACGGGAGTGAGATATCTGCATTCTTCCTACTTTCTTCGTCTTTTACTACTTCTCATCGTTATTTTCTTTATCTCTCCCTTTACGCATACGAAAGCTGATGTCCTGTGATGCGTGGAAGCTTGTGTGCCCTCCTGGCCCCAACACCCGCAGAACGATATGCGGCTATATATCTTCCACACATTTGAACTTCCTCCATGTTCAGCACTTTCATTACAGATCTCTCATTTCAAAATTTCTGCGTGATTAGTCCTCGTTGCTATTTCACTACCGAATTCGAGGGAAATGACATTAAAGAAATGAGAAATTTCGATAATTTAAATTTCTTCGGTGGCATTAATGCCTTATTATGATTATCCCACATGAGGTACATGCAACGTCCCACCTCACTACGGTGAACTATCGTGGGGAGTAATTAAGATGGAGGTAATGTGATGGCGGCAGCCAAGGCGAGATCGGCACCACTGGTCTCTGGGCGAGGCGCGCGAGACCGAACGAACGCCGCAGTCACGCGATGAGCACCGAAGCCACGACCGACCTTCACCTTCGCCTATCTTACTCTACCCCTCCTTTATCGTCTAGGTATCATTTCTTTCGTTTCCTTATTTTACCTACTCTTCGTTTATGGCACATTTCCTTTGTTGCTTTTTTTATACCTTTCCTCGTTAATGTGTTTATTTATTGTACCCCCTCTTCTTCTATGTGATATTTTGTTTGTTTCCTTATTCGTTAATGTGATATTTCGTTTGTTTCTTTATTGTATCCCTTCTTCTTATATGTGGCATTTACTTTGTTGCTTTATTGTATCCATCTTTTCGTTTATGTGTAATTTTCTCCTTTATATGTAATATTAGTTGTTGTTTAGTGTATCCGTTCTTCGCTTGTGTGACAGTCTGTGTTTCTTTATTGTACCCTTTATTCATTTATGCGAGATTTTCTTTGTTGCCTCCTTCTAATCCCTCTTCGTTTATATGACAGATCGTTTATTTTTCTAATTCACTCTTTGTTTGTTTATTCGATAGTTTCTTTTTTATCCCTCTTCGTTTAAGTGACATTGCCTCTGTTGCTTTATTTCCCAAATGCCACAGATGACCTTCCTGATCTTGGTCTTTATTAACTGTCGATGTTAGAGCTCTTGCTAGCCGAGTGGATACGGCGTTGGTCTCCCGACGGCGCGGTACCTGGTTCGATCCCGGCAAGAGCTGACACAAACCTCAGCGTTCGTAGAGATCTGGCTACCGATTGGCGGACGCGCTGTGCTCACCCCTGTATTCGGGTGGGTAGATCTTATACTTCTTATCACATACATAGCCAAGTACAACACTACTTTCTTTCCTCTCTCGTCTTCACACACACACACACTCTGTTCCAAGGAATCCTCCGATGGGTATCTATATCCATATACCTCTGATGCGGAACAGGTCCCTCTGCCCCAGGGCGATGGAGGTTCTACCTGAACGCTCTTTGGTACCTCTCTTTAAAGAGGACCGGTTCCTGGTACCCTCGGGCTCACCAGCGATTGTCATACTGACCTTTATGTCTATTTCATTATCCGGATTGGGGATCCCCCGGGGTAAAGGAAGGTTGGCGAACCACTACTGCTACTGCATCCAACTACCCGACGCATAGATGAGTAAATACAATGGACCACATTATAAAACAAGCTCTAAAAGTAAATATTAAGATTAAATTATCGATATTAATGAAATAGTCTTACTAATAGTATTATTTCCATTGCCCCCGATTGAGATCATGCTTTTTCCATAGATAGTTTGTAGCGAAAGTTTAAATTTAGGTGACTGAATTGGGTTGTTTAATTAATTATTCGATTGATATTTGATCAATTTCGGAGATCTATTAAATATCGATTCCCATTTTAGTACAAAAATCCAATTTAAAGTGTTTTGCAGCACAAACGGATTTAGGTCAGCGACACACAAATAATCAACATTGAACAAAGGTTGAGACACGAATACGAATATCACTGATCATTTTTTCGCGTCATCTTTATTGGCAATTGGAGTTGGGAAGCTTTGAACGTTTTTTAGTCGCGTGAGGCTCTACATTTTACTATGTCGGTCGGTCCTCGTTTTGCTTTTGGGAGGGGGGGGGGGGTAATATTATTGTAACTATTCGGCCGATTATAACAAAATTTGAAATCTGTATGTTGATTTACATTCTCTTTCGAATGATATAATTAACAAGGTCCTCCCAAAGTTAGCCGGGGAATTATTTTGTTTTGGCAATAACATCATAACTATTCGGCCTATTTTAACGAAATTTGAAACCCTCATGTTGTTTTAAATTCTCTTTCGAATGATCGAATTGTCAAGGTCTTTCCAAGGTTAGCCCCAGGAATTATATTGTTTTGGCAATAACATCATATCTATTCGACCGAACTTGACGAAATTCGAAACCCTCAATTTGTTTTAAATTCTCTTTTGAATTACATAATTAACAAGGTACTCCCAAGGTTAGACCCAGGAATTATTTTGTTTTGGCAATAACATCATAACTATTCGGCTGAACTTAAATTAATTTGAAACCCTCATGTTATTTTACATTCTCTTTCAAATTATAGAATTGACAAGGTTTTTCTAAGGTTATTCCGAGGATTATTGAAAGTTTTGAAGGTCGTAAGGTTATAAATCAGAATAAGTGAGAGAAAGCGACCTTTTGGTCAGTAGACCTTGTTTATTAACTTGCATCAGTCTTCAGAAGAAATTTACTATATTGCTCCCTACGGTTCCTCCACATGTCGTCTTTACCATGGGGGTTTCTTAGGAAGTCAGTTTGTTTGAACTCTACCAATGCATTTTATATAGTGCTAAGATGTGGTCCCTTGAAACACATTGTCAGACATTAATTTAGGAATATTTAAACCATTTATTCGCCACAAGAGCGTGTATGTTTTGGATCATTGTCATGTTGTAAGAAAACTGCTTATCTAGCTTCACTTTTTTAGGTGATTGTGAAATGGTTTCTTTAAAAATAGCCAAATAAACCCATGGTATTATGCTTGCTCCACCATAGTTTACAGTTGACAGGGTGCGTTTGGGAAGAAGCGCTTCGTTAGGTTTCCGTCAAACGTCTTTTCATTTATAACTAAAGAGGTCTATTATCCTTCTTAGCCCCCAAATATAATCTTCTGAACTGTATTATTACCCTGATTATTGTATGTATAATGTTACCGTTAGTATATGGAGAAGAAGCAAACCATCCTGGCCGCAATCTCAAACGGGATTGAGACTTTCTGGACTGAATTTCTTTAGTAGATTTCCATTTTTCTTCCTATCCCGTCTCTCATATTATGTAGATAATTCTTCAGGCTATTTGTTCACCAGCTTGTCTTTATTCCAACCCCACCTCTGGTTGGGGTTGGAAAAGGGGTCAGCCCCCCTGCCTTATATTTCTGGTTGTGTGGGGAGTTAAAGTGCTTGCACTATGCTCTCTCTTGGACCCTCTTTCTTTTTTCTCTCTATTCTATTAAAGAGATCATAGCGTCGAAGACCTCTGATCCGCTCATTAAGAAGATGCCGGATGTCTCCGAGCCCGCTGGCGTCAAACGATTCCAAGTTGTTTGTGCGACTGGTGGAACAAGGATGTCTGAAGAACACATTTCATCAGCCCAAGGGCGTAGCTATCTTCTCTAATAGGGGTACGAGGTTTTCACATTTTTTGCACGAAACACTTTTCGTTAATACAGCTAACCCTGACCAGAGAGCCAAATCGAGGATTCTACGTACAATCAATGGCATACCTGTGTGGGTGAATCCAAACTCTACTGTGGATTATGTATGCCAAGGAGGTAGTGAATGCTATAGAAATAGTAAAATATTCCGTTTGGGGACATTACTGAAGAGTTTGTCAACCAGGGGGCAGTCAGGAATGAGCTATTATCAAGGAACGAGGAGGGGTATTTAGATTCACTCGATGACCTAAGGTCACATTTTATATAGATTGGGTCCGTAAATAAGTGTCTGCTCGCTAGAATCGCTACCGCGTGAGGTAAATCTTGCCCTTACTGGGGTTTTACCACTGTCACTACTTCAGCCATTCTTCTGAGCACTTCAAAGATTGGTTCCTGAGAAAAGGGCAGCATAAATCTAGACTCTGTTCCATCACCATTAATCCAAGCTCGAAGTGTGCTGCTATAAATAGACGCCTCTCTTCCCACCTGCCCCCCAAATATAATAAAACTTAGAACCCGAAAAACCCACTCTAAACGAAGCATTTGAGAAGGAGAAAGAAAAGGCTCACGTACCGAGCCAAAGATACATCCGGAGTGCAGATATCTTCGCTAGAATTGACGTGAACTCCGGCATAACATGGAAAAGCTACAGATTCTTGTATTCTGCTGTTGTCCTTCATGTCTCTCTGTCTAAGAGAAAATTTCTACCAGGGCCCCTCCTATTTATCCTCTCGAAGTACAGGGAATTTGAATCGCAAATAGAGCTTGGGACAGCTAGGTAGATGCGCAATTTATACTGGATGTTAGGTCTCCGTTCTTCCTTTGGCGCTTCAAATTTCCTTTCAGAAGGTAGTCCTGCTTCACCTGAATATAAGGTATTCCCTTATCTCATATATATGTATATGTATATATATATATATATATATATATATATATATATATATGTTTTTAAGGTTCAACTTTGTCTCTCCAAACGTTATCATATTGTTGAAACTTCAGTTTTAGTTTTACGAAGATATGTCTTCTCTCTAACCGAGTAACCGTGGAGTTAATTTTGTGTAGGAATCTCTTAACTTATGTCTCTGAAACAAAAATCAACTACAGTTTGAGCTTCCAAATTTTTATATATTTACTTCTTTAGTGGCAGATGGAAAACTTTAACGTTTCTTAAAATGTTAAAAGTATTAGGCGGTGATAATTTGCACTTTTTTCCTCACCTTTTCGCAATTTATCCGACTCATTTTCTTTATACTTTTGTATGACAACGTTTGGATATTTCTCCGTAAAGGCTTCCAGCATCTCAAAATACAGAAAATACGCCTTTGGACTCTTATTATTTTCATCCTTTTTCCACATTGTAAGAAGATGTGGCAAATATGTAGGCTAAAAATCAATTAAAAAACACTCCTCCTGTACATAAATTCCAAAGTCCTTGAATGATTTCTTTGACTTTGTATATACGAGTACATGGTCATACTAATTCCAATATATCAGGTAATAAGAAAAATGTGCCTTTTTAAATAAAAAAAGAGAGAAATGAAAATCACACGCAAAGAAAGGTCACTTCGGTGAAGATTGATTTCCTCTACGAGCTCTGTAAGAATTCCTTCAAGAAAGAAGTAGCCTCTCTCTTATGAAAACTGGCAAAATTGGAGCACGTCAAACCTTCTTTGACTATTGGGCTCTTTAATGCTTTATAACTGTCTCTGTTGGTACTACGAAGAATATTAAGATAGAGCTCGCTCATAGATACCAGAATGCTGACACATGGACAGGAAATTTTGTTGGACTCGCGATCAATCATCTTCATCATACCAGAAGAGTTGCGAATCCCTTTCATACTGGTGCGGGTTTGAAAATTAAAGCATTTGATGATGAAACTTTATTTTTATCATTAATTTGTACAGGAATTTTGAATTAAAGTTTTAATTTGCGACGTAAAAAGTGCTATTTAAGATGCCAATTTTTTTTTTGTTTAACTACAATCGCATGATTTATTTAAAGCTCGTGCGACTAATTAATGCAGAAACTAAGATTTCGACAAAGTGAAATTACTCCTTCAATCACACTGTCACTATCAATTGACTCGTTGGTCAACTCCAACTTGTTAAAGTATAATGAACTTTAAAAATACAACAATACAGAGCAAAGACTTCAAAAACCGTTAGTTTTCCTACGTTGTACCTACACCAAATAATAAGAAACTGTCGACCTGTCGCTAACAGACAGCGTAAAATCTCATTTAAATCCTGTAAAATCACCATTAGTATATTTAAAAAAATTATTATACGGCATAGCAAGTCATTATATGTCAGTCTGATCAATTTATTTCATAAATTCCGACTTAATTATAGAGTCACCTGTCACTGTAGGTTGCTAAATTCAATAATGATTAAAGCAATATCTCTTTGACCTATATCATAGATTCCTCCTCAAATTTGTATGGATGAAACATACTTTCAAAATTAGCACATTCCCACAAGCCTCATAAACACACGATAAAATGCCATATGAAAGCGCATCCATGCCACTCGCAACCTTCCGCCCATCTTATACCGGCTAAATAACTTACCGTTTATTTGGCACTTTTCATTTCGTTAAAAACAGACAACAATTTTGTCTACCCCTATGACTTGAATTATGGTTGCATTCTGCTTGTCCCAGTGGAATCTTCGTCACTCGAGCAAACAACTCTCTGTAAAATCAAGC
Source organism: Ceratothoa steindachneri (assembly GCA_963969495.1). Classification (NCBI taxonomy): domain Eukaryota; kingdom Metazoa; phylum Arthropoda; class Malacostraca; order Isopoda; family Cymothoidae; genus Ceratothoa; species Ceratothoa steindachneri. The sequence continues at coordinate 4,636,150 of OZ018338.1, read as the reverse complement.
CCCAAATATTATCATACTTGCTCTTGCAGGAATCCTTCTTCCTTAAAGACTTGGAGATATAAGGATACGTCTCCTTTCGAGACACAAGTACTTACCAGTTTCTACATAGTCAACACTTGTTCCTACAAGGCATCACAGTTTATAGCTGACTTGTTACTTGCTATGCAGGCAGAGTGAAGAGGAGCGAAACGCTGCTACAATTAGCAAGTCTCTACATACAACATGACCGTTTCAGAAACGCGATTTTCCCTAACAATCGCTACATATCCAGGAACCAAGCAGAAGAAAATGCCATCTTCGTCCTCCATGTCACGTCACCAGTGATCTCATACTTCGTACACCACGTCAATCAAGCCAGTGAGATGGAATTCAAGGTCGAACAATACAGTCTATGTAAATAAAAATAACAACACACTAACACGCAAGTTCAACATTTAATCGCGTGTGATTTTCATAATCGTAAATTCCTTTTATTCAGCTTCATGGCGTTCAAGCTTTGGTTGTATGGAAACCAAACCAGCCGTTGCGATTTTAAACCAAGGTCAAATGAAATAATCATTTTTATCGATCCATTTTTAAGGAAAAAGATGTAATAAGAATTTTGTACCTGCCTATTTTTCAAGGGAACATAACTTTTCATGTATTGAAATGACTAGTTTTAATATTTCTTTTTGTAAACCCTTATAAATGATAAAAATCAATTTTCAATATGCTCCCCGAAGGTAACATGCTGACAATGATCGTTATATCCATTACCTAGGGCCATCCTTATGAATATAATTCACCCTAAAACATATAGCGGTGAATTTCAAATGATTGACATCTGGATTTTTCGAAAGGCTGGGTGTATGTAACCAGCGACCATGTCTTATTCCAGAAAGCATTAATAAAACTTTCTCTTCCCCACCGACTCAGAAAATAGCCAAAGTCAGTCAAAATAATAACGACTTGCTCACCGCTCTATCATTTGCAAATTCCAAACCTGGACCAGCTGTAAACTCAAGCAAAACACACTAGCTTCGTCTGTCTCGGATAAAAATATTTGAAATAGATCCCCAAAGCGCTCTACGCAAATACACCTCCATATGTATATCGCGGGTACACAAATGCTATCATTGTGCGTGTCATAGGTAGGGAAAAATTATTATATCAGATCTCATACTGTTGTAATTCATCGTTCTTATAGTCAAAGTCTAGGTTTCCTTGTTAGTCTTTAAATAATCAATTACCGTTAGTCTTTATCTCAAAAAGTAGATTTGTATTTTTATATTATAATGCCCTCATTGGGACCAAGTGTTTTTTAATACGATTGGTACATGTGCAAATGCCCTCATTGGGACCAAGTGTTTTTTAATACGATTGGTACATGTGCAACATATTCTAGGAAGAACCCTTTATGTGTGTGTGTTATGCCAGCTGCAGACGGTTGTGCGTATTAGAGAATAAACAGAAGCTACCTTTATTATTGACCCTGCTTTCTGTCGTCCCACAGTATGTGCAACATGAGCCGTGGTGGAGTATTGACTGAAGCTGAAAAGTCATTAAACTCCAAGACACTTTTCGAAGGGAAAACAACTTTGAATATTGCTAAACTTCTCGATCGAGACCATCGTACGATCAAAAGCATAGGCTGCTGCACGCCATGGACGATCGGATAAGGAAAAATTGAGTGTAAGCCGTTCTATTTTAAATCTTATCAAACGAGAACGCTTGAAAAAACCATTGCAGAGTAGTAAGCAAATAATTAGAGCTGCTAGTGCCGGTAATGTGGTCCTAAACTACTTGATGCCGTGTCTTGAAGCGCCCAGGAAAATGTACTAAGATAGTAGTTCGACCTCTTTTGAAGACTATTCATAAGACCAAGCGAGTTGAATAGGCAGAGAGTACATACATGAAACTTGATGTTCAAAGTTTTATTTTTACCGATGAATTTAGAGCAGCTCTCGATGGCTCTGATTGGAGGAGGAGTGGATGGTGGGACAGAACGGCTCTTCGACCTCAACTCGTTTGGGGGGAGCAAAGAGGTGGAGGTGTTTTCTGCGGTAAAATTGCTGGTAAGAATTGATAAGTCCTCTCTGAGTTTCTGATTGCGTGAAAATAACACCAACAGCTTATATTGACTTTTTAAAAGCCAACCTCCTCCTGCGGTATGCGAACAAAAATGGCACCCTACCACGAAAGTACATTTCCATGGATGACAAAGCTCCATCGCCTTCAGCGAAGTTGACGCGGAAGTATCTGGACCAAATATGGTTAAAAACAGCAAAATAATGAACTATGTTGACTCCTCCCCTGATTAAACCCCCATTGAAAACCTCTGCATCATCCTCAAATGACAAATCTACATGAAGGGCTGGTGATATTCGTCCCCTACAGAGTTTCGGGCCGTTATTTCGAGCACTGCCAAAAAAATACATTATCTTCAGTAATATAAAATCTCACCTTATTAATGAATCGTCGGCTGATTTCAATAATTGCAAACCATGGTGGTTATATGCATTAGTGAGGTCATCACAGGCAGTTTAAAGTAATGATAGTTAGCGTTCATTTTAGTGCAGTGATATTAATTGTTCTAATAAAGTATTTAATTGTTTGCCTTTTATTCTGCGAAAACTATGTTCCATGGGTATTATTTCCAGATAATTATCTGGTAGTAGTTCATAGAATACAATTACCAGATAGTTAGCTGTTAGTAGTTCATAGAATACTATTACTAGATAGTTATCTGGTAATAGTTCATAGAATACTAAAAGTAATCTGTGAAAATCTGCGCAATTCAATCATTGCCTGGAAAGTTATTTGACCCTAAATGATTTATATCATTAACTCTATGTGCATATTCTACGCTACCCAAGGAACATAATTTTCGCAGAATAAAAGGCAAACGATTAAAGACTTTTATTAGAACAATTAATATCACTGCATTGAAATGAACGCTAACAATCATTCCTTTAATATGCAAATCACGTTTCTGGCTGTATATCACAACTCACTCAGAACATATCCCTATTAATTATTATTAATATGGATATGTGCTGACTGAGTTGTGATATATAGCCAGAAACGTGATTTGCATATATTTTTTTAACGCAGTATATATAAATATATTTAATGGGGATACATGACACCGTTGAGGCTAGCCAAATCTCACGTTTATTCCTATTTCTGAAGCCATTTTGCCGCCAATTTATCATTAGAAATGCATACAAACTGCTAAATTGGACAATACTGCTAGGTGTTTTTAAACTTTCCCCAATTTTACGATGAAGGTTTGTTTGCCTCATACCCAAAAGTCATTGGCGCAGTAAATAAGCGTCAAGAAGTTGTTTATCCGAGAATTCCCGATGGGCTGAGATCTGATTGATTCGCTTTTGGTGTGTTAGTTTTTTATCAGTACCGTCCTTTATGGGAAAGAACTCGAAACAAGAATACAAAGGCTAGTGAGTTCGAAAAAAGAGATTCGATACATGTAAAGATGATATAATATTAAATCCCTTGAACACTATAACTGAGGGGTGTCTGGGTCCGTTCGCGACATACGCAGAATCCTTTTGGAAGATGAAGTGAAGAGAGTTATTTTTTTTAATTTTTACAAAAGGTGAAACGCAACTATGCTAAATCCACCAAATTAAAAATGGGGCCCTGAAGGAAATAGCGAAGTTACGAAGTGAAAAAATTGAGAGGAGATAAATAAGAATGTTAGTCGAAAAGATTAATGCAGCTTGTGCGAGAGACTGCTCATAACTCTCTTAATCTATAGCACATCGAACATAACTGGAATATTGAACAAATTTGTCCAAGCTTCTGGCGGATAGCGGTGCCAATTGTCCCAATTGGGCTACTAGTTTAGCCCATTTGAATAATACGAGTCCCAATTTATACACCTTTGTAGAAGAAAGACCCACTGAACAGGTTTTGTAAAGGGGTCCCGGTTTATACACCTTTGAACAATAAACGCCTCCAAACAGGTCTTTTTTAAAAGGCACCATGTGGCGACTGTCATCAAGGACATAAACGGACGAAAATATGAAAGTAAAAGCCATTTATTTAGAGCCTTGCTTTATTGAGCGAGCAATTAGCTTTATACAATGCCATAGATGCAACAATTAAGCCAACCTAGCTTGAACTAAGGGAAAATCTATACAACCAGAATAATAATGATATAACATTATAATCAGGTTATTTTCAAATACACCCATTTGAACAATAAAGGCTCTAAGTTGTCCTATTTCAGAATAGCGAGCGGTCCCAAGACTAATTGGAAAGGAAGTGTACAAAGGTTCGTTTTAGTAACTACACCTCGACAATCACATTACAGCATCAAACGATTTCGCTGTTTCAATATTCGACTGCCTCATGACGATGTAGATATCTATTGACTGACTAAACAACAGATTATGTTATAAAAACATTGTTCAAAATTATCTTAAAAACTAGTGAAGAGCCTAATCCTTAAATTACAACAAGAAGAAAGGGGGAAACATAATTTATTATTCCTAATAAAAGTGGTTTAATTTTCAAAGTACTCACCTGTGATTAATTTGGCGGACTATGCTCTTAAACGTTTTCTAACATTACACATCTTGAACACTAAACACACCAAACCTGTACACAGTGTTCCAGATGAATACGCAATCAAGATTGATCTAATCTAACGAGAGGAGTCCCAAGATTTATTTGTTACATTGTATCACTGAAGCGATATCTGCATTTCCATACATTAATTAATGACAAAAGTTTCTTTGGTGTTAAATTTCTCGAAATATTAGCATTCTGGGAGGCAATGGTCTCTTGAACGGGATTGAATATATTAGAAACAAAGGAGATATTTTTAAAAATAAAAGTGAGCTCAATAAGATTTCCTCTTTCGAATGCTTTTAATTCTGTCTAGTACATCCAACCACAGCTCACAATCCCATGATAGCAAAACCAGGCAACCTCAGGCCATTTTGGCCTATTTAGCTGGTACTGAGACAACTCGAATCATTTTATTGTCATTGCCTTCTTACTTGCTCAACTCCACACCAAGTGCCAGCGTTACATGTCAACCTCCAAAGCTTTCCATTCACGAGACTGCAGCCACTTGACTTGAGCAATTGAGAAGAATTTCGACCTGACCTTTTAAATAAGATAATATATAATTGGAGCGTGTTTGAGAAACCAACTGCTTCACCTTTTAATTTTAAAACTTCTTGATTTAACAGTATGCAGAATGTGTCAAATTTTAGTAGTAACCTTGTATAACGGTAGTGTTGGAAAGATCTAAATGGAATTAGATCAAATTGGCCCCCTCCCCTTGGAACCAGACCTATATAGAGCTACTAAATGACATCAAACCAACCAAGGAAGCTTCAAGTAATGACTGATTTAAGACTTATTTCTCACATGCTATTGACAGGTTCTGAACTTGGGAACATTTATACACCACAGAAATAGCAGCGACTCTAAAGCTGACTATTTCTTTTCGAGATTTTGACTTTATTTGTAGTGCAAGTTTGTACTAATGAATTTGTGTCGAAATAACTCAGTTAATAGAGAAAAAAAATGCAAAGAAAACTTTAAATTTATGAATATTCAGGGACATAACAAAACTTCGAGCACTGAGGTGCCAGTTTATCTTTTTCTGCCTTTATTTTGGTATCTATCCGTCCGCCCCCTTTGTTTATTTGTGTAGTTTCAGCTTACTTTGTCTCGTTGTAAACAAGGCATAAATTGGCTTAATTTGTTATATTTACAATTAGTTAGCTCTATACGAATTCGTTTTTACAGTTTTAAATGCATTTTTTGCCCTGGTAATTAAAAATAATTTAGTGGGGGTTTTGCGAGCAATCCACACTCGTTTTGAGAAAGCGAGGAGGGGGGAGGGGTTAGTTTAAAGTGTGATTCGAACCCTGGAAATTCACAACTCATTGGAGAAACCCTAAAGTCAACCCGAATATATACTCCATCCAGCGACTAACCGCAGCCGATGTAACTTAACCTTCACTCAAATCGAAACCTGTGCTTCCACTTGTCTATGACGTATCCCTCTATCAGTAATTATGGTTTTACAGCATTCTTATTTATTGCCATTCTTTTTCAGTTTCCTCCATTATGTCGACTTAACTAATAAGATTAACCAGTTTTTATTCAGAAGTTAAATATTTTAAAAATATTATTTCAAGGAATTATAATTAATAAAACACCTGATTCTATCCAAACCCGTCTCTTATGAATGAAAAAGAAGCCTCGCTCTAAATACTGTTGTTCCCCTCAAAGGTTTCGGAATTTAAATAATGATGACGTCATTTTCGTCTTTTGTTCGTAGCGAGCAAGATTCGATTGATCTCAATGGCCGTCTGTGGCCGCGGCTCTGTTTTCTCTAAACATTCCTTAAGCAATTAGAGACAATCGAAAGCACAAGGTTGGGGCGCTCACATATGTCAACGTAAGCGGTGTTGCTGCTAAATTTATGGGGATTTAATTAATATTTTATTAAAAATGATTCAAATAAAGTTTATTTCTGAAATTTTAATTATCATAACATGATTTCTTTTATAAAGTTAAGCTAGCTGTTTACTGCTTTTGCATCTTCAAGTGATTAGCAGCGAAATCATCCTAAAGGATTAAATGAGTCACTTGGAACTCAATCAGGTAACTAAAGAGGATAGGTTAATATTTCCCACCTAAAATCAGCCAAAGATTCCTTTGTCCTCCAGAAGTATTGGGTTTTGCATAGTCCTGCTGCAATAAAGGATGCTTTCCGGCTCTTATTATTTTAAGGGATTCTTAATGGGCGTTTTAATGAACCTTAAAATATTTGGAATTAATTGCGAATCCAGTAATAGAGAATAATAATGTAATTCCAATCTTCCCAAACAGTAAGCATCACTTTACCTATGGAGGGAATTGCACGAGATATAAAGAGCAGCCTCCTCTCCATTCCTTCGTCTGATTCTTAGTTTCTGAATTGATAAAAAGGATCCATGTTTCATAGCTGTAATCAGTCTATATGCAAAAGATTTTCCCCGTGTGTTTGGTAGAGATTTTGCAGTTGATTACAAACATAAATTCAGTTTTTGTTTTACATTATTGGGCGTTACTTTTCTCGTGAATGGTGATGATTCTTTCTTCCTTCACTAATTCTACCACAGCTTGGATGTTTTTAGCGTTTAGTTATTACTTGGCTTCCCATGACGTGGCTTGTCTTCTAAGCTTGTTTCGCTATTTTCAATCTATCAATTTATCCCTAAACTGAGTTCCTCGGTTCTGATTTCCACAAAAAACATTTTTTTAATCGTTTAATTATTTCCGATGAAGGAACTCTTTTACCACACCACGAATATTATGGCAAACCGTTAATTTATGGTATCATTTATTATGCTGAAAAGAGGAGCAGGAGTGTGTATATTGCTGTTTATTGTCAACTGTAGACTAGAGGTGTGTCTGTATACAGTGTATCAGACCCCTCACAAGTTTTTTTCTAAATTTAAAGAACAAAATTTGAGCCTAAAAATATTTTGAAAAAAATTAAAATAAAATTCCAGAATTTTAGTGAGATCTGTCGTAATTACACTTTTACCTATATTATTATGTAAACAACATTAGAATAGTTTTATATTTAAGTCATTATTTATTTTTGGGGGTATTTTATTCACATTTCTATCTTTTGTTATCGTATTTTTTTCATACTTGTAGTTCACACTTTTGTTAATGAGTTCCATTATTGCAGCCTTCATAAATTGGGCAAATATATCATAATGATTCAGTTTAAATTAGCTACACTCAGGCAGTTAGGATATGCGGGTATAATAAAAATTTCTCGCTGCATTCATTCAAATTGGTGCCGATGTAGATCGTCTCCCAGCGTGGCTGATCCAAAATCAATGGGGTGAGAGATTGCTATTATAACGGCAAATCTGAATGAATCAGTTCGTGCCATACTGTGATAAATCATTCGTGTTTGCGATATTTCTTTCCAGTTTATTCTCTCACACTATGTTTTGGTTAATTCGAAAATATATATTTTTTATAATGGAAAACCTTTCATTTTATATTCCTTCGAGCTTCGGGGGTATGCATTAGATGGACAATTCTCATCCTTTTGAAAATCCTAAGTATCAGTGTTCTCTCATTTCAGGAAGATGTTTCCCCATCGACAATATTTCGGGAAAATTTACACTTCTTCAGGTTTTCCGTGGACTTCCATTCCCCTCATACTCCTAGCACTAGTCTCCGTCACTGCACACCGCACTTACCAGCATAGTAAGTAAACAAGAATCACTTTTTATCCAGATCCCCAAATAAATGAGAAGATGAATTCACTCCGTCGCTCAAGAATCTATCCCTATTCTGGCAATCATCATAAAAGCGTCGAATAGGTCTTCGCTCGATTCACGATGGTTAACTTGTAAAAATGTACTTGGAAAGAAATGAATATACATAATTATTCTTTTTCCTTAAAATAATAACCATATTTGTTGTCACTATTATAATTAATAGTCGTTTCCCTTTATATTTATATTTCTATATACATACCCTTGAACATGTCTATTTTATTTTTTTTTACCATCGAGAAGAGAATGATGTATGAATAAATAAAATAAATACAAACTAAAATCGTTGCTGAGGAAACTCGCTTGTGCAAGGGGCGGAACAAATGAAGTATGGCGACTAATCTCGTATTAGCATCAAATCATGCATTCACTGATGAGCAAAAATAATTGCTTTGAGTTAGCAATTTATCACAATAGAAGAATAAAAACTAGGAACGATATTATGTGAGCAAGATGTAGACTGCTGAGGTTTTCTCTTTTGGAGCTGCCCGCCACACTTCTTATCTTGATCTTTTCTACCGTATTCACGCTTCTCTTTACTTCGCTCGTCCCATTGTGGAAGTTTGATGTCTTTTCTTTTATGTTATTAAAAGGCAAAGAGTTTTCAAAGCTTGGGTTAAAGTTCATTTCTGTATTCATTTATTTTCTGCGTTATCGCTGTCACGGATGGTTAAGATCAATCTTACCAGTGTAAAGTAGCTCGTCGCCTCGAACCAATATTGTTATTTCGCAAATAACTATAACAACCTCATGAACTATGAAAGCATTACATGGTTATTTAACCTCTCTCAGACTCCAGAATACTCTCCAGACCATACCAAAAAATCCCTAAAAACAATCACAGGATGTACAGCTACTAGCTTCACAAACTACCAACATTCTCTAGATCGAGTCTTCAACCTCAACGATCACCTTGACTTGAGAGGCACGCAAATACAAGCCACAGCCTTCACGAACACAGAGCACCCACTCTACTATATGACACAGCACTAACTCTCTCTCATAAAACTAATTAGGAATAAACATCTACTTTCTCGCCTCGCCTCGCCTCGCCTCGCCTCGCCTCGCCTACCCCAAACCAAGCCCCAGGGACATAATAACACCCACTTCACTCACCACTCTATTCAGTCACTTTCACGCAACATTGCTGCATTCACAGCCCCTTGCCATCTGCTCCTCTGAATCCTCCCTCCCTCGTGAGGACAGGGTACATTTCGCCAGCTGCTATGTGGGCATCACCTAACCCTTCTGAGTTACTAAAATGTATAATAGCATCGCGGATGTTTGCCTAGAATTAAACACATCATGGTAGAGTTTACACAATCACACACGGGAATAACACAATATTCACTCTTTGAGGGCTTTGGGAAGAAACCTGGAACGGGTCGTATACTTCCTCAAGGTCTCAAGAGAACTTTAGGATCAGCAACAACAAAAACAACGACGTAGAATGGTCAACTCATGTCTAATATTAATAGGCAATACAGATACTATTCATTATTTTTGTCAATACGACTCTATTTCAAGAGCCTGATGGACAGTCTCCAACGAAAATGTTCGATTGCTTTTTGAGTTAAAAATAATATGTGCAGCATTGCCTCTTCCAAATTGTAAGGCAATGAAACCTACAATCTATCCATACGAAATAATTATTCGGTATTTAGATCAGTCGTCTTTCGCCAGAGGGCGCCAATTTCAAACTAATTTACATATAATTCCATTTCAAAACCGCTTTTCTTTAAAAGGGCTGCAATTAACTTGGACTTCCGAATGTTCAATTTAGGAATTAATGAAACTGTCTAGATTCTAAAATTGTTTATTTATATTAATCATTGGTGCAACACAATATTGTCTTTAAAGTTCATTGGATCATTCGAAGTTTGGATTGGTTAAGAATACTCAATTCATTGTTTTTAGGTTTAAGGTTATCTTTTTCAAAATTAAATATCTTTCTGGCCTACTATAAAATTATATCAATGATACGGGATGAGCTTTTAATAACTCTATGATTAACATGAATTTGGTGTGTTAGTTTAGTCTGGAAGGATCTAAGAGGGGCAAACACGGATTTTTTTATTGTTGTGCTAGGTTCTCCAAGTTTCCCATTTTCGAGTGCGTGAAAGATTTCGTAATTCCTGTACTGGTGGCAATAAGCGTCATTTAGATAAACTCTGCCTCTGTTGCCACTTAGGTCAACTCTGAATCTCGTATCGATGTCATTAAATTACTGACAAAAACTTAATTTCTCTCCAGATAATTTTTTGCTTATGTTGTCAGTTTAGATTACAATATTTTCCTATTGTGTTCATGGTAACTTTGTTGATTTTCTTATGCACAATTCTTTTTATTTTGGGGTGATCATATCCACTGTTTGACCTAAGAAAAGAAGGGGTGAAGGTGCAGTCCGACTCGGGTGGCATTTTTTAATGAATAATTCAAGCCAAGTCTGCGTTAGTCAAATATCGTTTAGTATATTTTTGTTTTGTTTTTACCAGAATAACATAATATCATAATTATTATAAACAAAAATAAAATAAACTACGATCTTTGTTAAAAAATACATATAATTTTCATCATAATTTTAAAAATAAATTTTAAAGTATTTTGAAATGCATCATGCAAAAGGGAGAGGAAGTGCTGTTCAGAGGGCCAGCGAATTATACAACCAACCTGGGGAGCACAAATGCTAGAGAGAGAGAGAGAGAGAGAGAGAAAGAGAGAGAGAGAGAGAGAGAGACTAGGTACACCTTTGGTCATATCTCATTCTTCGTCTATTATCTAAATGTTTCTTATTACCCTCCGTTACTCTGCAGTTATATATTATTCAATATGCTTTTTCACAACACTTGTGTTGTCTTATTAAATAATCTAGTAATCGAAACAAGTGATATTCTGTTAGTGTTAAATTCGGTTAGTATGTTGGATGTGGAAGAATATCCCATCTTAAAAATTTGATCTTTTTCTGGATTTGTTTTGCAGAGTGAGGCCCTTGCATTGTCATGCTGTTGAACACCAACATATTTTCTGTTTACCAAATATGGCCACTGTCGCTGTAATGCTTGGTTTACAAGATCAGGTTGGATAAAAATAACCGTCTGTAGTAATGTTGAGGACAATTGGAATGACCAATTTAGTTTGGGGTCAAATCTCTGATACTTTGACGAGGAGGTGATTCAAATGTTTCTTTAAAAAGATCGTCATCCAGTGTTGTCCATCTTCTAGGACGAGGCACTTTCGGAGAGGTCAGAATATCTGTTTAAGGCGGGTGACCACACACCACAACTTTCGGTATATAGGCTTGACCTCTACTACCCTCTCCCAAATACTGTCAGCACATCTTCAGAAGGGCGCAATTCAACGTCAATCAATAGAAGAACACTCTCTGCCTCTAACCAGAACCACGATAAATGATAATACTGAAATTATCTACCGCGACCGACATTTTCCCCGTTTAGGAATGGCTGAAGTAGTATTAATTTACAAAGAGAATCGTGCGATCAACATTCAACTCCTTCTATATATCTCGCTACTCTCACAACGTAAGAATCCTTCTATGTATTGCGTTGACCAGCAGACGCCAAATCTAAACCCAAATGCTCTACTTTTGCCTTTCAATTTACAGTCTTTTCTGGTTTTATGAAAAAGATCTTTTTGATTTCTCATTTTAATTTCAAATTTAATTTTTCAATTTTCTATTTTGAATGTTGCTTCTCTAGAAATGTATAATATCTACACGTATATTGCATTTATATAGTTTGATTTCATTATGTTTATCAATATAGCCCCAGAAAAATACCAGTATGGTCGAAGGTACGTCGGCGGTTAATAAATAATTACAGTAATCTTTTACGATCCCTTTTTCCTCCTGATGTAGTCACTTGCCAAAAATTCGAAAAAGTTCTCAAGAAGCTGAACAATGCCTCTTTAGCTTTGGAGTTTAACCATTCCTCTATATAACTTGGCCAACACACCGCAAGAAAGAGAAAACGGAATAAATTTTCTTCTGGGAAATAGTTGTTTCCTACTTCTCCAAAATCCGAGCTGTGTGAAATTCGAACCGTGCCCACTGAGGCAGCAATCAACTGCTTTCATCTCAATTAAACCGCCCCTTAGACCACTTAGCTACGTGGATGACAAAAAAAATCTTCCGAATAAACAAGCTTTTAAGGCACGCTTTGCATGGTCGATCGAGATTGAGAAAGAGAGAGGATTAATTGGGATCAAAGCGGTTGCTCACTGCCTCAGTGTGTGCAGTTTGAATCCCACCCCAGCTCAGATTTTGAAGAAGTAGGAACTAACTATTTCCGAAGAAAAATTATTCCGTTTTCTGTTTCTTGCGGTGTGTTGGATTTATTTCATCATTCTCTCGCACTCATGAGAGATATACAATAAATATATATATATATATATATATATATATATATATATATATATATATATATATATATATATATATATATATAAATAAATAAATAAATATATATATATATATATATATATATATATATATATATATATATATATATATATATATACATATATACAAAGAAGGAGCAACTACAGGATCTGCGGGCGGGTGATTCAAAACTTTTTTTCCCTGGCGTTATTTCTGTCTTCTCAGTAAAGGATCGCCTTCACTGTGCCGCCCTCTGCTCCCTTTGATTCTGGATTCTTCTAATGTCCCTCTCTCTTGCCTTTAACAAAACTCCGGTATCTTGTCTCATTTGCTCATTCGTGTCCAATTTTTATTCCTCTTATATATATATATATATATATATATATATATATATATATATATATATATATATATATATATATATATATATATATATATAATTCCATCTCATATAAAACAAATAAACTTCCCTCTCAATACTGATGCTTCCTCTTTGGCATAAGATTTTTTTAGTCCTGTCATACGCAGCTTATCTATCATTTGTGCTTAGGTAATAATTACTTAAACCATAAATTAAAAAGTAAACTTTGATATATTTTACATTTATTACGCATAAAGTGAATTATTTTAAGCCTTTTTATGTTTTATTGTTGATAATTATGGCTAATATTCTCTGAAATAGAAATCTAGTATGTCAAAATTATTAGGATACCAGGCAATGGCTTCGCCATTCCCCTCCTTCGGGGGGAGCTTGCGCTTCGCTACTAAGATTAAAATTTAAAATCTAAAAAAAAGCAGCCATCGTTAAATTTTGTAAATTTTCTGAATTTTGCCAATTATAATAATTTTAAGAAGGAACTCTAAACAAATTTCCCCCCTTTCAAAATATCACGTTGCTAAAATCTCGAGTTATAGAAGATGTATAAAAATAAATTTTCTGAACTTAACCCTTTGTAATTCTTTGAGTTTTAAATAATTCTCGAAATTTCGATACTTATATTTATTTCTGAACTTCACCATTTTGTTTTTTAATATTATAAAAGAATTATTAGAAATAACTTTTATAAAAAACATAAGTCATAACCAAACTAGGATGAAATTATTATTCAAATACTCAAAAAATTCCCCTTCTTAAATTATAGAGTTAGTGTTAGTGATGATGATGATGATGATGATAATTCCATAAAATGAATTAGAAAAGGATGTCTAATACAGAAATGTTCAACTGAAAATCATATTGATATATTTTACAGTCAATAAAGGGTCAGGGCTCCTCTATCACGAATTAGTGCACGAATGCAACGTGGAATGGAGTCAATTAACTTATGGCACTACTAAGTTGCTATTGAAGCCCCCATTGCTTTAATAGTGTCTTTCAGCTCTTCTGTATTTTGGGGTCGAGTGTTTCTTATCTTCCTCTTGACAATCGACCATAAATTCTCTATCGGGTATAGGCCAAGAGTGTTGGTTGGCCAAACAAGCACAGTAATATCATGATCATCAAACAATTTGGTAGTAGTTTTGTCACTGTGGTCAGGTGCTAATTCCTCCTGGAAAAGGAACTTGGCACATCAATAAAGCTCATCAACAGATGGATGAAAGAAGTGCTCTAAAATCCAGAGTAGACCCAAATCAACAGCTTACATGGCACCCCAAATATCCAGACAGTGCAGAAACTTCCCACTGGGCTCAAGACACCTGATTCTGTGCCCCTCCACTCATCGTCCAGACTCTAGGACCTTGATTTTCAAATCACGCAAAATTTACTTTCATCTGAAAAAGATCTTTGGATCCCTGAGAATTAGTCCTGACATTTTTCTCTTTAGCCCAAGTATGACCCTTCTGACGCTGTCCTGGTTCAGGCGTGGCTTGATATTCAGATCGAGGTAGTTGTGCGTGGTGGCTCTTGAAACACCACCACCAGCCTCAATCCTCGCCTTGAAGAGCTCTTCCATTGACTGTTAGTGACAATTACTTCGAGCCTGCGGTCATCCCTGTTGATAATGCATCTTTGCTTTGCGCCCTCTTCCCTTTTAGACAACTTTCCCTTAATATACTTCGATAAAATAGTTTGTGAACAGCCAATCTTTTCAGCAATGATCTTCTCTGTTCTACCCTTCTTGTGGGGGTATCCTTTATCATCTTGTAGACAACTGTCAAGGCAGAATCTTCACATTGATTGTGGTTGTGTGTACGTAAATAGACCGGGAGATGCGTTATTTATACTGTTTAAGTAGTAATTTACTCAAACTCGAAATTACATTTTATAATAATTTGAGATACTCATTTTTTTTAATTTCATAAGCTATAAGCCAGAATCATCAACATTCAAATATAAAAAGGCTTAGAATATTTCCCTTCTCGCGTAATGAAAATATATCAAAGTTTACTTTTCTAAGTGAATTACTCAAATAAATGAACTTGTTCACGAGATTCTAAGTTTGGTAATGCACTAGTATTTATGTAATGCCTTCCACACATTTTTGCTTCCCTTTACCTTCATTCCTTTTCTACATATGTCTCCTCACAAACTTCCTGGCAGAGATGCGCCCCTCCTTCTGCGCACAATGCACGCTCCCTGCGCATTCCCTTTGAGCCGCTCTGACATGTTTCGTTCCGACCTGATTCATTCTGGCATGTTTCTTCTGGCTAGAAGAAACACCTAATGAACCGTCACGTCACACCCATTGAGTCGTCACGTCACACCCATTGAGCCGTGCCGCCACATCCATTGAATCTTCACATCACACCCATTGAGCCGTCACGTCCCCCCCATTGAGCCGTATCGTAACACCTTTGTTCCAGTCTAGCACCACCCTTTTGACACAAAACCATCCGAGGATAGGCGGAGGTCTGGCGTGTTTATTCGCCGGCTTAACATCCATTTAACCGTCACGTAACATATCGAGCCGTCCCGTCAGCGACGTAGCACAGCGCGAGTATCTTCCTTTTGGACTGTTACACACAATGAGTACCCCTGTAACTGCCAATAAAGACCTGCTGTATCACCCATTAAATCATCCTGTAGCAACCATTGAGTTGTCTCGTATTCACGTCACAACCTCTGATCCCTCACGTACAAATCAATGAACGCTCCTGTAATACCTTGATAGCCATTGAGCAATTCCATAACCTTAGGTTGAACCCACCCGTAATACTCGTTGAGCGCTCCAGCACTGCCGTAATACCCAGTGACCCTACCGTAAAACCAATTGATTGCCTCACCAATTGATCCCTCCTCTATCACCCAGTGATTGCTCCTGTAATCTTCTAATACCATTTAAGCCATCCTGTACTACCCATTGAAGGCTTTTTCTCGCGTAATGCTTTGAAAGGAGGTACTTTAATCTTTATTGTTTGGAATAAAAGATCTTAAATTTGGAATGCACCTAAAAGAGGATCCGTGATTTTAAATTCTTAAATAAAATCTTATAATAACAGACTATCGTATATAGAATCCCTAGGGATTGTTTGGGAGTGTCCTTTCCTTACGGGGAGCCCTGTCCCCCTTATGGAGTTAAGGAGTTAAGGGGGAAATATATTCTTTTGATGATCAAAATTTTCTTTCCTGCTCAAATCCAGGAGTATTTCGTGATAGCTTTTGTATTAATCGACTTATTTATTATTATTATTATTATTATTATCACTCGGGGGCAATCGATGCCCCACTTCAAATCATCCATTAAATCCCTTTGGCCACATTTGCCATAGATTGATTACCTATATATTATTAACACTAGTCTTGCCCTCTCTTGAGGCATCTCTCGGCTGATAGTGCCATATAATAAAACATAGGATCCTACCCACAAATCTATCCACAATCCCCCGAAGTCGATCCAAATGATGGCCATCGGGTCATTAACCATACCCGATGTGGCTTTAACTCGGCTAAGCCGTTGCCCTGGTGTAAGACAAAGGGTTATGTGTGAGTGCATGTTTGGGAAGGAGGTAGTAGGGAAGGTGTTTTGAGAGGGCGTAATAGAAACTCACGAGAAGCAGCCTCAATGTAGTCGTCATTTGCATTCGCTCCCTTGTCGAGAAGGAGCAGAGCTCCATCTTTCTCCTGTCCCTCGTCGCTCTTTCTCGTCGAGAAGCGACTGGAGGACGGTGTTCTTGCTTTCTTAAGATATCCCTTTATACTCAGTCTATAGGGGAGGGGGCGTATTTCAAGGGGTCTTTTAGGTAAAGTACAAAATCACATGGTCATTTTCCTGGAGGTTGCATATCTCGATAAAACCTCTTGTTCCTCCTTCCCCCCAGCACCTCTGTGAGATGGTGGCAATGCCAATGGAATCCAACGCCAACAAGGTTTCTTTGAAGTTACCTTCATAATATGATAAAGCTGTCCACGTTCTTTCTGGCGCACTCTCTACATCTATGAGATTAAAATTCACAATTTTGTGCATTTAACAAATTAGAACACTACACTACAGTAATACTGAAATGTTATTCTCTGCTAATTACATTTTCCCACGGCACCACGATTGACTATCCATTTCAGCTGGTTGTAGCTTGCTAACAGCAAACCACTTTTTACCTTTACTAGCAAAACTTTGTAATATTAATTAATAGATTCCATTTTAGGGTGGGTTTATTCTGAACCCCCAAGGGTCCTTGTTGTCTTGGAGCGCTGTGTCGTGGTTTTCTACGAATCAGCGCATGAGTGACGTCGAGAATGACGTCCAAAATGACGGCCTCACGCTCACAACTTTGGCTGCCAGGAGGCATCCTTAACCCCCTAAAGAAATGGGTCACTCTATAGCCCATAAAGGAGAAAGAAATGATGCTTAACCTGACATACATATCACAATTGCTGTGCTTCAGCTTTCTCGATTACACATAAGTGATACATTTATCTCGTTGAGATTTAGAATCTACCAGTCGTTACCCATTACTTTTTTACCTCGAATAACGCTAAGTAATTGATGTTATTCGCAAGGAAGTTATAAAAAGCAATTAAGTTAGATTAAGTTTAGCGTTAAATGACTCAATTCTTATTAAATTAACGCAAGACTTCAATTTTGAATCGAGGAAGACCAATTGAATGGACAGCGGCCCTCTCTCAGATAACATCACCTGCATCAGTTGGTCTATTTCTCTTAAAAAATACGCCATAGACTTCAAATAAAATAAAATAATAAAATGGAAAGTGAAACGAAACTAGTGATTGAATTTAGAAATCTTTTAAAAGCAATAGCAGTGTTTCCCTGCGTAAAAGTTATAGTTTGCTCTGTATGTAGACATTTAGGGCAATCATAGTATCTCCTCTTACGAACATACAAGCACGCCTAGGCAATTGGCAGGGGTGTAGCACCCCTATCCAGTTAATCCAATCATTGATGTGCGCCAAACGATATTTCGGTTAATTACTTCTACGTTAATCCATTTTCAATTTTAATCTTTATAAAATGGATAAGAAATATAAATGATTTTATGACTTTTAGCGCTTTGGCCTTAAAATGCAAAACATTAGTTTAGCTTTAAGGAATATTTCAACGAAAGTGTAAAATTAGATTGTTTGGAAGTACGCTCATCCTCTCTGTCTGATCTTAGAGACACTCGTTCCTCGTTGTGAGAAAGAAATAGGAGTTTTTTTGTTAACTCCCTTCCAATCCTCGCATTCCATGGAGTGTTGAACCGAAGGTGTCAATTGGATTACAGAACGAGACAATTAATTAACGCTGTGAGGAAGAGACACGAGGATGTACGTAGAAGGTGAGTGAAATAGTGAAGAACAAAGGGGAATTCGAATGCAACCCTCGATTACGGCACCCTAGCACACGATAAACCAGTTTGCAGACTTTGTAGGGAGCACCAATCAAAAAACTCCTGCTATGCGCTATGGGCAAACGTCATTGTAAAACCATCCCCTCTCTCTTCCCTCTCTCACAAAACTCGTTGTCTTGGTTACGGAATGGCCGGACGGTTGGGAGTGTTACTCGTTCTCTGCGTCCCACGTCCTCCAAGAATGTTGAAGAGTTGCACAGGTGGAATTAACTTTACTCTTCCCTATTGCATAATTTACCACCAGAACAATACACCTCGTCACACTACTAACCACAAAAAACATCAGTTAGATCCATAGAACCTCGTTGTCATTTCTGCCACCATTACTCACCAGAGCATATGTGGATTTATTGGAGTATCTTTTAGGAAGTGTCCCACAATATGAAAGGAAAACAATTCAACGGGAATGAGTTAAATAGTAAAGTTGAGTGCGTAAGCAATTTATTGAACCTCACGTTATAAATAATAGAAGTATGATCAAAGTCAGAGGTGGATTTATTACAAGAGTGTATGCAAATTTCAGTGAATAACGTAGATTTTCTGGTAATTCTGGAGTATCTATGGCAAGTCTTGGCACGCTAACAACTTCCTACAGGCAGCGAAGCCAAATGTTCGCCTTCAAAAAAGACTAAATTTAATGTATCTCTAACTTCTTTTATATGTTAACCTGATATAAATTATCTGCCATCAGTGATGAAGCAGCAGAAGTCTCATTGATCATAAATATATAAATGTCAACAATTTTCTTTGTCTAGTTTGTCTTTGTTGTTTTCTCCTTAAAAAAGGGGTAAAGATTCACTTTGGTTTATTCTAATATGTAGATTTTGAAAATAAAATTCTTAAAATTTTTTCTCTGATTTTTATGCATCAATCATAGTGGAGTAAGAATCAATAAAAGAATATCTTTAAGTTTATATCCATTTAATGTGTTTTAGTAAAGTAAAACGATATGAGATTAAACATTGTAATGTATTGGCACGTGAGAAAGTTTTGTCCTAAAAATTTGGCCGAATTCGGCACACACACTTAAAAACATTGTCCATTCTTGATCGATTGCAACCAAAATAAAGTTGATTTATTTGATATATAACGCTAGCGTAGGCTACATGGTCGATTTTGCTACAGAAAATCGTTTTAATCATAGTTATCTAACAGTTAACGCAATACGTAAGCTATGAGGTCTCTTTGGCTGCTAAAATTCAATTGATTTATATAATATACAAACACCAGCGAGCAAAATAAGAGAACGATTTTTCTCTATTAAAATATATTTAAAACTATGATGAATAAGTAAATGATATTTTCATGCTACATATAGGTATGCATTTAATATATTTGATGAAGATTTAATATGATACAATCGTATATTCAAGAAGGTATATTAAATAAACTAACCACATAAAATTTTGACACTTACAAAATAAGAGAACGATTTTTGATGAAGGTTTTAGGTTTCTTTAAATCAATTGGCTGCATTTTGCTCAGTAGGTAAGAATTCTACAACCGCCATTGTTGTCGCTATCACTCTGCAGATATGCTACCGCTCGCAAAAGTGACTCCAGAGTTGGTCAGAGAATTGTTTACTTGAAGACTTCAGGGAGACACTTTCTGCGATTTCAAGAGAGGTAGGAGGGTCTAATAGTGTGATTTCGCGCAGGCTCAAGTTATACACTGAAAACTAAACCTATAACTCTCCTGTAAAATTCGGTTGACACCGCATAATCACCGTACGTGAAAACAGAGTTATTAAGCGCTTCTCTATCAAAGATCCCTACGAGACTGCAGCAGGAATTTCTCGTAAAATTAAGACCAATAATGGCAAAGAAGTGATTATCAGTAAGAAGAAAAGAAGTCGAGACTCGAATATGTTGAAGCTCGGTAGTTTGGAGGGATGAAGATTGGGAGAGAATTCATGTCAACGACGGAAGTAAATTTAATTTAGCTCGATCTAATGACAGACGCTTTGTTAGATGCGCTGTAGGTGAAAGACAACCATAAATGTGTTAAAAAGTCTGCCATAAATGCATGAGGCAGCGTCTTAGTATGGGGGATGTTTTCATCTGAAGGATTCGGTCCGATAGTGCGAACAATTGTAGCAGTACATGCGATTTTGCAACTAAACCTCGTACAACAACATGTTATATTATGACTCCGAGCATCTCTGAATCAGCCAGCATATTTATACAGGAGAAGACGCCTTGCCATACTTCAAAGCAAGTACAATACTATTTATCAGAAGATATCGAAGTAATGAACTGGGCTGCTCAGAGCCTATACCTGAACACAATTGAGAACCTCTGGAAGATCATGGGAGATAGAGACAAAGGTTGAGACAGGCAGCTTTCAAAATTGAAAGATTTATGGACGAAAATTGAGCAAGAAGGAATGGAATTAAATGACACCAATATTTGCACCATCCCCCCTCCTAAAAAAAACCCCACAAAAGATGGTGATGTCCTCTCGCCATCATTGCGCCGAATTAATAGAAAGCAAAGGATTCAACACCTGATATTAATTATTATAAGTTTCATCGTTGTTAATCGTGCTCTTTTTTCTAATGTATTTACATTCTAAGCAATTCCGTGAATGATCTTTCGAAAAGAATGATCATATTTAATACGATAAGCAGTTCACAGAAATCCTTAACGTATGAATTATTGTATCATATGAGAACGATCATTCACAGAATTGCTTATCATATGAAATATTGTATCATATGAGAACGATCATATGAGAACGATCATTCACAGAATTGCTTATCATATGAAATATTGTATCATATGAGAAGGATCTTCACAGGATTGATTATCGTAAGAGTTATTGTATGATATAAGAATGATCATTCAGTAAAATGGTTATCGTAAGAATAATTGTATCATATGAGAACGATCAATCAGAAAATTGCTTATCGTATGAAATATTGTATCATATGAGAACGATCATAAGAGAACTATCATTCATAGAATTGCTTATTGTATGATTATTGTGTCATATGAGAACGATCATTCACAGAATTGCTTATCGTATGAAATATTGTATTCTATGAGAACGATCATAAGAGAACGATCATTGATAGAATTATTTATCGTATGAAATATTTTATCATATGAGAACGATCATAAGAGAACGATCATTTTCAGAATTGCTCATCGTATGCAAAATTATATCATATGAGAACGACCATAAGAGAAATATCATTCACATAATTGCTTATCGTAAGATTAATGTATCATATGAGAACGATCAGTCACAGAATTGCTCATCGTATGAAATATTAAATCATATGAGACGGTACATTCAAGGAATTGCTTAAAGTATTAAATATTATATCATATGAGAAAGATCATAGGTGACGGATCATTCACAGCTTTGATTCTCATATGAAATATTGTGTCATATGAGAACGATCATAAGAGAACAATTATTCACAGTATTAATTATCGTATGAATTATGTTATCATGAGAACGAGCATAAAAGATCATATGAGAACGATCGTAAGAGAACGATCATCACAGATTTCACTATCGTATGAAATATTGTATCATATTGAAACGATCGTTAGTGAACGATCATTCAGAGAATTGCTTATCGTATGATTATTGTATCATACGAGAGCGATCATTCACAGAATTGCGTATCTTATGAAATATTGTATTCTATGAGAACGATCATAAGAGAACGATCATTGATAGAATTATTTATCGTATGAAATATTGTATCGTATGAGAACGATCATAAGAGTACGATCATTCACAGAATTGCTTATCGTATTAATTATTGTATCATATGAGAACGATCATAAGAGAACGATCATTATACACTTGTTTATTGTATGGAATATTGTATCATATGATAATCAATAGAGAACGATCATTCACAGAATTGCTTAGCGTTTGAAATATTGTATTCTATGAGAATGATCATGAGAGAAAGATCATTCAAAGAATGGCTTATCGTATGGAATATTATATCATATGAGAACGATCATTCCAAAAATTGATTGTCGTTAGAAATATTGTATCTCATGAGAACGACCATAAGTGTGAGGGAACCCCACGTGGACTCTCTTGAGCAGACGGAACTTCCACGCGCTGCAGAAGGCGCGGTTAGACCTAAATTGGTAAGCCTAACCCCCCCTTCCACAAGCGGTAGCCTCGAACCGCGTCCCCTACGATTCACATTTACGCAGACTAGAATAGCCTCTGCAAGAAGATTCGAGGCCATTCGAGAGTAGAGCTGTTGCCCACTAACCCCCCCCCTCCTGGAGCGAGCCTCAGACATATATATTGCTAGTTTCCCATGAAACTGAGACAAAGTTGAGAAGTCTCGCCCAGCCCTTAGAAGATTCCCTATGGTTCCAAGTCAAGTGTTAGCAACAAAGCAAAGTGACAGCTGCACTATTTTGTGTATTTGAAATTAGCCCTAGCCAGGAGGTAATTCCACTGAACGATCGCCCCCGAGTGATTTTCCTGACTTCTCTCATCAACTCCTGTCGAAGCACTCCTAATTTCGGGTAGCCAAAATACTCTTCCCTGTACTGGAAGTTACCCCCCCCCCCCTCCTTGTTTTTGGAGAACCGTCATCACTCCAACCTCCCGCTCAGAAGTTCCGAACGGCCACACCTCACGTGCAGAAGACTCCGTAAGCCAACCCCTCTCCCCCCCCCTTTAGTAACCGAATTGCGTTAATCCCCCCCCCCTCCCATTTGAATAGTCTTCTTCTTGAATACCTTAAGTTCTAACTTCATAGTCTCATTTATAACTACAATTCCCCCTTTCATTTACTGATGTGATTTTGCACGTTAATTCTCTGAGGTAATTTTACCCATCAATTCTCTCCTTATTTTTGTGTAAATAAAATTCTATTTATGTACAGGCCTCTTTAAATAACCTGGAGCTTTGCCATTGTCCATAATTTACCTGACCTCGTTGCACTCTCTCGCTACTCAGCCCGTCTAAACTCGTGGTTTTCCGTCCCTTTGGTCGGTCGCTTTCAAGTTATTAGTCCCTCCCTCATAGATATAATATGGTATTGATATAATATAATGTCATTCCACGACAATAAGTGAACGATCATTCACAGAATTGCTTATGGTATGAAATATTGTATTATATGAGAACGACCATAAGAGAATGATTATTTACAGGATTGCTTATGGTATGGAATTTTTTATCTTATGAAAACGATCATAAGAGAAGTATCATTCGCAGAATTTCTTATCGTATGAATTATTGTATCTTATGAGAACGATCTTTCACAGAATTGCTTATCTTATGAAATATTGTATCATATGAGAACGATCATAAGAGAACGATCATTTACAGTATTGCTTATCGTATGAAATATTGTGTCATGTGAGAACTTTCATAACAGAACTATCATTCACAGAATTGCTTATCGTATGAAATATTGTATCATTTGAGAACGATCATAACAGAACTATCATTCACAGAATTGCTTATCGTATGAAATATTGTACCATTTGAGAACGATTATGAGAGAACGATCATTCACAGAATTGCTTACTAATGAAATATTGTACCATATGAAATATTCATATAATATATCAAATGCATGTCTTTATGTACCATGAAAATTTCATTTGTAAATATTTTAATAGAATAAAATTGTTCTCTTATTTTGCTCGCGATTGTATAAGGCTATCGATAGGTTATGTGGTATAAAAAGTTATGGAAATTAGATTTATTTGTTTAAAATATCATGTTACGGATAGGCTCTATATTCTCCATGACTACGGAAATTTGTTTCATTTGATTATTATTTAAAGCTAAGAGCAATTTATCTCGTCTCTATATATGACTACGGAAATTTGGCTCGTTTTATTTGCAATACAAGACTATGATGCGTAGGCTATTTGTTTTTAATGACTATGGAATTTGTTTGATTGATTTATTATATAACACTCTGCTTATGTTACATGGTTTTTATGTACAGGAAAATTCTGTTGATTTATTTAATATATAACGCAAATGAATGTGGCAGCGTTATGGCCTGAGACGTCCCTTTACGCGGCAAAGTAAACGCTGAGGGATGTAAGAATCTGCTACTGGAATATGTGATCTCCTCCATCCGAACATCGGAGAACGTGAGACTGCTTACATGCAGGAAAATGAGCCGTGCCACACAGAAGATGAATTATTTCTTGGATGCTCAAAATATTAACGCGATGAACTGGCCTGCGTAGAAACTAATTCCGCTAGATAAAAAGCCTATTGAAAATTTTCGGTGAGAAGGTTATGGCTTGTAAACCGATAATTGTTGAAGATATCTGACAAAAATTGAAAGAAAGTTGGAATAAAATCATACCTGAAGAATGCAACAAATTGGTGAATTACTGCAGCCGAAGATGTGTTCAAATCATTCAAAACAATGTCTGGCCTACTTCATATTACCATTTTGATCGATTTTCTATGGTAAAATTATGTTGCTTTATGTTTTTCCCTGCATTTATACATACCGTTTCCTACCTTTGGTCGCATCCTTTCTCCAAATTCACATTACTTTCCTCATAACCCATTTTATCTGCTGTTCTCCGAAATGAATCTTGGGCTTCATCAGATACAAAATTCAAAGAATATTCAGTAAAATGACATGGAAATTATACGAGTATTTAAATAAAATATATACTTTGGTATTTTGTTCTATATCTTTGGACAGTACATTTTAGAGCATCCCCTTAAAAACACGGCATATTTCGTGTCCGAAACGTGCCTCAAAAATGAACCTCGTTCAGGACGACCAGTGGAATTTGATAAAGATCTTTTTGAAAAAAACAGAGGAAGACAATTTGATTTTAACTGTTAAACAATTGACTATAAAACTTTATTCTTGTTGATTCGATTCAATAAGGACGCGAATGGAATGGAAGTGAAAAGAGTTTATAATGGAACTGGAAGTGGGGCTAGAGCCAATTTTAAATGTTAGAAGTTTATTATTACCAGATTCTGATATTCATATATCATGAAGTGGCTTCAAGCACCTACATAACTTTTGGTGTACGTATTACGCAGCTACAGCACTGCTACAGGTAACCTTAAAATAGGCTCGTATTCTTTTAATTATGAGAAAATCCCTTTTAAGACTGTGAAATCATTTGCCTTCTTTATTTATCTCTTTTCTTTGTACTTCCTTTTATTCTTTATTTTCTTTTTTCGTTACAGAAAAAGGTATTCCAGGTTAGTTTTACATTATTTAGAGAATTACGTCCCAACCATTTCACATCTCTATGTTTCCCTCATTTATTTGCACCTATTCTAGAAAACCTGATATACATGTTTCTCTCTCGTTCACACCTGTTTTTTAAACAAGGTCTTCTGACCGAAACTCGCTTGCTCTCACTTATTCTCATTGATGACCTTACAACCTTCATAAATTTCAATGATTCAAAGACAAACCTTGCGAGGACCTTGGCAATTATACCATTAGAAAAAGAATGTAAAACAGCATGGAGGTTTCAAATTTCGTTAGAATCGGCTGAATAGTTATGATATTATTGCTAAATAACTCCTCGGCTAATCTTGAGAGGACTTTGTCAACTATATCATTTGAAAGAGAATGTTATACAACATAAAGCTTTCAAATTTCGTTAGAATAGTTATGATGTTATTACCCCCACAACAAAAAGCAAAAAGGAGACTGACTGACCGACCGACATAGCGAGATATAGAGTCACCCGCAACTAGACTCGCATGTGACTAAAAAGAAATAATATACTTATTATTATTTTTTTGCATCTAATTTATAGATTGCGCAATATCTACTTTAATTTAATTTTAATTTGTTCAAAAATGACCCTTAATAAAATAAACAGCTGCCTTTGAGTATATTCTAGTTAGTGATATTTATTCATTTATTATACAAATTACAATTTCAAAATGAAAATAATATTATATCTGCGCGCAATTTATACGAGGATGCATTTCAAGTAATTGAACACTGTCTTAAGTTTAGTTAGAATTTTTATATTAATTTACTGGGTTATTTTACTTAGATTCTTGGCAGAAATATCATTAAAATGTTTGAGGCTGTACGGAATTCATAAGATTTAGTATTTATATTTTGTTGTTTGTATTAATTAGAATGGTTTCTGCAAGTTTTTGATCTTGTTCCTCGTTAGAGCTGTAAAGAATTTGAGTCTTCTGATATGTCGTTTAGTTTTGCCAGGCTATTTATTTACTGTTCTTAAGTCTTCTCTAATTTTGCTAGGTTTGAAGCGGTGTTGTCGTATTCTGGTTACTACAATGATAGTTGTATAATCGATATATGACGACGTACACTCGGCAACAGAGCAATTGAACGGCTATACCGGGTATTACAAAAGTCATATTACACTCATTCGACGCTCTCAACAAATGACATAATGGTAGTTTTGAAGCTGTTAGACACGTTCTTATGGTTTTAACATATAAATATGTGTTTAAGTTTAGATATTAATCAATATGGCCGCCCTCGGTGGCGAGCACGCGCTTCAGGTTAGCCCTGAAGGCCGCGCACACGTTGCGGACTAGGTCCTTCCTCATTCTGGCCCACACAGTTAAAAGATGCCTTCAGTTCGTCGACGTTGTTCTTGCGGAACTTGCGGACCTTGCTGTCGACATGCGCCCACACACTCTAGTCAAGGGGATTGAGGTCGGGTGAGTGCGGCCCCCCAAATTCTTTGATCAGATAATCATGTTTGACCTTACCGACTCTTGCACGGTTATAGCCGCTTGGGGCGGGTCACTTTCCTACTGAAAAACTTACTCCACCTTTTTCGAGATCTTTCTTACCAAAAGAGGACTTTCGTGGCCAAGATGGCTCTGTAACTGAGCACGAACAACACCGGCGACATTTCTCTCAATTCAAAGCCACGACCCCTAAGCATGGAGGCCGGGTGCTAGGTCGTGGACACGTAGCGCACCTCGTAGACATCGTGGCCGAAGCTTACTACGCGGTCATTCTCCTTTTGTTCATGAGCGGATCGACTGTGAAAGTTTTTTCATCAGAAAAAATGAGAATTCGTTTGCCATGACGCTTCAAGTTGTTGAAAAAATAAGAACAGCGCTCCCGACGTTGTTCTCGCATTCGGTTGGTGAATCAAGGCCTTTCCACACACCTTGCACGTAAAGCTCTTGCCACCCTCCTCTTTGATGCCCCTGAGCATTAAGGCTACCGAGATATTCTTCTACTTTTTAGAGGGCAGTCATTTTTGAGCTTCGGGGGCACTTTCTAAGGCCTTTATAAAGGCCAAATGCGTAATAACTTGAAATTTGCCCGAACAAGGGCGATTTGGGAGGCCCTTTCCGTTTGTAGCCTCTCCGTCACTTTGTGGACGGTCATCCAACTGACGTTGAGCCTCTTGGCCACGTCTAACTTGTGGCCCGCGCGCAGGAGAGCAGAGATCTCGATTCCTTTCGCTTTCATCTCGACACACAATGGAAAAGAAGTTTTAATGACCATGCTGGAAAAGTAGAACTTTACGTTTGTTTGTTGAAACCTTTTCTATCACACACGTAAACCTCTTGAAAGATAAAAAAAAACAACAAGTTTTGCAAAACTCAGTACCAGGTGATTGCCTTTTGGAAGATTTGGATCAAAGTTTAGTGATTTTGTTATAGCAAGGAACTGATATTTTTGTAATCTGATTTCGTGGGAGAAGGTTTTATTTCGAATTAATCTTTATCGACTTCTCTACGGCATTAATTTTGTCGGGATTTTGTTTCAAAATCATAACAACACTTTCCTTAATAAAACTGAGCATTTTATTGTTATAATAATTATTATTGAGAGTGGGGAAGATGCAATAATCAAAAGGAGTTTCCAGCTTTCCAGATAGGTGATTAAGGGGGGCAAGCTTATTATCATCTGACTTCTGACTGATAAGATAGATCTAATTTTTAATTAGACCAAAGCCATATATACGATGCGGTGGGTAATTTGTTGTCTAACTTCAAAATAAAAAGAAAATATCAAAGTTCATTTCTACAGATATATTTAGCAAGAAAAATTGTCCTATTTATTTTATTTAATAAAACCACCCTCAGTCTCCGCTACGGCCTCCAAGTGGCACCTGAAGCCCAATGGAGGCCTTCTGGAGGGTCCTCTTGTTCAAGTCTGTTAAAACTATTGTGATCCTGGACCTAAGTTACACCTTGGTATGCACGGGGAATTATTGGTCTCTCTCTTCCACTCTCTCTCTCTCTCTCTCTCTCTCTCTCAACCACACCCCAGGGTGTAGCAGTCTGGCTAACTAGCAGGCTAAATGTTTGGAGTAATGTGACCAAAGAATTTGTTGGGGCCATGCTGACACATGTACGACTCCCCAGCGATAACCTTCTGCCCCCTTTGGCAACACCAAATCCTCCAAGCACTTGCTGTAGCACTAAGAATTGAGTCTGAGCTGCTCCGGGAAGAAAAACGGGGGCATAACTTGGGCCTCGTGGCTTCTGAGCCAGCGTACATTCCTAATCACAGCTTGAATCATCCAACTCTTCCCTGATCTTCCGCAGCGCAGTCAGATTAGCATCAAAGCATTCGGTGATCTTTGGAGTGCAGATCCCGATGAGAATATCAAGCAGCAGCGCTTGCCCTTACCAAATATCTGGAAGATTGGATTCAACAATCATAGAATTCCTTCCTGCACAGACGATGCGCAACTGAGTCTGCTATCATAGGAAGAAGGTAGAGCCGACGCCAGACAACGCGCATGCACGGAATTCCGAGTTGCCAATCGCGACAGATTACCAAGCTCATCCTGTAGGAACGTACATTGAAAGGTATAAATATGCACACTGGATTAAGTAATCCTTACAAAATGTGCATGTAATGATATTACTGTTACTGACCATTAGTCGATTAAGTCAGCTCGGTTGATGGGGTCACATTTCGTCATCACTCGGCGCACGTTGATCCAGACTACTACATACATATGCCGTCATAACTCTGTGGGTGCTGATTTCCCCAATAATTCTAAATACCAACGAAAGTATATACGTTTGTAAAAGGCACTGAAATTGCTAGAACCTTCCATGTGCAAGTGAGGACTTCATCGATTGTTTTCTTCTTAAGTGTTAAAGTTAGACTGAAGTGGAAGGCTCGATGCAAGGGTCAGAATGCATATAATACAGGCGCGCTGGTGTTAGGCTTTATTCTCTATCACAACTCTCACAAACGACTCTTGCGTGATTGAGCAAATTGGTGATCGTCAGCTGTTAACTCATATTACATATTTTTCCTTCTTAACCCTCATACGCTTAAGAAGACAACGTTTTAATAAAAATCGTGGTGACATTTGCAATATAATATGTGACGAGAGTAATTATATTTACGAGAAACGAATGGTCCTCCTGATAAGTGATCACGCCAAGCAGGGGCATGAATTTCGGGTATAATAGTTACGTGGGAAGCCGAAAAATTAGGAACGGCGATATGGATTGGCAAATCGCTGGAGATAAATTTGGGAAAAGGTAAGTTTGATTCATTTGAGTTATGAATCTCAACAGAATCAGAACGGAGTGAGCAACTTGTGAAATCCAAAAAGGTGGTTTTATATGGAAAAATGAATGATTCCTAGGACAAGTAAAAATAATTTGAAGAGTTACTGGTAGAAATATACATAGATCGTTAGATAACTTAAGCTGCTTGGGTTGGATGTTTTCTTATTAAAGAATATAGTCATGGATTAAGGGCTTATTGATAACTAGATTAGCGAGGTAAGGGTTTTGATGGAGAATACTAGTGGATGTAGAATAGGACAAATTACATCACTTATATTATGAGGATAGTTACAGTGGTAAATGCCCATGGCAGTGAAATACGTGTAGGTGTGGTAATTCGTGGAAAGAAATAGGTATGGTGTGGATGTTTTCAAATAAGTGCAGCTCATAGAGTCATTTTGATATGGAGTCGGGAATGGATGTAAATGGTAGACATCAAATGCAGTCGAATCAAATAAAGGTATAATGATCACATAGCTACCGTTATTTGCAAAAGTTTTGTTACACTCGATTGTTTTCTTTTTCGAGATGTTTAAGTGTATGATAGAAAAAGTTCCGTTAAACAAACTCAAAAGTGTAAATAATCGAGATTTCTGCTCTTCTGCACGCGGGCCATAATAAATACGACATCACCCAGCGGCTCAAGGTAAGCCTGATGAGGCCAACAAAGTCTCGGAGAGGCTGAAGAACGGGGAAGACCTCAAAGATAGACCTCATTCAGGCAAACCTCAAGTTGTTAACCGTTTGGCTGTGAGAAAAGCCTTTGAAATTGCTCCGAAGAGCAAAATGAGTGCGGTCGCGAAGAAGAACATCTCAGGGACCTCGGTGTCCAGACCCGTCAAGGAGGAGAGCGGCAAGAGCTTGTAGTGCGTGGAAAGGCGTCTACTCACCGAACGCATGCGAGAACAACGTCGGGAGAGCTGTAATCGCCTTCTCAACGACTTGAAGAGTCATGGCAATTGAATTCTCATTTTTCCAATAAAAAAATCTACACGATCGATCCGGTCTTCAGCAAGCTGAACGACCGCGTGGTAAGCTTCGGCAAAGCCGTCTTCGAGATCTGCTACGTGTCCACAACCAAGCACCCCCTTGACTGCAGCTTGTGGGTGCATGCCGAGGGCAATGCCTGTCAGGTCAGCCACGTCAACCGCGTGTTTGCTAGCAGAAGTAATACTTCGTCCACAACGTTTTTGTGACCTTCAGCTCGCCCACGGACGGCGTGCTCGCTGACCAGGGTGGCCACGTTGATTAATATTACAATTCAAAAAATATTTATATGTTAAAAAAATAAAAACGTGTCTTTGTTGAGAGTGTCGCATCTATCGAGTGTAACAGTATTTTTGCATACTGGTATATGGTTCTGGCCTTAGTATGGTCCAGTCACATTCAAGGAATTGTTGGTAGTTCGTGATATTTATGGGAGAAATGGTTATTAATAGTAAAGTCGATTGAGCAACTTGTTAAAGATGTCTTAAAACTGAAAATAGTAATAGTTTAGTTAGTTTCCTGCCGACAAGATTGTTTTGCTTCTTCTGATTTTTCTATAAATTGGTATAATTTTAATAAGGTACTTGTCTATTAGGTTTATTTGATTACTAATCAATCTTATAATTTCTACATGACGGTCTTGTTGATGCTATACATTTAGTAGTTTACTAAGGTGGTTTAAGTTATCGGCAACTTCATGCAAAAATCTATTACTATGATATAAGCTTTTCAAATAATGAAAGCGGAGCCTACATTGCCTAAGATTTAGCTATTAAATATATTTTTTAATTTATCCGTGCCAAATCTGCTTTAACGTCAAACAAACCTTTTAATATTTTTGCTCCAGTATTTAACAGTTCACGTTTGTTGCACCGTGTGTTGCTTTTGGCAAGCTTTATCTATGGGAGATTTGAATGTCACCTAGTGATGCTTGTGTTAGCTGTATGCTTTGTTCTATTATTTCGTGTCTAGTGCCTATGATAGCGAGTTCAGTGTGATTTACTGTAAAGGTATGAATGTTGACAAACGTGTAAACTGAATCGCGTTAGATTATATATTAATTTTCCAGGTGCAGAGAAGTCAAGGTATTATGTCAGCATGTCCTTTCAGTAACTTTCGCTTTCCTGATTTTTCAACTAAGAGTCCCGATGAGATGGAAAGAGTTGAGTAAACTACATAAATTGCTGTTAATTGTAAGCTCAAAAGCAAGAGGATTGTCATTGAATTCTACTTCTGCCTTAAATTGCACAGTATGTGATAGGGCTTTTGTATATTCATAAGTGTATTTCGGGAAAGCCCTGTAAGAGGTGGTATTGGGGTTCTGCACTCGAGTTCCGATTCTGAATGTGTTCGTGTAATGAGATGTCTTGATTCTCAAGGAAGAATATTTAACGCAGGACCTCGTGTGGTAATCTTACGCTATCGACTGGTAATGGTGAAGATTATAACAACCACCAGATGTCAGAGAGGGGAGGCATTGGTTATGGTGTTCGTGAGCGATCGGAGATGTGGTGTCACGATTTGATGAAGTAGTCAGTAGTTTAAGGTAGTTTAAGATACTATTCATGCGTTTCAGATGTTTAGTTGTATGTAGAACGAAAGGAGTTAGAAGGATTTAAATGTTCTGCTATTTTTTGTTTTAGGTATGGTGCAGTATGTTGGTTTTGGTGTGAGTTTTATGTTGTATGCATGGATTATTTTTTGTGTAAATGGGTCGCGAAGGTCTATGATTTCAAAAGTACCTTCCATTCATCTCTCATGATTATAAATATTGCATCCCATTTCTTATATATTTGTTTAGGCGCCTCGGAGGTTTTGCGCTTTTAAGATAGCAGCGCATTCCATCTCTGATATCATAAGAATAAAGATTTTGCTTATGACTCTTTAAAACCTTTTCCTGATTCTTCTCTTCTAGAGCTCATTTCTCACAAAGAAAAGAATTCTGAATGATATTGGAGCTAAATTTTAGTCAATTCGCTCATCTCGGGTGATGATTAAACATTTTCTCTATCTTTTTGAGAACATCGAAAGGAAGTCTTTTGTCATAATGTTAGAGGATAAAATGTGGTGTCCCTAATAGGAGCATTGTATCCATTGTTTATAGCAGACTCTGCTAATGGCCAACATTTATCCATATTTGAAGAGCTGAACTTACTAGATGGCAAAATGTTTCTATTTTTTTACAAAGGTTTTTCCTTCGACTAGTCCATTTATTGAGCGTGATGTGCTACATTATGAACATTCTTGATTTTGCATAATTTACAAACGGACTCAAGACTTTCGATGTGAAAGTAACAACATTGTCAGAGATTAATATAGACTGACTGATATGATTGCTAATTAACGTCTAACAAGGCTCGTGAGACACTTTCTGCTTTGATGATGTTAATGATGAAACAATGATGAAACAAAGGGAGCAAACTTAATTCAATTAGAAAAAAAACGAGATAAAATTAAAAAGTAAAAAAAGAAGAAGAGATACACTTAGTTTTGCAGACAAACATAGCCTTGTTCACCACTGTATGATAATGTAACTAACACTTTAAAACAATCTCGTTTCTAGTACTGTATAGCAATGTAACTAACCACTTTAAAAACACGCAGTCGTGTTCAGCACTGTATGACAATGCAACTAACCACTTTAAAAACACTCAACCCTGTTCAGCAGTGTATTACAATTTAAATAACCACTTTAAAAAGACTTAGCTTTGTTCAGCATTGTATCGTAATGTAACTATCCACTTTTAAACACTCAGCCGTGTTCAGCACTGTATGATAATGTAACTCACCACTTTAAAAACATTTGACGGGGGAGTAGAAACTAATATTTAAGAACAAACAATATATATGCAAACGAAGCAGATTAAATTACGTTCCAGTCAGTCACCATCCGAAAAGTAAAACAGGCTACGGGTACAATCAATTGGGGGTAGTGGGAGTTAGTTGGATCCATTAGGGTAGCGAGAGTTAATTGGATCAACGAGGTAATGGGATTAATTGGATCCACTAGGGTAGCGAGAGTTAATTCGATACACTAGGGGAGCAAGAGTTAATTGGATCCACTAGGGTAGCGAGAGTTAATTCGATACACTAGGGGAGCAAGAGTTAATTGGATCCACTAGGGTAGGGAGAGTTTTTTGTATCAATTGGGGTAGCGAGAGTTAGTTGAATCCACTAGGGTAGCAAGATTTAATTGGATCAACTATGGTAGCGAAAGTTAATTGGATCCATGAGGCAATGGATAGTTATTTGGATCCATTAGGGTAGCGAGAGTTAATTGGATACACTAGGGTAGCGAGAGTTAATTGGATCCACTAAGATCGCGAGAGTTAATTGGGTCCACTGAGGTAGCGAGAGTTCATTGGATCTACTAGAGTATCGAGAGTTAATTGGATCCACTAGGTTAGCGAGAGTTAATTGAATCCGCTAAGATAGCTAGAGTTAATTGGATCCACCAAAATAGTGAGAGTTAATTGGATCTACTAGGGTATCGAGAGTTAATTGGATCCACTAAGGTAGCGAGAGTTAATTGGATACACTAGGGGAAGCAAGAGTAAATTGGATCCACTAGGGTAGAGAGAGTTCTTCGTTTTAATTGGGGTAGCGGGAGTTAGTTGGATCCACTAAGGTAGCAAGATTTAATTGAATCAAGTAGGGTAGCGAGAGTTAATTGGATCCATGTGGGTAGCGAGAATTCCTTGTATCCATCAGGGTAGCGAGAGATTCTCAAATCCAGAAAGATCCTCGTATCCAGCAGGGTAGCGATAGATCATTGTATCCAATCGAGTAGCGAGAGATCCTTGTATTTACCATGCTGCTCCTTCGATGCAATAATTTCATCTCTATTCGTCAAAAAGAAGAAAATCGGTGTCATTTGTCTTTTCCATCTCCCTCCTTTTCATCTTCTGCACATTTATGCTTCACTCCTTGTTCTGGCATCCGTGAACGTAATGACCTCTTCTTTTATTCTCGGCCCATATTTACTAGGAATAGCCAACAGATGTCTGCTTTTGACCAACGAGGGCGAATAATTTCGAGTGTTGTAACCAAAGGCGTAACCATCCTGGGAGGGGCCGAATCCTAGATACTGATGGGTGTAGGAGAGTAAAGGTGAAGGAAAGATCGAAAATAGTCGAGGAGAATGGAAGTGGGGAAAGGGGGCGTTGGTCAGCGTGTGGGAGAGAGGTAAATAACGTTGATCATGTATGGAGGGAGAAATTTTGCTGTAACTTATAAGTGGTCATTTCACTTCACTCCTTCGTAGAGAGGGTTTTGTCTGGGGTCCGCGCAGCTGATAGGAAAATTTATGTCTTATGGGGATTCTTATGTGAATTATCATAATCTTATCAGTAGTATTAGTAGTAGTCTACTGCATATTCGCTCTGCATCGATCACTGACTACATTCTTTATCACATTATACTTGTTTATGAGAAATGGTGAATTAGAGCTCCTTCATGCAGCTCTTGTACTCATAGTCTGCATAACATGCCTCATAAGATTTAAATTAATACTAGGGCCGGAAAGGAAGTGTATCAGAATCCTATCAACGAACGAGTGTGCATCCCTGAGTACTGATGAGCTCTCGAGGCCAGTAACTCGCCTTAAGAGTTCCTCCTTTGGGATCTTTTCATAAAGTGTTTCCACCCTCTAAAGACCTTCCACGGGTGGAGAAATAACGACCCTTTCTATTGCTTCTTTCTTCATGGCTTTATTTCATCTTTTATATAGCAATGAGAGTTTGGACTTCTCTTTTCTTTTAGGAAGCTCAACTTTAATAAAATTCACGAGAAAATTCCAAGCTCTTACCTATACTAGCGTCCAGATTTAGAGAATAAAATACCCAATTCTAAATTTGGTGGAAATACTTCTTTAATTTATACGAAATTGTACCGAATATTGTTTGAAATTTGCCTCTGATAATTTACAAGTTTCATTTCATAGAAGAGAGGAAAATAAGTTGTGAGGAAAGTAAGCAGAAGTAGAGATTGATAACATAACTTTCAGTTTAGAGGTAAAATCTTGTAACGTAAGCATGGAAACACTGTTCTACGTAGATGGTAAACTACTAATTTTACTAATCATTGATCAGGATGGCGAGACGAGATACCTTAGACAAATCCTTCAAAAGGCAAGTTATCCAAGAAAAGAGTGAAGGAATAACACTGACATTTCGAGGCATTGTGGTCGCTCACCAAGTGTAATTTCACCCATATTAAATCTCTATGAGGATACCGCGTCCAGCGGGTTGTTAAGAAAACACCGCCACCAGAAAAAAAATCTCAGAGAAGATTGCACGATGCAAAGGAAGTTGATGAAGGATCTATTTGAGACAATAGCCCATAGTTCACGTCAAGCGACGAGAACCTGAGCCTAAATGTAAATTACTAGAGTGTCACACAAGACTTTAGAGAGGTTAAACTCATAGTAGGCTCCCATGCTAAAAGGATAAAGAGGCTTGGCTGACCTTCGCTACTGAAGATGTCTTGTCTAGTATGGAAAAGTGGAAAAGGCTTTTCAGCGACGATAGCAAATTTAATTTGTTGTGCTCGGATGGAATCAGCATATAAGGTGCCGTACAAGGGAAAGATTGAATCCTACATCCACCACAAACACAGTTAAATTTGGAGGTTTGCAGAGCTATGGTGTGAGCCATGTTTTCTAGGGCCGAATCTGTCTGCCCCTACGTTTACCTGGCAAAGTAAACAGTGCGGGATACAAGAATCTACTTCAGGAACATGTGATCTCCTCTATCCGAACATCGGGGGAACGTGATCCTGTTTTCTTGCAGGAAAATGCTCCTTGCCACACATCAAAGACGGTGAAGCAGTTCTTTGGTGTTGAAAATATCAACGTGGTGATATGGGTTACGCAGAACCTGATTCAACCCAGTAGAAAGTGTATTCAAGATTCTCGGCGTGAAAGTTATGCCTCGGAAACCGTTTAATTTTGTATATCTATGGTAAAGATTGGAATAAAATTAAATACAATCATACCCCTACAATGGGATAAATTGGTGTACCTACATACTTTTTATTGATATTTCTTTCACTTTTCTATGATATAATTTTGTTTTATTGTTATAGTAGCATTCATATTTACTTTTCTATAATTGTGGCTACAACCTTTGTTCCAATACACATAAATTGTACTTTGTTCTCATAGCAGTTTTTCTTTCAATTAAAAACAAATTTTATAGAATAATGTTTGCAGTTTTCTTAAAGATTAAACAAACATTTTCAAGAAAATGTAGATTTTGGCATTTTGTTCTTAAGTTTTGGACAGTACTGTCATTTATCTAAATTGAACAAAATTAATATAATGCTGAAATAAAACCATTATTTGAATTACTTTACAAAATGCTTACTTGTAAGTACCTATACTCCAAGTCTGAATTTGTTACTAAATAGTTCATGACTCCGTCTTCCGAACCTAAGAACCTAGGACATCCATACAATTCCCATTCCCTTTCCCGCGTGCTGATGATAGTGCTCTTTTCCTTCTGCGGCTAACCCCTTTTTGTAGCCTGGTGAACCAACACTAGGTATAGATGTCATTAAACCATTTTCGGTCATTTAATAAAACACTTTTTTGTTTTACTAAATTTCTAAATAATAAACCACGAAACAGTGGACCATAGACCATACATACAATTCCCTATTTAATGATGATGCGTACACACATCACACACCGACGCACACATCAAAAGTATAAGGAGGGAAAGGATTCTGAACCCGCGAGCCACAGGTAACTGAGTGATACCAGTGACAGATGATTGTGGTTTGGGTGAGGCGCTCCAAGGAACTTAAGCCGGACCACAACATTCTCTAGGATAGAGCTCAACTTACATAACTCTCCTAGTGTATAATTTCCCACCAGTCTCTCTCACTCTCACATAGAACATCGGTCGCAGGCAGTAGTGTAGTATAAATGAGTTTAAAGTAGAATCACAGCTTGTCTCGATCATTAATCCAGGCTGAACATTCACGATGCTTCCAAGCATCAAAGTTTCATTAAGAAACGTTGTTCGTCGCAGCTAACATGAATTAGTTGAGAGACCCTCCTAAATGTTTGAGCGTCTCGTATTTAGTGCTGTCTGTGGTTCGATCTATCCAATACACACGCACATACATTCATGTGCATGTATTTTTTAGGGAACAAATTAATCCTCTATTCTCACAGATTATTACATTCGTTTCTTCCTACCATTTTATTTGGGGGATTCTTATATTTTTCTTAACTTATTTTTTCATTTTCGATTTCATAATTTCTATAGAACATATATGACCACATTTCTTGTTGGCATTCATTCTCACATGTCTATTCTCATCCATTCTTCTTACATGCTCATACCACCCCATCCCCTAAAACAAAATTCTCGGTCGCAACCAACTGCATTCATGTTATTCCTCACATCATATGATACCACTCTCCCACTACTTTCTCATATTTCCACCATACTCACACCCAACAAACCTTCTCAAAATGCTAATTTGCTCTACTCTTACACTCGATCTTTCCTTTTTCCTGGACCTAACTCTCTAATAGCTTGGAAGGCTTCATATTTAATACAGATATGTATATCAGCCTTCATCTGATTTGTTCCTAACCACTTTCAAACTATTAAAAATATTTGGCTTCTAATCCATTTTTAATATGACACGTTGCGCCATTTCTAAAGATGGCTCGAATATTCTCTTAAGTGGATTATATTGGTCTCTTCGGCCGTTTATCTACTGTATCAAACTCCTTGCACCCTAATAGGCTTCGACTGTTATCCCTAAAGGAGAACAATTCAGCAGATATTTCTAATATAAATTTTATTATCGACTAAAACCCTCTATATAATTAGCAAATGGACTATATGATCAAATATTAATATTCTTAATTATTACAATTCAATTAAATATCTTTGTCTCATTTACTAAAAACCTGTTTAATTTATTTTGTTGTTAGAGAGACACTT
This sequence comes from Ceratothoa steindachneri, assembly GCA_963969495.1. Taxonomy (NCBI): domain Eukaryota; kingdom Metazoa; phylum Arthropoda; class Malacostraca; order Isopoda; family Cymothoidae; genus Ceratothoa; species Ceratothoa steindachneri. Next base: position 4,597,205 of record OZ018338.1, on the reverse strand, counting down.
GCCAATATCATTGTAGACGTGATGTTCTGTGTAAACGAAGGAGATAACGAAGAAGAACAGAGAAAAGTATGATGAGAAATAATAAAAGAGGGCTGTAATAAAGGAATTTCTACGATATAAAAGATCATATTTGAATACTTGGCAAAGGCTACAAGGTTTAATCTTAGGCCTGCAGAATAAGAGCATTAAAAACATATAGGTATATTCTTAAATAAAAAAATAATGGTTTCCTTTTATAGAAGACAATGCAAATGCATTGCAATATTCTCAACCTGGGGAAACCAAAAAGCATTGATTTGAAATTATGCACAATTAACACAATTTTTGTTTCTCGGTAGTGTTATTTAATAATTGTTAAAGTTTAAACAGTATAGATAATAGCTTTTAATAATATTAAACTTTGCTTTTGTGACCAGGATAATGATATCTTTTAATTTACTTATCTTCAAGGGAAAACAAGCGAATTTGTAGATTTTCATTCAAATATGATCAGAAAAAAACAAACAAAATATGAATCAAAATTAACAAGTATTCATAATGAATAATCAAACAGCGAATATAAAAGTTTACATGCGAGTAATTTTTATAGATTTGCGAGTGAAATGTAAATAACTCACGTGTCAGCACCCAAATATATTCCACCATCATGTTTCGTTATACGTTACCTGGTAGGGCGTCTAAATTCCTCTATATCTTGGTGGACGCAGTTGCCCTACTCCGCTGAATAAACTCCTAGGTTCATGAATTTATGAAATTAAAGTCGGGAATATGGCCTTTCATGGACATCCTGCATCCCATTTTGCCGTAGTCCTTCATCAGAGTCTGAGGCAGTGCCGCATTGTTTTCGGCCTTAAGATTGTCCAGGATGCCTCGAAGTAGTACTACGAGTACAAAGCTTTTCCAAGCTGCTTTCTCTTCTAGAATTTATTTTGCAGTGCTCTCAGGTGAAATGAGGTGGCCAGAGTTTTTTCGCTCCACGATACAAATAGGACATTTTATCACATTTTGCCACATAGAATCTTTTCTCTATTCTCTCGATAAATTAAGCACAAGCCTAAAAGAATGCGTCTGCCGGCGTCTTGAAACCTCTTGCAGCTACACCTAAACGAAACTGGTGAGCTTAAGTTTTAGAAAATTTTCAACAGGTCTTGAATGTTCTAAGAGATTATAGAAAGTTTTGATAATTCTCGAAAGTTCTAGAAAATTCTCTATTAGGTTCGGGAATAATTAGTTAGGAAAATCGATAAACTTCAAAATATTATTACTTAGCTCACAAAATTGAAGAGAATAATAGCCACTTTCCATATATTTTAGGTATAAAAAATAAGACAAAATATCACTTTCTGGCCAAGAACAATAAAAGTACAAATTTTATTATTATAATTTGTCAAAAGATATTTTTTTAAAAATATTAAAGCTGAGTACAAGTCCTGTAATGATATAAAACCAAAATTTAATTAGTGAAGAAAAGTTCTTTATTCTCTCTTAATAGTAGAACGTTTATTTAAATAATTTACTGTTTTTAGCGGATAAATGGGCAATCCCTAGATATAAATTTCTAACTGTTATGAAGTAACAAAGGCTAAATCAATATCTAAGCAAAGAGAGACTTGTACAAACTTGTGTGAAATATTTGTGTTTAAAATGTGTCTTGGTTGATTAAATAAATATGTAGCAATCGTAAGTTTTTAACGATGCTTCAGAAGGCTGGAATTCATCCTGTATTGGGCTGTTTTCGTTTAATTTGAAAAATAACTAATTCAGTGTAGGTTGAGATGAGTTATGGAAGAAAATGTTGGGAGATGAGTAAATGAGTGCTTGTTGAGACTATGTCTGGAAGAAATTTTGAGAGATGAATAAATGAGTGTATGTTAAGGCGAGTTCTGGAGGGAAATGTTGGGAGATGGGTAAATGAGGTGTATGTTGAGACGAGTGCTGGAAGGAACTGTTAACCATGATTTTTCTGAATCCTTGCACAATATTGATATGTTTGCCTATTAATAATTTTCTCTCCTATGAGATTTTGATGGTCGGTAATGGTTGAGGGAAGGGGATTGATCGTTCATCGCAACCAGAGCCATGAGAAGCATTCGCAATACGTACATAAACATTGATTTATTTACTTATTCTCTCTACATATGTATATAAGTTTGGTGTACATAGATCTTGTACACGAATCTCAGAACCTATTTGTATGGAGAGCAGACTCATGAATACCCTTCTAGGATACGCTTTTATTTGAGACTGGGTGGAAAGGTCAAAGGAATTGTTTATGGACTATTTTTTCATAACCATCAGCTAACCCAATGGCGGAGCGTGCTGTAGCTTCCCGCCTAGTCACGGTTCTTCCTCAGGAAGACTGACCCTCCCGAACCTCCACCATGTTCATCTATCACGCGTAATATCATCAACTCCCGCCTCTTAGCCCCCCTTAAACGCTTACTCAGTTAGTCTTTTACTCGTTCTTTCACCTAGCAGCCGAATTCACAAAGCAGCCGAATTACTCTAATATGTCAGCTTCACCCATCTATTCTGCCAATGCTTCCTCTTCACCGTTCGACCTCACAAAATTCTAGGCCACAACCGCATTCACACTTTCTCCAACTATACACCCACACGCAGCTGACTCTCTCCATCTCTCTCACACCTAACCTCACTCTCAAGTTGTCTGTTCACCCTTCTCTCACTTTCGACCCTCCCATCTCCTGGTTTTCCCGAGTGTAAGCCACCACTTCCAACTTAAACGATGCTAAGCCACATCGAGCGAGGTTAGTCGCTGGATGGGGTCGAGATTCGGGTCGACTTCCCTGCTGTTGCCATACCCTGTAGATACCCTTGGTTCGGATCTCACGTTAATCAATAAGTGCACACTGAGAAATAAAGATATATTAACTGATTGGGAATCAGTGGTAAAAATGCTTCTTAAATGAATGTATATCAGTGATAAAAGGCGTCTCAAAGGAGTGAAAATATTTGATAAAAAGCGTCTTAACTCAGTGGGTTATCAGTGGTAAAATGCATCTCACCCTAGGGTGGAGATCAGTGGTAAAATGTGTATCACCTAAGTGTGGAGATCAGTGGTAAAAGTGGTCTTAACTGAGTGGCGGTGAGTAGTAAAAGGCGTCTTAAATGAGTCATAACTGTCCTAAGACAGCGAATCGGATATTTTCCCTACCATACATTTCTTAACCTTACTTTTACATTCATACCGGTCTTACTCCCATATATAGAGTGGTACCAGTTAACTCTCCTACAACTTTTCAGGTATATTCTATACCCCAAACTTTATCAGTACCAAGTTCTCGGGTTGCATTCTGCCCCCACCCCCGTACGCTTCGTCCTGGCGAGAAATGCTGTTCAATGCCCGTTGGAATCGATGCAGACGAATCGGTCTCAGGACCAGACCCAAAGAAATCCAAAGGTTGTTATGGACGTAGAACATATACAATGGTTGTCGCTTCTATACCACAATGGGGATTCTTTCTCAAGGTTGATCATATTCTTATTCGTATCCTTTTGTATACCCACATATACAGTTCATTAATTGTCTGTCCTACTCACAATTTTCTCCCATTCTTAGATTTACATAGCTATCCTTCAAGTGGTTCCTCGCCTTTTTTACTTCATAAATCACTTCCTTTTCTCATACAGATTCTTTAGTCAGAATCTTTCCAGATGTTTTATTGGCTGCGTTTATACTGTGACCGACCAAACATCTCACTGCTCTTTCCCCGTTTTTATGCCTGCATTTTCATCCTCTAGTATGCTTCTCTGGGTTGACAAACATCAGAACGTACGACTCCTGCTTCCTCTCAACTGCACTTCCACATACTTATTCCACAATTATTTTACCAATTTCTATTTCCACTATAATCCTTTCCACCGTCACTTCCTCTGGCTTCTTCTTCAACTCTCGGCGCTACATCTTCATCTTCCAAGATAATTCAATTCTTCGGCCTTCGAGAAGTCACCTATTTAACAGATTTTTACTCTTCATACTCTCTCCCATGCTGTCGTCTTCGCGTCAATAATAACCTCACATTCTCTCCATCTTTGTTTACGGGAAAAATCTTGAGAATAAATGAATAAAATAGCAAAATTTTGAATAGTAGATTTAGGTGATATATCTCTGTAGAGAATAACGTGAATTGGCTGATTAAACTGATGAAAGAGCTAGGAGAAATAAATTGGTGTAATCCAGGTCAAACTGCTTAACCTTACTTCCACCCACTTAATTCAGTCCTTAGATAACTGACTGTTGTTTATATTAAGTTAACTTGATGATGTTCCTCTGAATAAAGTCATTCGTAAGTAAACTAATTAACCTCCGTCTAAGTAATTCTTTTAAGTTTTTAACTTTTTTTCTTACCTTCGGTTATTCTATTTATGTCGGACAATTTCAACTGTATTTCGCTCCGCATAATTATAATTCGAATGTATTGCTCGGGTAATGCTTTTAATTTATGCTCTGCTTTACTTTTACACAGTTTTGTATCTTTCTTTTATTTTTACATTCTAGAACCATGCAATAGCGTGTGTTTACTAAGAAGGACAAACGAAGAAGGCGGCTCCCATCTTTAATTTCAAGGTTTCGGGCTAATACAAAACCAGGAGCTATAAACAAATTCGAATAAGTACATGGAATAATCTAATAGTACAAACCTATATAACAATACAAGTTCTATATTATAATACTATAAATCTGTGAAAATGATGCAAACTACGCAAATACTCAAATGAACGTTATGTTAGTAAAAAAAAAAAAGAAAAAGTAAAGTAAAGTGCAGGGGAAAATATTCGACAGGAAATAATATGAATCAAAATCAAACACTAAAATAAACTTAACTACGAAATATACCAATAGAAATGGAGAAAAAAGAGAATTATATACATATACAATATAGTAAAAACTAAAAAAATAAACTGGACATTCTCTTTCATGCTTGGATCTCAATGAAAAGTGAAAGCGAGAAGGAATTTTAAGATTGAATACAACTAGGATGGTTTTTAGGTTATAAACAATGGAAAGGATGGCGTGTCATTACTTAAATTCGGGTTGCTGTTTTTATACAGCGGGTACCTATAAATTTAGCTATTTTAAGACAGAAAAATCATTTAAGGACACGTCTTTCTTACAATCCGTCTCCATTTCCTGATTCAGGAATACTCTATATTACTTAATGTATTTCCAGTTCTATTTAGGTATAGCTAATACCCATGTGAGAACAGATTCACGACTGGAGGGATCATATTGTGCTTCCTATATATTTAAGTCCCCTTCTTACAGTTGGGGCAATTAAATCTATATATGTTTAATGTACGAACTCACCCGAGTGTGAATACTATCTTTCACACACCTCAAAATTCTAATATTTTTGTTATTGATGAATATATGTTTAAAATTGAGTTGACAATAAAATTTCCTTAAAATAGCAGTTAATCATTTCTGGCTCAGGTCATTAACATGGCTGATGTCTGGCAACATGACGAACTTAATTTCCTTGGGGGCATTAAAGAAGGAAAGGGATTCTTTTAAACTAAGGATGAATTAATGAGTTTATTTCTAGTGTAATAGAGAAAATGTTTGGTCCACCAGAGCACGGGACTTCAAGAAACAAAAAAAAGAGCTAAAACAGAAGTAAACAGAAATGAAAGAGAGAAAAAGTGCTGTGATGAATTGAGTTATAGCATTACTCTAAGTGCAATTACCATATACAGGCAGAAAGAATAGGTTTTTGTTAAACCTATGAACGCAATAAATTGCAAAACTTATTCACAAACAAACGAAACACTTTCCAACTAAACAAACAAAAGAAATACAGAGAACATTTCCGCGAGTTTTATATTAATGCTTCCTGCTCATAATTACTTTGCTATAATGCAGGTAGCGAAATGTCCTTGGTTGCAGGTAGTTGATTGAGCTGGAGTGCAGGTAGTAGAATAACGTATTTCATAAGCGCAGGACTCGACGACCCGACGTGATTGGCGAGAGTTATCTACATCAATGAATTTGTTTTTTTTTATAGAAATCGAACAAGAGTACTCAGGCGAAGAAATCAAGCGGTCTATCCACTAAAGCTCGAGCGCTTTATTTTGCGATATGAATCTCTTAAAGGAAAATATAGAATAAAAATATAGTCATGGCCAAAAGTTTATAGATTAATATATTTTTTCATTTTTTTGTTTTTGTATTAATTTACGTGATAGGAATAATTATTCTAATGTTTAAATTATTGATTAATTTAAAGCATTTCCAAAATAATAAGAAAAACTGCATTCCTTCGCTCAATCTAAAATGGCCCTCTGGTCTTGTTCCTGTAAGGGGTGAGTTGCAGTTCCTGGAACTTTGCTATTCGATCAAAATGGTAAAATAATGACTGTTGGGGTAAACTACCACGTGTTTTACCACCCATTTGTAACTTACGTTGTAACTCCTGGGAAGCGCGGTTCGATAACTTACTATAGATATAGTTATCTCAAAACGTTTGATACGTTGCTATAGAGAAAAAGATAATATTGCTTAATATAAAGCAATTCGATCATTCCATTATTTGAGGGAGGTAGGTTAGATAAGCTGGAGAAAGCCTATAAAGACTGTTACTTTCTAACTGTACCACTAAAGCCACGATAACCAATTACCTTTTTTAGATACTCTAACTACAAATCTAAATAACACGGTAATCACCAAAGTATAAGTAAAAGCCACAAATCCCGGTCATTGCATGAATGCGGGAAGTGAATGTCCTAAACGCTACAAGATGAGTGTAATTACATCATACATCAACCGTGCCTTCACCCACTGTACCACATGTAAGGAAACTCATAATGAACTTGAAAGAGCCACACAGATACTCGTTAATGAGGGATTTAGTAACCACGAAGTACAGAGAGGTCAAGGGTACCAAAGGTACCTTACAGAGCCTTCGAAAAAATGAAATATAGTCAAAGAAACACAATAAATTTCTTCTACAAAAACACTATAAGTACATAATACCAAAATGATGAAAGAATAATAAGGGAAATAATTAACCGAGATACACAGCTAATAAACACTAAGCAAGAAGTCATTTTAACTATATATTAATAAACTAGACGGACCTCCAACCTTATTACGAACAATAAGCCAAGACCTGCACCTAAACTCAAACGGAGGACCTACCTAGTATATGATTACACATGTAAATTAGGAGACTGTGATCTTTTACTTCACTCATATATTCGGATGACCGAAATAACAGTCTAAAAGAGGATGACCTTCCACCTAAACAATGGAACACCGAAAACACACACAATAAAAAACACGAATGTTGCCTTAATAGAAAATTAATGCAAGAAAATCTAAAAAAATTTAGACTGTCCTAAATCGCCAAATCGACGCCAATTACTCTTGCTTGAAGCTAGATTTATTCAAGAAGATTAACTAAGGTTAAATATCCAATTAATTTCCGACGAGATACTTCCAATTGTACGAAAACGGAATCAGCAACATTGCGCTCTTAACCTATTAATCCCAATTTGCTAATCACCATGTAAAAGGAGCTTAACCTCTGTCCACAACCCGTTGGCCATATATTCCCCACCTTTCACTTGGCCCCTCTTACCTAATAAGATTTAGTTCGCTTAACCGCGTCCATGTTTTTTTTTAGTAAGTATGTAGCCGAATATGCTAATATATAGACGCATTTCTTGTAATATTTTTCCACTTTGTCTCTGAAGATGATACGTGCCGTATCGAAGCGCGTCAGTGCAATACAATATTGGGGAAAAGTAAATAAACTTACTATTGCCTTCTTTCCTGGATAGGACCTCTAGCTGTGCAAGAGGTACCAGAATAAATCTAGACCTGCGTTATTCATAGATCCCTAACAACTTTTACTCAATATATATTTACGAAATATTAGCAGTTGAAAATCTCAAACTAATATCGTCCCCACCCAGTAGAAACAATTAATTACCTGTGGCAAATTGTGACCATTTGCAAGGATAGATACAACCTACATAAACATAATGCCAAATCTATATTAATTTATTATGTAGATTTCCCTGAACAATGAATCTGTGCAAAACCAATTATTTGTTCGGTTGAACATAAAAGTGTGTATAAGTAGTCAATGCTACGGTCTTTTTATATCCTTTAGAATTGAATACATATTATTTGTGCATTTTGATTACTTCTCCTTTCATTTTGCTCGTCTTCATTGTAGTCTATTTATTCCCTTTAATGATTCTATTTATTACTTTTCTTCCATATCTACGTGATACATTACAGTCATGTTACACTTTTGATTAATTTCGAACAAACTATTTTATTATAAAGAATATATATATATATTTTTATTTTTTATCTGCCCTTTAAGAATCCAGGCGAGGAATTTCCCCGTTGGTAGGCTAAAGACTTAAATACAAAAAGCAACCACTGACTTTGTTAATTGTATTTGAAATACTTTCCCGCAAATTACAACCTTTTACCATTAAAAGACTGATTCTCGTTACATCCTCAAATTAGAACCAGAAATCTTTCCTTTTACCATCGACAATTTATACCCGTGACAAATCAAGTGCAACTTTGCTCTTAAAGTGCCCTTTTTGATCAGTGCCAGACTTGGTGCGGAACATTAAGAAATCGGAAATGGGAAGAGCAAATGTTTACGGGAAGTAATGTTCGAAATTGATGGAAGCAATTTGATCAATTTCATTCCCAATTTTATTGGGATCGGGATCGTTTAGCAAAAATGGGATCATCCTATACACAGTTCAGCTTTGGTTGAAAAAAAGATCTTGCTGGTACCACATCCACAAATGCAACCATTTAATTGCAGCTTGAATCAGGAGGATAAGGGAGAGTGGCAGATTGGGACATGGGGCGCTCTTAATGCAGCAATCGCCCAAAAGATGGGGCAGTTGCAGATGGGGAGTAGGAGGAGAGGGGCTTTATTGCGGCAAACTTTATGAATGAATAATATTTGGCAGTGCCGCTAACCGTGGGCCTATTAATGCATCAATAGTCATTTCCCTCATAACGTTATTGCTAAACTTTCAGTACAACGATGCATTAAATGTATTTACACGCACACACTCTCCTTCACACATACACAACGCAGAAAGACACACAAAGAGTATATATATATATTTTGTATGTTCTTAGACCATATTCTTAAGTTGAGTGTCACTGTAGTATATCTTTCCGATGATTCACAACTTTTCCACTACCTTGACCGCATGCTTAAAAAAATATGACAATATTTCATAGGGAAAGAATACTAAGAGAAGACGGTAAGTGGAGAACAGAAACTATCGTATACTAATAAGTAGGAAGTCGAATCAATGAAGACTTAGTGGAGCAAACCTGATACAAAAACTGGATTACTCTTTAAAAGGAATTCCTTCAAATCAATGGAGAAAAACAAGTCCTAAAAGCCTTTCAGGGAAATGCCGCAAATGTTAAACGCTTATTAGAGAAGCCTAGATTAAAATAGTGATGGTAAAACCTAAACAAGTGATAGGAGGAAACAGGAATTTGGTCCAATGAGTTACCTTGTAAATAATTACTGATATCAGAAAATGTTCCTGTATGGAGAGCTAAAGGGATCAAGCAATCTGGATTTGTTTGTGATTTTCTGGCATTGTTTAAATTGTCTTGTGTCAACTCAATAATATGGACATGGAACTACTGTGATTTCGATTGGCAAACAGGCTCCATGACGAAGCATGTATTTCTCTTCTTTTTCTTCCTTTTTCTCCCTTCTCTTATAATTCTTCTTATAACTAGTATTATTAAATTGCGATATGAAATATCCTAACATTTAAATAAAATAGCCATTACTTTTAATGGGCGATCCATACCGAAAACCTAGACATTCTGAGTGATTTAGTTCTTCTTGGGGTCTGTGTTTTTTCACTACCTTGATTCCACCTTTCAAGATCATGAATATGACTAAACACGCTACCAGAACACTTAAATATTATTGAACCATTGAGAAGAATTTGGGAGGGGTAGCGAGATGCAAATTCTATCTCCTCTACATTCTCAGAAGAAGTGGTAAGCGTCTTGAGAGAAGAATGGTAAAATATCAGACTGGAGACTTTTCAAAGAACATACCAATTCATAAAACAAATGATAAACTCTGGATTAAAAGCAAATAATAACTCCTCCACTAATAATATAGACCTAAAGCCTCTTACCCAGTTGTTAGAATTATTTTACTTGACTTACAGTTTGGATCATAAGGGAAAATACACTCAATGGCGTAGCCATATTTACTTTTTGCGTGGTTAAATATGTTTAGTTAAATATGATGCTTACCACTTCTTCTGAGAATGTAGAGGAGATAGAATTTGCTCTCGCTACCCTCTCCCAAATTCTTCGCAAATGTTAAATAATATTCAAGTGTTCTGGTAGCGTGTTTAGTCATATTCATGATCTTGAAAGGTGGAATCAAGGTAGCGAAAAAACACAGACTCCAGGATGAACTGAATCACTCAGAATGTCCAGGTATTCGGTAGGGATCGCCCATTAAATTAATGGCTATTTTATTTAAATGTCAGGATATTTCATATCGCAATTTAATAATAATAATTATATTCGTGACAAGGGTAAAAAAAAAAACAACCAAAACTGTTCCGGACCTTAAAACAATTTATTTCAACAACATCCCCAAATTAACAAAGCTTTACATACACATAGGAAAATAATAATAATTGATATTATATCGCATGAACATCGGTTAGCAATTACGGCTGTCATAAGATTTCATTGGGTTTCTTTGGCGAAGCCATGTTTTAATACATTGGCAAATTTTCAGTGAATTTTAGGTCTGGGAATTGCGATGGTCATGTTTAAACTTTAATTTTAGAATCTTCACATTATTTCTAAACAACTCAGGTCGTAGGTTTTAGATCGTTTTTCTGATTGAAGTAAAACTGCCTACCCAAGTTCCGTTTTTAATAGGTAGAAGAGTTTCATTTAATTTTGATTACAATCATACAAATAATTGCAAATGATAATTTGGGTGTTTTCCGTTCTTTGGAACTTTTAAATGTTTTAGAGTACACATACTTACATATGAATGTCTGTACTGGTGTCCGTGGAATGTTCATCGTTAGGATATTCTTTTATAGTATTCCCTGAAATGCAATAACACGTCTTCTCATCTCCATTATGCCGAATGTTTATTACTTATTTTGAGATGCGATAACATGTAAGCTAAATTGTATGACGAAAGACTCTTTCTCAACACTAAATTTGATTTCTTTGTGGATTCTTTTAAGTTCTGACTCATCTGAAAGTCTGCTAAAATCTCTACAATGATTTATTATACATAAAGTTAAATGTAAAATATACGTTTTCGGAAATTTATCTGATGTATTCACATATTTGACTCGACACGTATCTGATCATAATAATTCCGCTGGGTAAATATGTTTAATGGAGACAAAGAGATACAAGCCACGGTTGAGTTGCAATTCACGTTTTTCATAATGTATAAACAAGTTTGCCAGCAATTTTAGGATATACGCATACAAAATACTCGATTGAACATAGCTGCAGGGTACATTTGAATTTCTAATCCTTACTCTACGTATATACATACAACTAAATATTTATTGTATTTTACTATAAATAGACACAAAATAACATATCTACAATAACGAATATATACGCTAAACTACCTGAAAAATAATAAAAGAACTTATGAAACATCATATTATGAACTTAGAGAAAACCTCTGGTAGATAAAAGGCAAAAGAGGTGAGGAACCTGACAATAAATAGACCATAGAAACCACTTGTAGACTAACCTATATAACATACATAAGAAATTGAAAGGATTAAGTCACTTAAAGAATTGCGGTCACAATTTAATCATTTTGCTAAATTTTCATTAGTAACTGTTAACCTTTTTCCCGCAATAAGTCTTAGTTTAACAAGAGATTTGAGGCGCTCAACATTTGTTCCTCTCTGAGATTATGTGGTTTATGCTGCGTTTTTCATATTCCACAAACCTCATACCCCTCCCCCCCTCCCAATCCTAGTGTTGCTTATTTTGCGGTTGCCTGTCCGTGGAGTGCTGTATTTTCCGGGCGGATAGCGACTCTTGCGTGATTCCTGTCATTATAAGTTCCATATGGAAAGTTTCTCTGCATTTGCCATTCTTTTATGTCGCATTAAAAACTTTGCTCTATATAATGGTATGGAGGAATTAATGTACCGTTACGCGCAAATGAAAATAAACTTACAAATACACTTAGGTTAGAACCACTCCTATCGAGAGGGTGGGTTCATATACATGCACTAGTATGGTTATATTAACACTCATTTTTAGTAATAAATTATACACTCAATGAGCACTCGTAGGAAAATCAACATACACCCTAACTAGATATACAAACATACACCAGTTCAATTCCGCTCAAAATATAGCCCCCCCCAAAAAAAATTCGATAGAGACCAATTTTGAGGGTCCTATGCTTTAGAGCTTGATAATATTTATGCATTCACGGGTTTCTATAGTGCTATGGGTCCGAGTGTAAAAGATACCTGAAAGATGCTAACTAGTCTATATTTACAGTGTCTACATCTTCATGATTCAGGAATTCTCTTTGGGCTGCAAGGCATTAGTGTAAATTAGTGTAAAAGAGATTGTGCAGGTTCTGACAATTTATGAGCTCGTGCATGTTCCCACCAAACAAGATCGTACTATCATAAGTGGACGTTAGTTGACATTATTCACTTCAACTTTTTGGGAGAGAAAAAGAATCAGAATCCACAAATAATTTCGTGCACTTGATGAAATACTTTTAAATTTTTAAGTAAAACGATCAATTGTCTTGAATTAGAGAAACACTGATCACTTTTTCGCTGAACTTTGTCCTCGCGTGTCAAGGATGTTGCTCTAGAAATTAAATTTGATGTTGCTGCAGAAGTTATATTTGATGTTGCTGTAGAAATTAAATTTGATGCTGCTGCAGAAATTAAATTTGATGTTGCAGTAGAAGTTAAATTTGATGTTGCTGCAGCAATTAAATTTAATGTTGCTTTAGAAATTAAAATCGTAGTTCAGCTTTCCAGAACCGTTCCAAACCAAATTACAAGATCTACATTTTCTTTAAAATGCTCGATGAATTTCCATGAAAATCCCACAAAAATTTCTTTGAAATTTCCATCTAATAACATTTAAGTTGAATTTCATAAATGCGTAGATGAATAAAAACTATTAGGAAATTAATGTGTCTATGAAAAAAGGCTGCGTCAAAAACTAGAATCGAAAGGCTGCGTCCAAAACTAGAGATCGAAGGCTGCGTCCAAAAACTAGAATTGAAAGACTGCGTATAAAACTAGAGATCGAAAGGCTGCGTCCAAAAGTAGAGATCGAAAGGCTGCATCCAAAAGTAGAGATCGAAAGGTGCGTCCAAAACTAAAGATCGAAAGGTGCGTCCAAAACTAGAGATTGAAAGGGTGCATCCAAAACTAGAGATCGAAAGGCGGCATCCAAAACTAGAGATCAAAAGGTGCGTGCAAAACTAGAGATCGAAAGGCTGCGTCCAAAAGTAGAGATCGAAAGGCTGCATCCAAAACTAGAGATCGAAAGGTGCGTCCAAAACTAGAGATCAAAAGGTGCGTCCAAAACTAGAGATTGAAAGGGTGCATCCAAAACTAGAGATTGAAAGGCGGCATCCAAAACTAGAGATCGAAAGGTGCGTGCAAACTAGAGATTGAAAGGCTGCGTCCAAAATTAGACATCGATACCAAAACTCTCCGTTTAAACGTAAAATTTGGTGACGACAAAAATGCACTACATTTCTTGTACGGGATTGCTCCTTGAGGAGGATGAGGAAAGGAAGTGGGGTCCATAAATCCTTCAGAAAGCATGGGAAGGGTGAAGGAGTAACACTGTTTGATAGTTCGAAGCATCGTAATGAGTAAATAAGATCAACAGTCCTAAGTCGCGTGCTCTCAATTGTTCTGACTTATGACCATGTGACCTTAGGACCTTCGAAACTTTCAATAATTCCAGGACTACCTTGGGAGGACCTTGGCAATTAGATCATTGGAAAGAGAATGTAAAGGAATATGAATGTTTCAGATTTCGGTAGAATCGGGGAAATAGTTACGATGTTATTGCCAAAAAACACAATGGAAAGTAAAAATGGTTACCATCCAACCGACGACCTACGGACATAGTAACTTAGAGAGTCCCGTGGACGCGCCTAAAATAAGGTGGTACCTTCGAAACTCTGCCAGGAAAGCTCGTGCGATGGAACGGTCCCTTTGAAGGAGCGATTAGAAGCGGCTTCCAGAGACTCGAAACTAAATGTCTCTCGTCATTCGAGACAAGTGCAGGACTCTGAGCAATGCTCCATTACTAAAAGGAATAACTGAGCTAGGTTGGTTTTAGCTACTGGTCATGCCCAATGGAGTGCTGAAAAGTCAAAGAGTGTTTGTCAGTGACGAAAGCAAATTCAATTAGATTGGATCAGATCTGAAGCAGCATGTAAAGCGTCGTACAGTTTAAAACATATCTGGTCAATAAAGACCACTAAATTTGGAGGGTAAAATAAACACATGTGTTCGATAAAGACCAATAAAATTAAGCGGAAAATAAAACACACGTGGTATATACACAACGAAATTTTGAAGTTAATATAAAACACACATAATCAATAAACACCAATAAATTTGGAGGTTAAAATAAAAACACACGTGGTCAATGAAGACCACTCAAATTGAGAGTTTAAATAAAAACCTACGTGGTCAATAAAGACCAGTAGTTTGAGGTTAAAATAAAACACACGCCGTCAATAAAGACAACTAATTTAGGAGTTAAAATATAAAGTCACATAGTCGATAAAGACAACTAAACTTAGAGGTAAAACTAAAAAAGCACGCGGTCAAAAATACAAGTAAATATGGAGTTAAAAAAAATGATACATGGTAAATAAAGACCACTAAAGTTATAAGTTAAAATAAAGACACGTGGTCAATAAAGGCCAAAATATTTGTAAGTTAAAATAAAAACACATGTATTCAATAAAGATCACTAAATTTAGACGTTAAAATAAATACGAAAATGTTCAAAAAGACCAATAAATTTCGAGGTAAAAATAAAAAAGCAGACGAGCAATAACGACCACTAAATTTGGAGTTTAAAATAAAAACGCACGCGGTCAATAAAGTCTACTAAATTAGGAGATTAAAATAAAACACAGGCCGTCATTAAGGAAAACTAAATTTGGAGGTTAAACTAAAAAACACCTGGTCAATAAAGACCAATAAATATGGAAATGAAAGTTAAAAACACTCGGGAAATAAAGGACTGCTAAATTTAGAATTTAAAATAAAAACGCACGCGTCAATAAAAAACACTATATTTGGAGGTTAAAATAAAAATACAAGTGGCCGATAAATACTTCAAAATTTTAGGTTAAAATAAAAACACATTGTCAATAAAGACGACTAAATTTGGAGGGGGAAATAAAACACACGCGCTCAATAAAAACCAATAAATCTGGAGGTAAAAATTAAAACATACGTCGTCAATAAACACAAGTAAATATGGAGGTGAAAATAAAACACACGCGGTCAATAAAGACCACCTAAAATTGAAGGACAAAATAAACACACGTAGTCTATAAAAAACATGCAATTTTGAAGTTATAATAAAAATACACCTGTCAATACACAGCAATAAATTGGATGTTTGATTAATATTACACGTTGTCAATAAAGACCACTCGATTTGAGGTTAAAATAAAAAAATACATGGCCAATAAAGACCATTATATTTGGAGGTAAAAATAAAAACACAAGCGCTCGATAAAGAACTTAAAATATTGAGGTTAAAATAAAAACACGCGTATTCAATAAATACCAGTAAATTTGTAGGTGAATATAAAAAAACATGGTCAATAAAGACTACTGAATTTTGAGGTTAAAATAAAACACACGCGCGCAATAAACACCACAAAATTTGGAGTTTAAAACAAAAACGCACGCGTTCAATAGAGACTAACTAAAATTGGAGGTTAACATAAAAACATACATGGTCAATAAAGAACAACAATTTTGGACATTAAAATAAAAAAAACACTTGTTCAATAAAGACGTAAGTTTAGACGTTAAAATAATAACACGCACTCAATAAAGACCATTAACTTTGGAGGTTAAAATAATAATACACTTTGTCAATAATACCACTAAATTTGGATGTTAAAATAAAACACACGCTGTCATTAATGAAAACTAAATTTGGAGGTTAAAATCAAAAAACACATGTGGTCAATAGGGATCAATAAATTTAGAGGTAAAAATAAAAACACTCGTTGTCAATAAACAGCAAAAGGTTTGAAGGTTAAAATAAGACCACACGTGGTTATTAAAGATGAGGCAATTCAGATTTAAAATAATACTCGGTCAATTAAGACCACTAAATTTGCACGTTAAATTACAAAAGAAGGTCAATAAAATCGACTAACTTTGGAGGTTAAAATAATTAGACACCTTGTCAGTAAAGAAAATAAATTTACAGGGCAAAATATAACACAATTTGTCTATAAACAACCCTGAATTTTGAGTTTAAAGTAAAAACACACGTGGTTTTAAAGATTACAAAACTTGGAGGTAACAATAAAAAAGAACTCGGTGAATAAAGGCCATTAAATTTGGAGGTTAATGTAAAAACGCAGGCGGCCAATAAAGAGGGCTAAATTTGGAGGTTACAATAAAAACACACCTGGTCTATGAAGACCAATAATTTGGAGATCAAAGTAAAACACACGCACACAATAAGGACTAAGAAATTTGGAGGTTAAAATTTAACCCCAATGGTAAATAAAGAACAGTAAATCTGGTGGTATAAATTAAAAAAACGCGGTCAATAGAGACAAGTAAATATGGAGGTGAAAGTAAAGACAACACGATCAATAAAAAACACTAAATATGGAGGTTAAAATGAAAACACAGCTGTTCAATATAGACCTCTAAATTTTAGGTCAAATTAAAAACACACGCGATCAATAAAGACCAGTAAACTTAGAGGTTGAAATAAAACACACGCGGGCAATGAAAACCACTAAATTTAGGGGTTAAAAGAAATAAACATGGGGTAATAAAGACTATTAAATTTGGAGGTTAAAATAAAAGCACACGTGTTCAATAAAGTCCCCTAATTTGGACGTTAAAAAAAATACACGTGCTCAAAAAACACGTGTTCAAAAAATACAACTAAATTTGGATGGAAAAATAAAACACACGTGGTCTATGAACAGCAGTAAATTTTGAGGTTAAGAAAAACACACTTGGTTAATAAAGACAACTCAATTTAAAAAACACACCGTCATTTAAGACTCCTAAATTGCGACGTTAAATTAAAAACACACGTGGTCAATTAAAAACACTATATCTGGAGGTTAAAATAGAAGACCCGATGAAAAATTCCAATAAACTTAGAGGTTAAAAGAAAAGCACACCTGTTCAATAGTGACCAGTATATTTGTAGGTTAGAATAAAAAGACACGCGGTCAATATTTACGACTAAAATTGGAGTTAAAAATAAAAACATACTTGCTCAATAAAGAACAATATATCTGGAGGTAAAAATATAAAATACGCGGTCAATAAAGACCAATAAATCTGGAGGTAAAAATAAAAATACACGTCGTCAATAAAGACAAGTAAATATGGAAGTGAAAATAAAGCACACCTGTTTAATAAAGTCCAGTAAATTTGAACGTAACAATAAAAAAGCACTCGCTTAATAATGGCCATTAAATTTAGAGGTTAATGTAAAAACGCACGGGGTCAATACAGACCACTTAATTTGGAAGTTGCAGTAAAAACACACGTGGTCAATAAAGACAACTAAATCTGGTGGCAAAATTAAAAAGCACGCGGTCAATAAAGACAAGTAAACATTGAGGTGAAAATAAAAACCCCGCGTTCAATAAAGACCACTAAATATGCAGGATAAAATAAAAACTCAGGTGTTCAATATTGAGCTCTAAATTTGTAGGTCAAAGAAAAACACACCTTGTTCAATAAAGACTAGTAATCTTAGAGTTTAAAAGAAAACAAAAGTGTTCAATAAAGAACACTAAATTTGGAGGTTAAAATAAAAACACACGCGGTCAATAAAGACTGCTAAATTTGTAGGTTAAATTAAAAACACAAGTAGTCGATAAACACCACAAAATTCTGAGGTTAAAATAAAACACACGTGGTTTATAAAGATCACTTAATTTCGAGGTTTAAATATAAAAAAATATAAAAATATAATACATTTGTTGGTCAAAGTAAAAACACATGCGGTCAATAAAGACCAGTAAACTTAGAGGTTAAATAAAACACACGCGGTCAATTAAGACCAGTAAACTTAGAGGTTAAATAAAACACACACGGTCAATGAAGAGAAGTAAATTTGAAGGTGAAGATAAAACACACGCGGTCAATAAACCCCAATTAATTTGGAGGTTAAAATAAAACACACTTGGTCAATAAAGACCAATAAAGATTCAAGTTAAAATAAAAACACACGTTCTCAATAAAGACCACTAAATTTAGAGGGGAAAATAAAACACACGTGGTCTATAAACAGTATTACATTTATTGGACGTGAATATATAAACATGTGCTCAATAAATTCCAATAAATTTGGAATTTAAAGCTAATTTGAAACACACATTGTTAATAAAGATCATTCAATTTAGAGGTTAAAATAAAAACAGCCCTTGTCAATAAAGACCACTAAAGTTGACCGTTAAAATAAAACATACGCCATCAATAAAGACAATAAAATTTGAAGGTTAAAATAAAAACACACCTGGTCAAGAAAGTCTACTAAATTTACAGGTAAAAATAAAAAAAGCAAGCGCGCAATAATGACTACTAAATTTGGAATTTAAAATAAAAACACACAGGGTCAACAAAGACCCTAAATTTAGAAGTTAAATTAAAAACACTAGGAGTCAATAAAGTCCACTACATTTGGAGGTTAAAATAAAAACACATGGTCAATAAAGACCACTGAATTTGGAAAGTAAAATAAAACACACGTTGTTAATAAAGATCAGTTAAATTCGAGGTTAAAATATAAAAAAAACACGCGGTCAATAAAACCCACTAAATTTGGACATTAAAATAAAAATACGCGTTCAATAATGACTACTAACTTTGGAGGTTAAAATAATAACACACCTTGTCGATAAAGACCAATAAATTTGGAGGTTAAAATTAAACACTCGTCGTTAATATAGACAAGTAAATATGGATGTGAAAATAAAAACACACGCTCTTAATAAACAACACTAAATATGGAAGTTAAAATAAAACCGATATGCTTAATAAAGACCAATAAATTTTAAGGTGAAAATAAAAACACACGTGGTCAATAAACACCAATTAGTTTGGAGGTTAAAATAAAAACACACCTTATGAATAAAGAATCTAAATTTGGAGGACAAAATATAACACGTGGTCTATAAATACACTGGATTTTGAGGTTAAAATTAAAACACACGTGGTCAATAAAGATCACTAAATTCGTGGGTTAATATAAAAATGCACGCGGTCAAAACAGAACACTAAATTTGGAGGTTACAATTAAAACACACGTGATTGATAAAGACCAATAAATTTGGAGGTTAAAAGAAAACACAGGAGGTCAATAAAGACTAAGAAATTTAGAGGTTAAAATAAAAACACACGTTGTCAATAAAGACAACTAAATCTGGTGGTAAAATTCAAAAAGCACGCGGTCAATAAAGACCACTAAATATGGACGTGAAAATAAAAAGAACCACGGTCAATATAGACCACTAAATATGGCGGTTAAAATAAAAACTCACGTGTTCAATATAAACCTCTAAATTTGTAGTTCAAATTAAAAACACACCCAGTCAAAAAAGATCATTAATCTTAGAGGTTAAAATAAAACACACGCGGTCAATGAACACCACTAAATTTGGGGGTTAAAAGAAATAAACACGTAGCAGATAAAGACCACTAAATTTTGAGGTTTAAATAAAACTACACGTGGTCAATAAATATCAATAAATTTGGACGTTAAAATTAAATACACGTGATCAATAAAGACCACTAAATTTGTTGGTTAAAATAAAACACAGGCGGTTAATAAAGAACACTTGATTTGGAAGTTAAAATAAAGAAAGAATACGTGTGTTTTTCTTTTAACCTCAAAATTTAGTGGTCCTTCTTGACCACGTGTGGTCTTTACTGCATTAAAATCACACCCGGTCAATAAAGCCACCTAAATTTGGAGTTTAAAATAAAAACACATGCTTTCAATAAAAATCACTTGATTTGAGGGTTAAAATAAAACTCACCCGGTCAATAAAGGCCAATAAATTCACACCCTATAATGCGACAAATTGGTGAAGTCACACAACCTAAGATGTACACATGTCATTTTGTTCTATTGCCTATGAGTTATTTCTGTATATTTTGTGGCTAAGGCTACATATATACGCATCGTTTTCTACTTTTGAACGTCACCTTTCTTCAAATGCACATTCATTCCCTCTAAACTTTTTTTTTATCTGCTGTTCTAACAAAACAATCTTGGAAACCACTAGAGGGAAGTTTATCAAATATTTTGCCCGATTTTCATGGAAATTATAACATTTATTTTAAGAAAATGTTGATTTGGGTATTTTGTTCTCTAGTTTTAGACTGTACTATCCATGTATCTTATTCTTCAACAATCTTTTCAAAAGATTATCATGATTTCACGCACTTTTATTC
This sequence comes from Ceratothoa steindachneri, assembly GCA_963969495.1. Taxonomy (NCBI): domain Eukaryota; kingdom Metazoa; phylum Arthropoda; class Malacostraca; order Isopoda; family Cymothoidae; genus Ceratothoa; species Ceratothoa steindachneri. Next base: position 4,576,451 of record OZ018338.1, on the reverse strand, counting down.
ACATTTGAACAAAAGAAGCACTCAAATCTACGGCGCAGGAGCAAGTGACCAACATAAAAGAGAGTAAAAAGAAAAAAAGGAAAGAAGTCAGTATCTTCAAATAGGTCAAAGAGCCCACAAGTCTGTGTGCACGAACTCGTCCCGAGTTAAAAGGACAAGCGGTAGCAACCTCGCTCGTCCCCGTACCGGAACAGCTAAGGTGCGCGAAGATTATCACCCAGACTGCTAAAAACTATAAAGAATTTGGTTTCTTTTTCACGAAGACCAAATCTCTAAACAGGTGCATTAAGTCGCACATTTCACATTAAAAAAGGTTGGCGATCAAATGGTATTTTCAGTAATAAATGAATAATTACTTTTTACGTAGTTACCCCTTAGTCTTTGTGAAAAAACAAAGTAAATTTCTTACTAATTACCAGACTAGGCGCAATCTCGTTTCTTTCCAACGACACTCCTGCCTCTGAATGCATTTGATCTGCCACCTCCTTCCGGCTTTTGCTCTGTCTAAGCATCGCTATGGAACTCTGTTTGGAGATCTGAGGCTTACGATTTATTGCCGACTCCGTCAGGAGTTTATTCAGCCAGCGTCCTGCCCCTCGCCAAGTCTCAACCATTTTTCATTTTCTGATACGAGGATTCCACACTCGTTTTATTTTTGAGGCGGGGGGGGGGCAAGGTAGGGGGGTATGGTGTAAACGGGGTAATTCTCCTGATAAAAATGAAGCTTGGAGAAGTAGCCTGCCCTTCCAACCCCAGTGATCTAAGAAAAAAGTGTGCTCTCTTTCGGGTCGTCTTTTCACCTCTTTTAAATCTCTCACTATCTGGTTGAGAGTTGTTTTGTGCCCCGAAAAGGGTGAAAGAGGCCATTAAACTTTCTTAAATAAATTTTGGTTTTTGTGTAGTTAGTCATTAATATTCTTTAGGATCATTTCATGCTATTTATTTGTCAATGCTTCTGTGATTTTCTCTCATTTTCAAAGTGCTTTACCTAACCAGGATTCAAGTTTCAGTTTTGTATGGTAGAACTGGTAAACTGCAGTAGTTAACTCCTTTACGTTTGAAGCATCGAGGCAAGTGGCTTCCGTGTTTTCTTACTACCTTCCAACCTAATTCCACTAAATGGTGGTATCCTTTGCCATGCTGTAATCATAAATTAAAAGCACTTCCAAGTGCTCTAAGGTTCAAATGAACTGGTCAACATGATTTTGGTTCTGAAATGATTTGACATTTTATTGACTAATTTAATAGCGCTCATGTTGAATCTGACGTCAGTTTTATAAATCACGTCACTTTGATAGATTTACTTATCATTGTCAATGTTGCCTCTATTAATGTTGTACTCTGAACAAATGTAAAAAATAACCATTTAAGTGTATAAAAACATTTATTTTGGCTATGAACATCTTACAAATAAAGCAATTAACTACATTTGAAATCAATTTCAATCTAATTTGAGGATATTTCAATCAAAAGTGCTTCTTAACTTTTGTTTTAAGGCTGGAATTTTTCTCAGTTTCACGCGTCAGCGTCTAACAGTAATCATCCATCATTCTGGGGCTGAAACCACCTCGATAACGTGACTCTATCGTTGCAATGTTCTGGTGTAATCTTTCTCCGTGTTCGGTGCTGGCATATCCGAGGTTTGTTGGTAAAATGGCTGAATGCGAGTGAAAAAAGTGTAACTTCAGAGATATTCTGGCTCTAAGAGCTTGGTAACTCTGTAGCATGCAGTGCACGATATGTTCATAGTTGTCTACACGGTGATTCCCCAGGAAGTCACGTACGACAACAACGATGGAAAGCCACGCATTCCTCTCCGTCCGATTTAGGGCTTATAAGAATTCACCGTCATCAATGAACATTCAATACATCTGCTTTCATTTTTGCTTCAGTTACCACACCTTTAAATTTAGATGTCAGGTATTGAAAATCCGTCAGAGCTGGGTTCATTGCGTTAACAAAATTCTTTACAAAAGCCTAGTTTCAGATGTATTGGTGCTAGTTGATAAGTAAAACAACCACATATACTTCCTATAACCAATTTGTAGAGCAAAATGTAGGCTAATAACTTTCGGGTCTGCTCATATCCCCCACTGGGGCGCCTTATAGTTGATAGCAGCAAAGAAAGTTTTCATGCTGTCGTAGCTTTCAGCCATTTCGTAAGTATGTGCGAGACTGCAGTAATTCCCGTTTTTTCTTTCAATCACGATTCAAGAAGCTCTATTTTTCTTTCAGGAGATCAATGTCCCTAATTAGGTCGTCTAGATCTTCCTAACTGAGCAGTTTGTTTCCGTGCTTTTAGAGTCATCAGTATATTCACCAACAGTTTGGCTTCTGTCTTTGGATTAATCACTTACTCCATTTTAACCTTGTGTAACTGGTAGACTTGGTACCGGTAGCTCATCACTGTTCGATACTGGTCAAATTTTGGATGTTAAGGGGTGACACTGAATAGCCCTTGATGTTGCATAGGCAAAAGTAACAGACATTGCTGTAGTCTTCTGGTTCTCGCCAAGCCATTGGTGCGAAAAAAGCAAGCCGGGAAACCGTTTACCGTGCGCCTATACATTCAAACGATTGACACATGGCTGACAAGCTACCTAAGGAGCCCATTTATTGTCTTGATCCCAGTAGACATTCAAATTGGTTTCTGTAGTTGATTCGAACGTTTCTAGTAATCTTTATTTGAGAGTTTTGGGTGTAAAAAAAACACATATGCAGTCGAAGTGTTTTGGTTCATCCAAAGAGTTAGAACAGTCGACTTAGATTCACTTTCTACAGTGAAAGAAGGCTTAACAGTCTTTAAATTTACCTGTAACAAGAAAGGGTAACGTAATCAATAATCATGCTGTATCAAGCGAGAATGTAATGTATGTGAAGAAACACCAGAAAAACGTCTCGGAGATTGAGTACAAAAAAAATGGATGAGAATGTGAAAGAATATAAATGGTATAAAATAAATTGGTTTAGTTTTCAAGAGCCATAAATGAAAAAAACTAATGTCATGTTTGCATACAACTCGTTAATTTATCCTAGGTTAACATCAATTCACCCAATCATCATTAAACCTTGTGAGTGTTGTTAACAGTGTTATCAATTAAGTAATTATTTGAGTTGCTTTAAGGTTTGATCATTATTTCTAGTAAGTCTATCATCAGCAAAGCTATTGTTTATTTTTTTCTTCTTGAAACGCTAAGTTTTTTCTCTGACTATAAGGCTGGATTGCTGTACTTCTGTTCTCATTCACTTTAATTCTTCTGATCTTGAGGAAAGTAATAAGATGACTTTAAAAGAGTATAAGTGCCTTAAACAAATGATGCCTCATCATCATTTGACAGCAAAAAAGCGCCAGCACACCACTTCCAACGCCTCTACAGTAATCTCCATTCCCCACCACCCAACCCGAACTTAAACACATACACACTACATTCATTGAAGATATTTGAACACACTACTACCAAACAACATCCTAAACGAGAGCCCCAACCACCCTTAATATACCAATCAGACAAATCACTACACAGAACAGAGAGCAATCCTTTCTCAACTCAGGTCAGGCTCCACTCCACTATACTCCAATAGCCACTCCACTAAACCCCACTGGCCACTCCACTAAACCCCACTGGCCGCTCCACTAAACCCCACTATACTTTAACAATACAAACACAGAATAAACCTTGCCTCGACCGCAACATGCACCAGAGGCAACCAATGCCCAGACCACATTCAACACCTACTCATATATTGCCCTAACCTCACACAAGCACACACTATATCCATTTCTCTTAGGGCCCTGTGGACCCATCCATGAAATCTGTTGGCCTTTATAGAGGTCGCCCACCTGGCAGAAAGGAGGTTAGGAGGCCGGAAAGTAAGTTGTGCTTATTAAACTTGTCTGCGAGTGTTATTTGGAGTCATTTATCATTTTAAGTATTAAGTTACTGTAATCCTTTTTTTTGTTTTAGTTATTTTAATTTGGTTCCGGGTATTCTAAGACATATGAATGTGATGAAGTATTTAATCACTGAAAGGTTTTTAACCAAAGGTTTTCTCTTTAAGATATGTAATCGATCTCACTTTGTTGTTTTTCTTTAGCATTTGGTCCCGTCCTTGTTTATATTTTGCTAAGTCTGTTCGAGAATTTCCTATCTTTGTTCTCTATGTTCACATAATGTGTATCAAGGTAGATAAAGGCCTTTACATAGCTACAATGATACACACATGCACCATTTCCAAGGTATACATTATTAAATTAACAATATAAATGGTTCTCATCTGCTTCTGTGTTTCGTCCTTTCCATTCATCCTTACGCGCATTGAGGGGAAAGGCGAGCGTTTTGTTTCTCTAATCCCCTGGGGCAATGGACGAGGAGGGAGGGGCTGAGAGATAATTAATGACGAATTAGGGGGAAAAAGTTTCATTTCTTTTAAGTAAACAGACATTAATTTTGTTTCCTTTCTTGCTTTTTTAATCTCTTTCCTTCTTTATCCCTTAGTCTTTTTTCATCTATTGAGTTTCTTTGAATTCTTCTCCTTTCTTCCATTTAGCCCTTCAGGGCTAACAGCACTGAAGGGCGTATTATAAGTACCTATTATTATTATATCATCCTAGTATTAAATTTATCCTCGACAATGAATCTAATAACGCTCTTTCAATTCTGGAGATAAAGAATTACATGTTCAAATACAAACTTTCCACTTCAGTGCTTAGAAAAACGACCTACTATCCCGTAAGAACGAATCATATTTTCTGTTCAACAAATTGTTTCAAAATATTATCAATAAGTTGATAAATTGATTAATAATTTTAATAAAATGCTATTCGTGTCATAGAATTTGATATTCCTAAGCATAATATATATATTAAAATACCTTACAAGGGATCGCCTACCAATAAATTAGCATATGACATAAAACAGATGTTTTCAAAGATTTAATATCCACATAGAAATTTAATTTATTATAATAAATATAGGGTGTTCGGGCTAAATTTAACTATTTTTAATGTCTCCTGTTTTCAGGAGTATCTTGATGTATCGGTGAACAGCCACAGCGTTGGATAGCATAAAAATTCAAGTTTTAGTTAATTAAAAAGTTAGCTGACACGAAGGACTGGACGCTATCTCAATATTGGAAAAGATTTACTTGCATCATGATGATTTGCCCTTTTAATAGTGTAAAGGCCGTAAGATGTGACTTGGGCAGCTTCAACGGAGACTACGAAGCTGTGGCCAGCAGAAAGGAACACGATTGCCATTCGAATCGAGTTTGCATGCCAGAATTGATATTACAACTGCAGGAAAAGGTAATGGAAGCCCCGAACAAAGGAATTTGGGCTTTGACGAGAGAGATGTTTGTTGGAGTCAACACCATGAAGCTGGCCCTGATTAAGGACCTTCTCTTCCATTAGTACAAGAGGCACAAGGGACAAATTCCGATAGCGAAGGCAAAGTACACCGCTTAATGATGGAAAATAGGCTCCTGAACATGCTGAAGCTACCTGTTAAGCAGGGGATAACCTGGTTATTCTCAGATGAAAGATATTCTACCAGGACCAGTTGCACAACATCCCAAACAAGAGATGGCTTATATATAATCCATTCAACGTTCCATGTATCATGAAGACAAGTTTCGCCAAATTGGGATGGCCTCTGGGTGTGTCCAGTGAGGCTGACTCCATCCCACCCCACATCTTTGACCGAAGTCTTAGGCTCAATTCAGATGGATGTGGGGAGCTAATGTAGAAATTGAGATTGTGATCAAGCCCTGGCTGAAGAGAGTTTTAGCTGGAAGGCCATACCTCGAAGAATTTCTACGATTTCACCAGCTCCACTTTCTGGCCTTCTAATTTTCCCGATTGTAATTACATGTATTTCTATATCGGGGGCCATGGTAAGAAAGACACCAACCACTCTGCCGACAACACCAGGGCCGAGTTGTTAGCTAAGATTAAGGAGGTGTTCGAGGAACTTCCCATTTACACACTGAGAAACGCATGCACTAGGTTCCAGAGCAGTCTTGAAACCGTTGTGGAAGCTGAGGGCGGTTACTTTGAGTAAACTTATATCTCCCAGCCACTATCCAGTTGATATTTTTGGAAATTAAAACACATTTACTTTTGTCTCAGATATTGTGGAGATTTTTCGTTTATGCGAACAGTCAAATTTAGCCTGAACACCTTGTACAATGTCTCCTAAAGCTAGCTGTCCCATAAAGAGCAGACTCCAAGTTACTCAAGTTACTCAGTTGTCCATCAATTTGTGCGTGCGATTTGCCAAACTGGATCCGTAGACTAAAAGTACATTGCACTTAAAGCTGAGGTTTTGTAAACATGAAGGTGTTTCTCACTATACAAGTGTACCTTTACCTAAGCCAGCATTTTTTTCGGTGATAAACCACTTTAATTATTGCAATTCTGCATTTCATCCTTAAATTTAAAAATTGGGGATTTTGAAAATAAATCCTTGGATCTCAAAGTTTTAAAATCCATATTCATCCTAATGCTAACTAAATCAAGCATTAAACTTTAGTTTCTCAACTTCACTCTATATCTCAATAAAAAAAGAGAATTTTAGTACGATTTTTCGATTAATTTGAACACTTAAAATTTATCCTACCTATGCTCAAAAATGTCCTCCCGCAAAAACCCCTAATTAAATTCTAAGTTGTAAATTTGTGTTCTTGGGTTAAGCATCTTTCTGTAATCGTTAGTTTGCCATCGGCTGAAAATGAGAGACGTCTCCGTCAAAATCTGGTTTAACAATAAATTTGTCTAAATTACTGTGTCTCTTTCCTGCATATATATATATATATATATATTATTTCACCTTGATACAGCGGTTAAAGTAGTCTTCCCTATTTTTTCCGTTTCTAAATCTTCCATTTTCTTTTTTAAGCTTTTAAGGGTTCTCAGCGTTTTATTGGGTTGTGATACCGCTTTTCCTTTCATTGGGCTATTAACAATAACAACAATATATATATATATATATATATATATATATATATATATATATATATATATATATATATATACGCATTCTCTCCCCCTCTCTCTACCCCTCTCTTTCTGCGGCGACCTTAAACTAGACCGCAAGTTTATCCTGTCTCTCTTATATGCTGTAGATATGCGTTTGTGTAAGTCTTGTAGGAAGGTCACTGTCCGTCGTCCCCTGCTATCTTGCCTCGTTTATTTTGCCCCATATCTCCCTCTTTCGATTACATGAAAAAAAGCCCCCCTACCCTCCGATTAGTACTTTTTACCCTTAGAGTCCCCGATGCTATCACAGGTAAATCAATGAATAAAGTTTGGAATAAAACTCGAACCCTCTCATCATTTGTTTCTCTCCCAAACCAAAAGATATTGCTTAACTGGGAATTTGATACCAAAACAAAATATTATTATTATTACTGAAAACTAAGCAGTGAAATTGAACGAGAGAATCTCAAGCAGGAGGTTGCAAATGGGGGTAAAAACATGAAAATTCAGTAAAGTTAGGGTAGGTAAAAATGTGGAAAAAGACGTGAGGATTGGACCTAATAGCACTAAGAAAGATCGTAAACCCAGAACCTATCTGCCCTCAATTAAGGCAGAAGCCGTCGTAGACGTTTGTGTACGGAAAGTACACAATTCTCTAGATTATAGCTGCAACATTGTTTCAGCTCCTCACCTCTGGATACATAATTGTTTCAAGTGGGTTTCCGTGTTTATTGAGAGGATTATCGATCTACATACATTTTATGTAGAAGTTTAACACTCTCTTTTCACTATACTAGGGTCTATGTACTCATAGAAAAGTGAGAAACGAAAATAAAAAAGCAGGAATAAGGATAAAGGCGAAAAACGATAGCGAGATCAGCGAAAAAAATTCTTTAATATTAAACGTCGAGGCGGCATTCGCTCGAGGAAACAAACGGCGCACTAAAATTACGAATCCGAAGCTTTTGAGCAAACGGAGAATTGAGTTCATTAATCGCGTTTCAACCGCTTGAATTATTTCGCTGGTTAGGAATCTCGGCTTCCCTTATTAACTTTTCGATTTTGAGGTAGGGTATGGTGTGGTGGGGGTCCTTCAGGTAGACAGACGTTAAGTCAATATTCATCCTACCCATCCCCCTTCCCCAAATGTTTTTAAACACCGTTTCTACTGTTCCATGTCCGAGAAAAATAGAATCTACTTGTTAATGGATATTTATTAAAAGCTCCGAATCAACAAACAAATCCACAAACTAGTTACTTCTAAATGTGTGCACCCTTCCCCCCGCAGTAGATATACATGAAATATATATCATCAGTCTGTCTCACCCCCTTATGATAAAAAAGGGCCTTCCCCACTCGTCAAGAAGTTTGAACTGATCGCGGTCTCTAGCGCTGGATTTGGCCCTGTTCGAACAGCTCGAATGAACGATTTCGTAGTCGTTTTCTCGCTCTCTTCGTGTGTGACGGAGCCAATTGTAATATTTGTTGGGGAATGAGTCCTCCCTATTTCAATTTCATAAATTTGAATCATTTAAATACATGTGTGAGCCATGTTCGTGATATTAGGCAAGTCTTACTTCTATGGTACTTGCCTATGTTGCTCAGAGTAATATTTAATGTTATAAACGCTCTTAGAATTTTGTTGCTTTTCGAAATGTAGCTAAAATTTCGATTGTCATGTAACCTAATTTCCTCTTCCTAATTTCACCTCTTATTTGCTTCCACCGTGAGTTACAATCTGTCCTGTGAAAATGTATTGTTGCACCAGAATAAAAATTAAGTCGTTAATTCTAATTGCTGTCTTCTTAGACCCAATTGTTCATTATTTTCCTTTTTGAAAAGTTCATTTTCCGTCCGACTGGAGACTAGTTTGTCATATATATATATATATATATATATATATATATATATATAAAGAGTGGCGTAAATTGCTTAAAAGTGGGTGATATATAAAATTGAAAAGGATATCTTAGTTTTAATGGGGTACAAAAGTTACTTCACATTTTTAATGTGTATCTATAATACGTATATAAAAAATATAATAAACACCAACATGCGACTAATTACTAACCCATAATGTCAAGATACAGTAAAGAACAGCGAGCAAGAATTGTGACAATTATTTCAAACGTAATGGATTAATTATTACTCTGCAGAGGGACTTTTGAACAGTAGTGAACAACGAAACAGTCGCTTGAGGCATTGCATTCTCACAATGGTATCATACTTTAGAGAATCCGGGTCTGCAGATCTGTGCGAAATGCTTGTGTCAGTCAACGTGGGTTAACTAGTGTTCAACAAAAGCCACAAACGTCAACTAGGATACGTTTCAGTCAATTTGGAATTTCTCGAACATCATTGCAACGCATTATAATGAAAGAATTAAAACTTTATCCATACAAAATTAAAATAACTCAACAATTATATATCGAAGACTATCAAAGAAGAAGAATCTTTTCACGCACATTTTTGGGACTAAGAAATGATTCGACTTTTACCTTGCGCCTAATCATGTCCGACGAAGCCCATTTTCACATGAATAGATACGTTAATAAGCAACTTTACAGATTCTGGCGTGCTGAAAACTCCATGATAATTCACGAGCAGCCTCTTCATGCGCAGAAAGTTACGGTCTGGTGTGGCATAACCAGTTCGAGAGGGGACACTTACAGAGAAATGATACAAGATTAGTTATTGCCAGAACAGGAAGATTTGGTTATGCACGATATGTGGTTTCAGTAAGATGGGGCGACATCACACACAGCGAGAGGAACCATAGAAACACTAGGAGGAGCCTTCCCTGGTCGGTTAATTTCACGTTTAGGTGCTGTTTCTTGGCCACCACAATCACCTGATTTTACGCCCCAAGATTTTTTCCTCTGATGTTTTGGCAAATGTCTTGGAAAATATGGGCGCAAAGAATCCACCTTTGTTTTGACAATAATGGAGAAAATTTGAAGGATATTGTATTAAAACCCCTAAAATTCAAAATCTCTTTCATTGTTTATATCACCCACTTTTATAATTTAATTATTTTTGTGTTATTATTTTTTAAAATGTGAAGTAACTTTTGGGTAAGTCTTTATCTATCTAGCTATCTATCTATCTATGGTGCGGTTAGTATAGAGAAAAAATTGACAATCGATACTGCATGAGGTCTTGGGTGCCGGGCATCGTGTTCGCCAGGAAGGAGGCTTCAAAATTTTTTCTAATAGCCTCCTCTCCCAAAGGTGCTCACCAATCGGTTCTCTTATGGTAATCCTCGTTTACCCTGACAGTATGGGGTATTGTTCTTATTAACTCCACCGTTGTCTTTAGCTTATACATTTTAAAGGTGGCTAAAACTCCAGAAACTTGAAACAAATACAGAGGTTAAGATAAAGCAAACGTTGACACTTACACCTCGTAATGCCTTGAGGCCGGGCTTTGCGCCTCGCCAAGAAGGAGCTTTCAACAAATCTTTCTCTCACTTTCCCAGAAGGAGCGTATAGATCAAATGTGTTATAGAAATCCTCGTTTACCATCACAGAAAATGGCATCCTTCCAACACACCTCAAGCTCTTGCCACACTCCTTCTTGCAGGCCATGGACACCGTGGCCTGCGAGATGTTCTAATTCTTCGCGAGCGCAGAATTTCGATCCTCGAACCACTTTGGAAAACTTTTCTCACCGCCTGAACGAGGTCGATCTTCGAGGTCTCCCCCGTTCTTGAGCCTCTCCGCGACTCTGTGAATAGTCATCCAGCTGACGTTGAGCCGCTTGGCGATGTCGAACTTGTTGTGGCCCGCGCACAAGAGAGCAGAGATCTCGATTCTTTTCACTTCTATCTGCACACACCAGTGGAAAATACGTTTTACTGACGCACGATGGAAAAGTAGAATTTTAAGTTTGTGTGACGGAACTTTTTATATCGCACACTTAAACATCACGAAAGATAAAAAAACCACGACTGTAACAGAACTTTTGTAAAACCCGGTCTATAATACTAGAAATTATTATGGATATTTGTTAAACCTATTTATTTTATATAAAAGCTTTTTTTAATGTGTAAAATGAGTTGAAATCATATTAACTTTCGCAGATTTACAATACTATAATTTCAGACTCTGAACTTAGTTATATCTAATCAGGTGATTTCCAGTGTTATATATATATATATATATATATATATATATATATATATATATATATATATATATATATATATATATACTGGAAAATTATTATATATAATTGTAAAAACTATTATTTTTATATAAAAGGTTTTTGAGTGGGGAAAATGAGTTTAAATCATTAACTCTCACAGAATTACAATATTATAGTTTCCGACTTTAATCCTAATTATGTCTAATAAAGATAGTTTTTATTGTTATTAGGCAACAAGGATTGATCAATGTGTGTGTGGCATGATTAATTCACACCACGTGTTGCAGCCATGTTTCGTCCAGTCGTGGTCAATGTAAAATGTTTGTTTGTATTCTAATTACTTCTGCAGTTATTCTTTAGTGTATCAGTTACAAATTCATATATTAAATTCCATTTAAATTGTAAATAACGATATATTTCAATTCAAGACTTAGATGGGTAAAAGTAGTGAGTGATCTTATTCCCCATAAAATTGGATAAATAGAGATGCATTGAGTGAAAGCAAATATAAACAGAAAGAAATCGCAAAGAAACTATAAATTTCAACCAAACGATTAGTGGTCTTAAACGATAACAATCCTTAGTCTATAGAAAAATAGAAAAAATAGCTATCGATGATATTATATCATCTTGTAGTAAAGTTTCCCTTCAATTAAAATTGGGCCTCATTACTATGCATCCCAAAACAGTTAACGACAGATTTGGAAAGTGGACAGCGCGCATATCGGACAAGGGATGAAGACTTCATCCAATGCTTGAGCTAAATATCCTATTGCGTGGACTTTTAAGAAATGGGAGCAGGTAAGACTATATAAAATGGTGGATTAGGGTATTTATATAATTTCTGATTAATAAATTATAATAATATAAAATATTGATGATTTTCTTACACTACTAAGCATGAGAAGGTGGCCTGATAAAAACTTTACACCCGAATGTCCAGAAGAGGGTGAAACTTCCGCAAAAGATTATGTTTTGGGCGGAAATATCTTCCCTGGTAACAGGTCGCCTGCATATTGCAAATGAAATAATGCACAAACAAAAGTACCTAGAGCTAGTAAGAACCCGTCTACTACCTCCAATGAGGGAATACTATGGCGATAGGCCATGGATTTTCCGATAGAACTCAACCCCATGTCAAATTGCGAAATCTGTTATCAGAAATAGTGTAAGGAGAATGTTGCGCTGCTGCGATGACCAGAAAATTCACTAGATATGAAAGCCATTGAGAGATTTTGATAATCATTGAAGAACGAGCTAAGTTAAATGCCAATATATGTAGACGAAAAAAAACTCAAAAACCCATACTATTTGCCGGCTTATTGAAGTTTTGTTCTATTCCGAAAACATCGATGAATTATCTATGCCAAACACTAGTTAATTGCATGTCGTGACGTGTTCCAAACACTTGTTTCTGCTTCAAGAGGTCAAAATGCTATTAGAACAATAGTTATGCACTAATAACCAAAAATATATCATCTGTCAATGTGTATATTTTGTTTATTTAACGTTTAGATATATAAAAAAACACATAATTAAAGAAATTAATAATAATTTTTCCAGTACTGTATATATATTGCCCAAACTATGAAAATTTGTAATAAAAAAATGGTGTAAAAGAATTAAAACGCGGCAATCTGACGTTTATATGCATTATAAATGTTTCAAGTAAAAATTTTCAATTCATCCACTTAACGTTTATATATGTATATATGACTCATAAACGACTCATGCGAAGATTATTAGAGCTGCTGTGTTTTTGCATATTAATTAAAAGCATTTGCTCGTAATGAAGCGAAAGTTTAATTACAAATTATAAAACAAGCGGTACAAGAAATGCAATAAAAAATGGAGGAATTAGAAGAAAGGGATAAAAAAAAGAACAATATAGTTATTTATAATCTTGATGAATCAAGCAATACCAGCCGGGTAGGAAGGGAGCGAGAAGATGTACAAGTGTGCGAGGGAATTTACACACAATCTTTAAAGGTGGAAAATGTAACCATAGAGAAAGTGATAAGACTGGGAATAAAGAAAGATGATAAAAATAGACCACTATTAGTTAAATTATATTCTGAGATAGAAAAGTGTGAATTTCTGAAAAATACAAAGAACCTAAAAGATGAGAAAGATGGTAAAATAAAAAAAAGATAGGAATAAGCAAAGATATGTCTTTAAAAGAGAGAAAGAACACAAAGACTTATGGAATGAGATAAAAGCTACACGACAGAATGAGGACTATGGATGGACCATAATGAATTGTAATATTGTAAAGAAAAATGCAAAACAATGATTTCGGAGAGAGGAAAAACGAAAGCAACAAATCAAGATATCAAGGAAGACAATTTTAATATTAAGATAAATAATAGTAAAACATAAACTATAGTGCAAAATAAAGATGCAAGCAGCATAATAGTAAATAAAAGTGAAATCTTCAAAAGCACGATAAATGTGCAAGAAGAAAAAGAAAGCAGTATTATAACTGTGAACTACATAAATATATGTGGCTTATCAAAAGAAAAGCAAAAATAAGTGAAGTAGAACAAATAATTAAAAGCAAAGATGATATAATAATACTAACAGAAACTCAATTAAAGATGGATAAAATTGAAGCAAATTAGAGGCTTATAAAAGTATAAAGCATGAGAGATGAAAGAGACAAAAAGGGAGGTGGAATAATGGTTCTATACCGCGCAGAAAGCAGCTGTGATCTTACGAAACAAGAAACTGAAAGTAGAGATATAATGGTGTTAAAAGGAAAGATCAGAAACAAAAGAAATAAGATAATTATAGTGTACTTTTCAGTTATAAACAGAAAAGAGGATTAAGAAAGAAATGATAAGATTAGAAAAAGAGATAGAAGAAATAATCATTGAAAATCAGCGCGAGGCAACATTAATAATAGGAGACTTTAATGAAGACAAACGAAATTGGATATCAAAAAGAGGATAAAAATGGAAAAATAATAATTGGATGGTTGAATGATTAAAATTTAACTCTACTAAATATGGATGAGAAATGTGAAGGAAAGACAACATGGTCAAGAAATGAGCAAGAAAGCACAATTGACTTTGCATTAATGAATGAAGAAATGTACTGTTTATTTAGGAAAATGAAAATAGATGAAAAACAAGAAATATGAGATCTCTCGAACCATAATATGATCCAAATAGAACTAGAAATAGTAGAAAATAAACAAAAACTCGAGTGGGGAACATGGATAGAAAAGGAGTATTATAAAACAGATGTTAAAGCAATGAATGTTTTCAAGAATAATATAGAAAAAAAAATAAATGAAAATACTATAGACACTATAAATCAGTTAAATAGTCAAATAATAGAGGCTGCTGATGAAACTTTAAAGAGGACATACAAAAGAAAAACTGATTGTGTAAATGGAAAGCGAATAGAGAAAAAACCTTGGTTTACACAGGAAATAAGAAATGAAATAGCAAAGAGAAGACAATATAATAAACGGAGAAGGAAAGCCCAAGGAGGAGACAGGGAAGAAAAGCAAAACTTTACAAAGATAAAATACGTAAGGTACGAACACTAGTAAGAAAGAAATAGAGATTCATGAAAAAAATACTGTTCAAGAAATAAGAAATAGCAAAGACAATGGAAAAACTATAGAAAAATATAAAAAAAACTTCAAGGAATAAGAACCAAAAGCAAGGAAGCAAAGATATATGACACAGAAAGAAAGAAGCTAGATAATGTGGCAGAGAGAACAGAAATAGTCTAATTCTGGAAGGGAATTTACCAAAGAAATGAAAATAATAAAACAGAAGTGTGGAAATCAAGAAATAAGAGATGAATATGAAAGAAGCTTAAGAAACGGATAAAAATTTGGAAATACTCAGATATGGAAAAATTCCAGATGCAATCAAAGAACACTCTGATAGGGCCATTAAAACAGCAGAAACTGTAATGGTGCCTCCTGTGCTCAAAGAACATCTTGACATGGCCTACAAAATAGAGCACCAAGTGCATACAAAAGAATGTATCACAGTGACCAGTAATGAAGTGGAAAGACACATAAAGAAAATGAAAAGCAAAAAAGCAGCAGGCCTAGATGGCATAAAAATAAAATTATACAAAGAAGTAAGTGTCTCATAACATTAACAAAATGCATAAATAATGAAATGTTGCAAAATCAAAAGCCAGAAAGCTGGAGTAAATCAAAAACGATAATGATCCTAAAAGTTGCAAAACCACAGAAGAAGATCTTAGACCAATAGCCCTGACAGATAACACATAAAATATTCATGTCAATAGTAAAAGATCATATAGAGGAGCACTTAATTTAGAAGATATTAGTAAATGACGCACAAGCCAGTTTTACCAAGAGCAGAAGAATAGAAGATAACATGTTTATACTTTAATACTGCATAGAAAATTCATATAGAGAGAAATAAATATTAATAGTAAAGAGCATCGATTATACAAAGGCATTCGACTCCATCAAAAGTCATGAATTAATAAAAGTAATGAAAGAATACAAGATAGAATCAAGTTTGATAGACATTATAGTTAGGATATACAGTGATGATATGACGGAAGTGCACCCGTCAGTCCTTTTCAAATTAATAACTTATTTTAAAATTGATAAATTGTAGAGAAATGGAAAAGGTTTTGGAAATAATAACTTTAATATACTATCGTTGTTCTTCGCAGACGACGGACTAATCATGGCACATAATATACAAGATGCGGGACATAATATCAAGGAGCTATTGGAGGCAATCAAACAATGTAAATTAGAGTTACACAAAGACAAGAGTAACATTCTAATATATAACATGAAAGAGGTACCAACAGAAATAGAAAGAATAAGAATAGCACATCTATAAAGTACCTTGAGGTAACAATAGGAAATAAAAGAAGCATGTTCAATGCACACAAAAAACATAATATAAAAAAGCGCAGAGACTAGCAAATATGACATACTCAGTTATCATGAGATCTGTAAACAGAATGCTTATTGAGTTATGCCATCAATACTATATGCAACAGGAGTCACACAAATCACTAAAACAGATATTCTAAAACAGAAAACAATAGAAAATGGAGTCTACCGCAAATTCCTGGGAGCTCCAAGGTATGCACCAACATGCACACTTCAGATGGAAATTGGGTCATCTTTGATAGAGACCAGAATCATAAATAATAAATTGCATTACTTGCGAAGCATCAATGAAAGAGATAATGGAATGTTAAAAGCAATAAAAGATGAAATGAAAATAAAGAACTACAAAGTGATCAAAGACACCAGAAAACAACTAAGCTCAATCAGCAAAAACATAACACAAATAGAAAGAATGAGTAAGAAAGAAATAGATGGTTTGATGTATGAATTAGATGAAAGATGGTGGAAAGAAGAAAAGCAAAGCAAAGTCAGCATAAAAATTTGCAACAAATGGAAAGATAAAATAAAAGAAATAGTATATTGTGATAACAGTGAAAACTCATCACTATGGCTTAGAGCCAGAACAAATACACTTACTCTAAAGGACAGAAAAAGACATGAAGGTGGAGAAGTAAAGTGTGAATTCTGCAACGCCGAGAAGGAAGACATGGTCCAATTCATGTTGGAATGTCCATATCTGCAAGAAGAAAGTTCAAACTCATTATATCGGCAAAGACCTCTGCAGGAAAATAAAGAAAATGTAATAGGTAAATTTCTGTTCAAAGAGAATGGAAAGGAAATATTAATAAAAATGTGGAAGAAAAGAAAAAGTTTAATTGGAAATAGATTGGAAGTATAAATATGAACCAACAATAATAGAAAAATAAGTAACTAATGATAAGGGCTGGCTACTGATAAAAAAGTACAACCCCAAGATACTCCTGTTCCTGTTCCTGGCTTGAACTAACCCTGCCTTAGATACCGAATATCCGTACTTATTCAATTAGTTTGTTACACTCCCCAGAATATGTAAATCTCAAGTTATGGCTCTAGATAGAAAGAATATTTTTTTAATTGATTAAAACCAATGTATGAAGACTAATTGGTACATTTATTCTTATGCGTTTTATTCTATTTTCATTCAAATTGGTCAAAATAGTAGAATCATTGATAACTATACTCACCACAACGAGAAATGGTCGATAAGAGAGAGAGAGAGAGAGAGAGAGAGAGAGAGAGAGAGAGAGAGAGAGAGAGAGAGAGCGAAGGCGGGCAGCTGATCTGTGGAGATATGGCTACAGTGGGGGGGGTAGGCACCTGTGACGGTGCTTGCCGTACCCTATTGTCCATTTCTCGCTGCGGCGAGTATTTCAGAGGCTTTTTGTATTTTCTATAATATTCTTAAGCTCAGAGATAAATGGGATTATTAAGAGACGAGGTTTGAAGAAAAGATACACTTTTTATTCAGAATTATTACATACTCTCGCATGAACTCGTTAAGCAGTCATTATCATCTTTTGTCGATACGATATTGCTCTAGATCAACTCTTACCTTAAATAATTCATACGATTGTATTTTGTAAATAAAAGAGAAATTCTTCCTTTCCCCTTCCATTGTCACGCCAGAAAAAAGACTGCAAGGATTTCAACTACAGAGGAAGTCATGAGCACTAGACTTATAATTCCTCTCGTGAGTCAGAGTTGCTACAATTGCCTCTCAGATTTCGGACCAGTGCAAAACCTGGTGTGCCCTGTCAGAAATGATATCTTATAACAACATCCACATAAAAATAACCCGCAACTTTAGGAATCACCAAAGTGCACGCAAACAACGATGGCAAAACGCAACAATCTAAAGTACTTGTAATTACTATCTCTTTACCTGAATTTAAAACGAATCCACCCTCTTCATAGTTCATCCCAGCACAATTACACTTCAACTTAGAGTGAAACGCCAGTGACAAACACAAACTGAACTTACTGATTTGTGAGCTCCCCTACCACGTCACTGATAGTGTTTTCCATATTATAAACTTCCCAGACCATTCCTGCACTTACCCAACTCTCAAGGTAACAATTCTTGAGAGACACGTCCCATAGTTTCAAAAAGGAGTTGTTGTCTCGGACCATGCAGCTCTTACCCCTAAAACCAGGGGATATCCTAAAACGATGCTTGATATTTTAGTGGACATCATTAAACATCATTTCTTAGGGAGTCTTGCATGCAACAACTTCTAATTTAACCCCAACAAGACTCTCCCTCCCCCCAGACACATCCATCAACTAGATGATACTGCAGATAAAAAAAACAGTCAGATTCTTCTAGTTGTTGAAATTCAGTTGCATAGGAATCGACGTGAAGTTCAGGATGCAGTCGCTTCCTTCAAAGCAGAAATCACTACATCTACGAAAAGGCTATACAAACTGTAGCTAGCCAAGAACCCTTTTAATTGTAAGATCGCAAAAACAGAACAAAAAGGTCCCGATAAGCTCTACGATGGATTTGGCTGATAACATCGAGTTTGGAGCCTAAGCTTACTAATAACTTCTAGGGTAGAAGTGGCCGATGCAGACCAAGAAAACAACCGGCTGAGGTACTGCTGTCCGCAAAAACGCTTGCTCGATCAAATTCGACTATATGACGAGCATGAAGTATTTGATTGACACTAGGATTGTCATCTCAATATTTACCGTGATGTCTCCAAAAAGGATTTCGAAGAATCAAATGTACCCCTAAAGACTTCGACTTGCAACCCCATCAGAACATAGGTGAAAAAAATAGTGTTTGAGTCTTTCAGATTCAGAAGACATTTCACCTGGAAGTACCAAGTGTGTATTGCAAAAACCGATATAATTAAAGCGGATTTTTTCCTGTTTTATAACTATAAGCAGGAAAAAATCCGCTTCAATTATATCTGTTCTTGCAATACACAAACCAAATTCCAAGTATTGATATGCTGCACGACATGCAAATGCCGTTAATTTTACTATCAATATTAAACCAATTCACGGTGTCTTTGGCTCCCTACTTCCAGAACTTTTTCAGTATGACCTCCCAACAAAACAACAGGTTGAAAGATATATTCATTATGTAAAAGACAATAAATACAAGAGGAACAATGATGGTATCATCAAAGTAACCGATGCCTTTACTGAGATTTGGAAAATAGTCAGTATTCCAGTTCAGCCGATCAAAAATTTTAAAACCAAATTGCTTCCATTGGTGGAATAAGCGTCTGTGGATTCAAAACAATGAGGCAATGCCACTAAGAATTAGAAGTTTATCTCTTCATTGGGTCAACGTTTTGATATAGTAAGCTGCCAGTGTACTGATCTCTTGGATTGCAAGTGTGAAAAGAACATGCAAGTGCAATGTCTAGAGCATGAATTTCCTATTAACCAAAGAACTGGGCGTTACATGAAAATTGGAAGAGTGGATGTAAAAACAAGTCAAATAATAATAAAAAGGAAAATCAGAAAAGATCAAATTCAGGATAGAATAGAAGAAGAAAGGTCACAAAAAGAGAAGAGGGAAAAGAAAACTACAATTTCAGACGAAGCCTTAGTGAAGAAACATCATCTTCTGACATTTATAATGGTAAATAGAAGAAAGTTGTTTTACAAGCACATAAAACAACATCATTCCAATACCAACAATTGCCATGGAAGCAGATCGGTATTCTGTGTCAAATAGAGCTGCTGCTGCTATTAGTAGTGCAGCCCTATTCGACTATGGTATTATACATTCACAAGACCGCTCCCATGTAAGTGGCCATCACAAATTCTGGAGGGCACAAAAGAAATTGAGGAGGAATTTCAATGGATCAGAATGTTTGGGAAATAATAAAATTATTGATATATGTTTTGATGGGAGGAGAGACAACATTAACTATAAAAAGAAAGGGAACAAATTGTATCGAACAAAGGAAATTCAAAATCACTATGTGTTTGTATAAGTACCTGGTACTGTCTATTTAGATCATCTAACTATTAAACGTGGAAGAGGTGCAGGTATTGCAGACGGACTGATGAAATGGCTTGTTGAAAATAATATTAGAGATGAGATAAAGACAGTGGGAGCTGACAGCATGGCAACTAATACTGGCTACAAGAATGGAGCCATAAGAGGGCTGGAATGTCAATTACATCGTCCTTTACAGTGGATCATCTGCAGCTTGCATCTATATGAGCTTCCTTTTAGGCACCTGCGCAGGAAATATATTGGTCGAACAGAAAGTGAAACTCAATGGAAAGGACCACTTGGTAATGCTAAAGAAGCTACTCTTCCAGATGTAGATGTTAATGAACTTAGTCGGGATCAAGCTTACCTGTACAGAACTATTACAGCTATTAGGAAGAATATCCCATGCAAGATGGTTCACCGCTGCCAGCAGAATATGTCGACTTTATGTGGCAACAGAAAAACCTAATAATTACTTATATTTCCTCACAGAGTTTGTCGTGTGTCAGTATGGGGCCCTCTAGTTTCACATTAAATTCTGTGTTAGAACGACGCCTGACACAATGACGGGCGCGCTATTTCACACGACGCGATGCAAATAAGTCCATGAGGTGGAATTTGCGATCTAATTGCGTAAATCTTATTCCCTTGAGATGCTACGACTAACACTACACTAGTGTCTTTCCTTCCTTAGTTTACTCACCTTTGGCTTGATAACGTCTGTTTAAACAACAATCTATCAATCAAATTTTCTGCCATCAGCGTAAAAATCGCCCACCATATATACATTGTATTCTTATTATATATAAATGATAATTTATATTTATTCAGTGCCATTTTCTCTGTGAACTTAGTAACTGATCTATTTTATCCGTAATTTTTATAAGGATCTCATCCCATTTTGTAGGTTTGTGTTTGTAGCGAAGTTAAACAAACTATGGTGATTTGTAAAAATAAAAATAAGGCAATTTTGGCAAAGATGGGAAGGCGAACGTCTGACCTTTATATGTATTGTAAAATGTTTACGCGAAATTTACATTATGTTCCCTCACATTTCAGGATACCCTAGTTTTCTTGGCCTTGAACCAATCCTGCCTTAGAAACCGAATAACTACACCTATCGGATAATCTTGTTACCGCTTCCTGCCTCATGTTTAATTTCCAAGTTACTGGTTCTAGTTAAAAAAGTCTTCTGATTGACCAAAACAAATATAGTAAGATTGATTGCTATATTTATCCTAATATGTGTTGTTGTTTTTTTATCTCAATTGGTCAAAATAGTAAAATGATTGCCAATGGCCAGTTTATATTTTGTATAAAAAAAAAATGTTCAGTGACAAAGGGATTATTAGGAGATTTGAGATTCTTTTTTGGATACGACAGACAATGCTTCTGATCGACAATTACGTTCAATTATTCAGAGGATTTATTTCGTGATTGAAATAGGAAAATTGTGATTTTCACATTTCCTATCATGAGAGAAGAAGACACGAGCAGTCAAAGCATCGTTTCTCACGTCACACACAGCCACTCACACACACACACACACACACACACATTATATATAATCTTCTATAACTTTATACTTTTAAAACGTGTTTTTTAATATTATTTTTTTAAAAAGTGGACAAGTAAACTGATATGAATTTCTAATGCATCATTTACCCCTCTCCTTCTATCCCCACTTCCTATCCCCCCTCCTTCTTCCCTCTCAATTCTACCCCTCTCTCTCCCTCTATCCCCCTCTCCCTCCAAATATTTCCCCTCGGCCTCCTTCCTCCCCCCCTCTACCTCTCCCCCTCTACCTCACTCTACCCCTCCTCCACCCTGTCCTCCCCACCCCCGTCTCCCCATCACCCTCTCCCACATCAACCTCTCCCCCATCTCCATATCCCCCTCTCCTTTCCCTCTCTCTCTCTCACACTCCCCCCTCTCCCCCTCCTCTAGATCCCGCTCTGCCTCTCTCTCCTCTACTCCTCCTTCCTCCTTTTCTCTTGCTCCCTCTCCCCCTTCCTTATTTTCCCCTTCCCCCTCTCCCCACTATTTCCATCTAAATCTACCCCTCCATCTCTATCTAACTATCTCTTATATCCTTAAACCTTCTTCTCCTCTATGGGTAGTGTTGGGGAGTGGGGAGAAAGTTAGGGGGACATGGGGAAAGGTAGGGAGAGAGATGAGATGGAGCAAGGGGGGGGAAATTGGGGGAAGAGGAGAGATGGGAGGGGTGATGGGGGAAGTAGTGGGAAGGGGAAGACAGAGGGCAAAGTGTATATTTTTAGAACGTGATTTTTGAAATATTTTTAATTTTATTATAGGTAAATTTATGAATGAGCGCTCCCCTCACCCTGTCCTAATTTGTTGAGAAGGGTGAGAGATAGGGGAGCAGAGGGGGGGGGGGTAAAGTGATTAGGGAAGATAGGAAGGAGTGAGGGGGGAATGAATGGGGATAGCTGAGGGAATGAGGTAGGGGGAGGAATAGGTGATGTGATAGGGGTAGAAGAGATGAGAGGGTAGGGAAACATGGAAGTGATGGGGTAGAGATAAATAGGCCGAAAGCCAACAGACCGAAGTGAAGCACAAGCTCCTCCCGTAGAAGGGGAGTAGCGAAGCCATGGCTCCTGTATATATATATATATATATATATATATATATATATATATATATATATATATATATATGTATATTAGTGTAGATGGGTAGCAGTCTTTCTTGGATGCAAATTTTGTTGAAGACCATGTGTCGTAGAATAGACTCTCGACGATATACCATATATAACTATTCGTTGAGGGAATTATTCTAATATTTCGAGTGCGTGGTAATCTGATTGACTGAGGATATTTATCTTCAATATGCTTAAGAAGTGGAACTGAGCTCAAGGATAATAATATGGGTATCATTAATAAAATAGAGTTTTATTAATTAAACTATCAACAACACACAAAAAGAAAATGTTTACATAAACGGAGAATGGAAAGGGTCGTGGGAAAATCTGACTAATCCGAGGATTAAGATTTGGAGAGATTTATTAAAAAGGTAAACAAATAAAAATTAAAGGGGGGGGCATGGATCGCTAAACCATTTAAAGCACAGGGTAGCGTTGATAAAAAGGTTAGATAATTAAAGGTAATGCTCAGCTTACGTAATTACAAAGTTGTTGTGCAGAGGAAGACGATGCGAATGAATCTTCGGTCCACTGGCGATTTCCAGCAGAAGGGTTCTTCGGGGGGTTGTCCTTAGGGAAGGGGAAGGACTGTATTCGAAGAGTGAGAGCAAAGTGGGACTCGGAGGTACGAGCGATCCTTGTGATAGCAAATCGGGGATGTTCTAGATGAACAATGGAGGTTATCGTTGAAACCAATCGTTCTCTTGAAGAACGTTAAAAGGGGGGAATTAAATTATCCTGACGTGATGTCTTGGGAATGAGAACCGTTTCTGGCACGAACCTTGGCACTCAAGGAATATTGTCCTCTTCTCAACAATAATGGTGGATCTCGAGATGCACAAGGGAGACCGGATTGGCGTGATGCCTCACGAAGATAATCTGGATCTGATCTGATCTGCTTCAATCGGGAAAGCTTTGATATAAATAGTCGAAGCCATTCCCTTGGCGTAGGGGACAATTGAGTGGGAGGCTTCGGGGGAATGCCCCTGTCGCGCCTGGGAAAATACCTTATCTGCCCATAAGCCTAACTCAATCTGGCGAGATTGACGTATGGAGGCGAAACGGGGGAAAGAACCTACTTGATTAAATATTTGCTAAGGTGGGCGATAACGCGCTCTGCTTCCTCTCGCAGATGCATGTGGGTAGCCATGTGTTTCTAAACATGTAATAGCGGCTGAATTTAAGCGGCTTCAAACCGTTCTATCACACCATGCTATATTTCGCCTTGATCAATTTCCTTTGGTAACTTTCTATTTAGTCCATCTTGCAGATGGTGGATAACTTGTCCTATGTTCATATCTCTTTTTAATAAATGCATTCGGTAAAAAACAATCTTAAATTCCTGAGCTTTCGATTTATTCGATCATCTTCGGAGCATCTTTAGGTATATGCTACGTTCATTCACATCAGAGGCACGTTTCAAGACACTGGACGGTAATTTATATACGCAAGTGGATGAAGTGGCCATGGGATAACCCCTGTGCCAACTGCTCTATGGGCCAACTTGAAGAGAGCTTATTTGATAACAGCGAAAATAAGCCACCCACATATTGCCGATACGTAGTCGAGATCTACATCAACGTTCAAAACGAAGAACATCGGAAGAACATCAAATAGCAATTTGAGGAGAACTCCATGTTAAAATTCATTTATGAATTGAGCATGGGCCATAAACTCCCTTTTCTGGACGTTGACGTACAAAACATCAATGGAAGCTATATCAAAAGAATATATAGGAAATGTACGAACATGGAAATATGCCTCAACGCGGATGGTGAAGGTCTTGAAAGGAACAAAAAAGGTGTAATCGGCTCATACAACCGCTGAGCATACAAAGGCTGCTCAACGTGAGAACTTTTCCATCAAGTGACCTCACGTGTAAAACAAACCCCTCGTGAACAACGGTTTCTCAAACAGCAAGATTGAAAAACAACTCCAATCATTTTTAAGAAGGCAATTCAAAGATACGGATAAAACGAAAAGTAATCAGGAAGCAGTAACATCAAACTGTATTCGATAAATCAGATGTCTACGGCCTATAAAAACGACGAAAAAAAATATCAAGGAGATTGTTAACCGTAACATCAATCAAGATTAAGAATCAAATGAACACGATTTAACTTATTATATGAGGGGGAAAAGAAGAAGAAGCATCAGACTCTTTGGACAGTGACGAGGTCTCACGCACTCACACTCCTGCCACGAAGAGCAAATCAAAAATCTCAAGCCCTCGACCAAAGAACGAGAGGGCGGGGCACAATAAAAACGCCCTGCCGGCCCCAAAGAAGAATAAGAAGTAACATAGGTAAAACAACTCACCATGTTACGGAATGCACTAAAGATATTGGAAATAAATACAAACGGCTGGATGACTAAAGGACTCTTTTACGGAAATGTATTCAGAGAGATTGATGCACACATCATCTTAATTTCGGAACACGGGATCAACACGCATAATACAGAAATAAAAATCTGAACTACGATGTGTTGATCACGAATTATTCGCAGGAACGGTTCGTCGGTGCCGCTATTGCAATGAAGAAAGGGATTAAATACAAGCAAATAAGAAATCTAAAAGAATCCTTACTCGTGATTGAGGTCGTACTCGGAAAGGAAAGTTGTTCATTGCTACTGGATATCAACCGCCAAGGAGAGACGTGCTACCAATTCACACTCTCACTGGTCTATTTGACAGAAGAGCCCCCACTATATTAGCGGGGGATCTGAACGACAGATGCCGAGAATCCGGCTACAGGACATTAGACGGTATAGGAAGAAGCCTGGACCTATTGCTAGACAGAAATATTGCCTAGCAAATAGGCCTCGACTTCCCCACCTTTGTCAGGGGAGGAAGTGACACAAAACCAGATATCTGTCTGGCGAATCGTCAGCTACTGTTTAATTACTACTTGGAACCAGTCCAGGTACCATGTAGTGACCATATAAGGATCCTACCCACTATCAACAGGAACCCTATACAAGTCCCAGCCGTAGTCTGAAAGAACTACAGAAAAGCAGACTAAGCAAGATACGTGTGCCTTCTCGAGGCCTACGACCCGCCCAACTTGGATGAGGCAATTCTCGAGGAGATTGACGAAGAACTCGACGAACTCAATAACCATCTCATCAACGCAAATAGGGCATGTATCGCTATATCCGAGTATAGGACTATCTCAACCTACAGATGGACAGGATACATGAAGGATTTATACCGTGAGCTGAAATTATTGCATGAGATAAAAATCAGGAATGCATCAGTTGACTCAATACAACGAAGTAAAGAAATCAAAGAAGAACTCAACCAGTTGATCCTCGAACAACAATTGAGACGATGGGATGATGCAATCGATAGCCTCGATCACAAAGCAGCTCGCAAAGAGTTTTGAAGTAAGATCAGATGCCTCGCAGGATCGAAGAGGAAGAGGAAAAAGATCGAACTGCTAAAAGAAGACGGAAATATCGAAACATAAGTAGAAAGAATCGAAGAACTATTCCTAAGTTATTGGGAAAAATCTTCAGTATAACTCAGGAGGAAAACGAGAACTATGGCCTATAGTTCGAAAGCAATATCATAGACAAGCATAACGACCAAATACACAAGACGCACCCTGACCACCAGCGAGATAGACAGCGCGAGAGAGACGCCAAGATTACCGAAGAAGAACTACTCTGCGCACTCCGTTTATTCCGTCAAAAAGCCCCAGGACAATCGGGGCTTACAAAGTTAAACTTTGAAAAGGCACAAGCCAATGTTATCGGAGGGATGAGAAGGATATTTATCGCCTGTCTGAACACGGGATACTTTCCAATGCTTACAAAACAGCCAAGATGATTTTCTTGCCTAAGCACAGAAAGGACCTATCGGTGAAGGAGAACTATCGGGCAATTTCACTTCTAGAATTTGGTGCGAAGCTCTTTGAGAAGATCCTTAACCGAAGACTGGTGTCTCATCTGGAGGAAAACTCCCTCTACAACCCATATGAATTTGGGTCTAGAAGAAATTGAAGTACGGAGATGGCAATTAATATCATCATGGAAAAGCTAGCCCAAGCAAAACGAGGAAAGAATTACGTGGATATTGTTTGTCGTGATTTATAAAAAGCGTTTGATAAGGTGTGGTAACGGGGAATGCAGTCCAAGATCTTACGACTGGGACTAAGTGAAAACTTAGAAAGAACTCTCTGTGACTATGTCATAGAGAGAGCGGCGTATACAAGTTAAGGCTGCACGGACGGATAAAAGTTTCCGCTTACTGCGGGCCTCCCACAGGGGTGTTGGTGCCTGTCCCCCACACTCTAGTCGATTTAAACCCCTGACGTTCAATTCGCCAATGATTTCAACCAGATAATCACTTGTCCATGGAGGAATGCACCTTGGCATGCTCGTATGACAGCAGCAGAAACTGAGAACATCAACATCTACGATGCCTAGTGGAAAATACGCACTAACCAAGAAAGGTTTCAAGTAGTCCCCATAGGCAGGAGACTACTCTCTGATGTCAGAATGGAGGATAGACGCCATCCCTACACCACATAGTGCAATGTACTCATAGTGAAGATTCTTCAATCGGGTACAGGAAGCACATCGCAGAAAGAATCTCCAATGTCACAGCTGCAGTCCGTACTCTACATATGTTAAGAAATCTTCGTGAAAGCAATAAGAAAAAGATCTACAATGCACTTGTAAGATTGACGCTGTTACACCCCGCTTCCGCTCTCTCGTGTGTCTCGAAAACACAAAAGAGGAAACTACAAGTGATGCGGAACAAATGCGTGTACCTGATTACAGGTACTCTCAGGCGAGAAAAAAGACGCCAGGAAAAGCTGCACCGGAAGGCGTGGTTAAGTCCCATTAACGGTGTTATAGGAGAACGGTCAAGGAATATGCAAGAACTGGTTAATCAAGAAATGAATGATGATATCATTCAAAGGACTAACCAGAACAGAAGAAGTATAGGTCGCGCCAAATTTCCGAGCTCCGCTAAGTTATTAACTAGCGGAGTCGAAGTGCCGTTCTACGCATGAGAATAATAATGTTTTTTTACACAAACTATTGACAAAACCACAACCGATCAAAAAACGAAAACCTAATCAGGAAAACTCACCAAATTCTACAACAACTCACCGAATAACGAGACCAAATTCACCGATGAAGAATTATCTCTAAGGAAGAAGACAACGAAGATAAAAAAGAATACACGATTTATACTCACTACAAAATATACAACAAAACAAAGATACTAAGCACAATATTTAAGTAATTAAAGTAATTTATTACTACAACAGAAAATGCGCATAATACTTCCAAGAAAATTAATTTTAAAAAAGAAAAATTGCTTGAACGCCATAATAATATAAACTATCTCAAAGACAACAAAGGAACCGCATAACCAAGAGAAAAATTAAAGCCATAGGCCTGGTCACTAGGCACTTAGCATCTCTTTGCACCCTACCACACTCCTTTCTCTTTTTACCACTTGTCTATTTTTAGCTATCCACACCCATACCCACTTTTTGGCCCCTACACACTTACATCAATTCGAATTCGAATTCTTTTCATTCAATCTGATTTAGACTCCACCATACTTCATCGATAAAAGAGGAAAGAATACCTGAAGAAGATGCTCCGAAGATGATCGACTAGATCGAAAGCTCAGCAATTAAAGTTTATTTGTTCCAAGCGCATTTATTAAAAAGGAGATATGAACATAGGACAAGTTATCTCCCATCTACAAGATGGACTGAAAAAGACAATAAGAAAAATAGAAAGTTTCCAAAGGAAATTGATCAAAGAGAAATATACTATAGTCTTCACCAAAATTTGCATATATATATATATATATATATATATATATATATATGGAACAAAATCCAAAACAGATAAATTGGTACGGTTAATGTAGTGGCATTGTTAGACACCTGATCTTTTTCAGGTCCAACGTGACATCCTTCGTCCTCAAACTGGGACCCAACATGCTAGGATATCCCGCCCACCAGTCCCCCCAAACTGGTTAACTCCTTTATGTTTAGACTCGTTTACCATCAAAGAAAACCATTATTATTATTTTGGACTGGTTAATGGGATATCCTAGCATGTTGGATGTTGGCTCTCAGGTCGCAGACGAAGGATGTCACACTGGACCTAAGGTCGATCAGTTGTCTAATAATGACACTACATTTACCGTACCATATATATACATATATATATATATATATATATATATATATATATATATATATATATATATATATATATATATATATATATATATATATATATTAGGTTGAGGAATATGTTCTTGCGTTTTTTTTTAGTGTTGTGTTGATTTAAGTTTTGTCGACGTGATTTGTGCACATATTAAGAAACAATAATAAATAATGAGCGCAAAATTTGCAAAGGTTAGGCTACGTCTTCTGACAGCGTTGACTATTAGGCTTTTGCTTAGGCTACGTCTTGAAGTTGAGTAATAAGTAATTGTGGTTTATTTAAAAGTTGTGTTAATTTAATTTTTGTCCTGTACCCTCAAAATGGAATGTTAAGTTGAAAGAAAGGCGTATTTCCAACACTTGTTGTTATTTATTTTCAATCGAGGCGGGAACAATGCAAACGCAGCCAAAGCTCGTCGCGATATTTGTGCTGTGTACGAAGAAAATGCTTTATCACAAGGGACAGCTGAATGGTGGTTTTCACGTTTCAAAAAAGGTGATTTCAATCTTAGTGACGAAGAACGTTGTGATAACCCCATTAAGTTGGATGAAGATCGATTGAACGACCTTCTTCATGAAAATTCTTGTCAATCGAATAGAGAATGGTCTGTACAATTGGCGTGTGATCAGAAAACTGTAGTGAATCACCTTCATTCGATGGAGAAAGTTAAAAAAAACTCGGTGCATGGGTTTCGCACGCTTTGAGCGAAAGCAACAAACTTGAGCGCTCCACGATTGCCGCAAGTTTGCTTGCGGCATCTTCACCGCATCATTACTGGCGACGAAAAGTGGTGTGTTTATGTCAACATAAACCATAGAAGACAATGGCTTAGCCTCAATAAAAAAACCACTTCCGCGATTAAAGCAAGGACTTCATCCACGAAAGACAATGCTGTGTGTGTGGTGGGATTGTGAAGGCATCATTCTTTATGAGCTCCTTGCGAAAAACGAGATTGTCAATGCAGAACTCTACGTTCAACAAATCTATCGACTCGCCGAAGCTATTCGTGAAAAGCGACCTCCTCGATGTTATGGAGTCCTTCTGCAACACGACAATGCTCGTCCTCACATTGCCAATATGACAAAAGACGCACTCCAAACGCTTAATTTGGAAATCCTGCCGCATTTTCCATATTTGCCAGACTTGGCTCCATCGGATTTCCATCTGTTCCGATCGCTCTCCAACAATTTGTGGGGCGTTTCGTTCAATACTGATGTGGAATTAAGAACCTGGTTAGACGAATTCTTGAAGTCAAAATTCAGAGATTTTTATTGTAAAGGCATCGAAAATCTAGGTGAACGTTGGGAAGAAGTCGTAAATAACAAGTGAGAATACATTATTGATTAAATTGCATATTGTTATCAATTAAAAATGAAGTTTTCTAAAATTGTTAATGGTATTGAATAAATTTGATATAACCGCAGGAACTTATTCATCAACCCAATATATATATATATAGTGGGTGTGTGGGTGTGTGTGTGTGTGTTCGGACTATATTATAAAAATTTGAATGGTTCCTTTTTTCAAGAATCGGTGGACTTATCGGTGAGCAGTTAGCGACGTTTGAGAGCAAACAGGGTAAAATTTTATTTGTAGAAAAGTAAGTTAATTTGGAGGGGACTGGAAGCTATTTGACCCTTAAAAAAGTGACCTGTATCTTGAAGAGAGGCTCCGAATATAAAAATGCCCACGTTATGAATACTACTCATAACGTGACATTGGCGGCAGCAACGAAGACTACGGAGCTGTGGCTAGCAGATAGGACACAGCAGGAGTTGTCAGAGCGCCTGCAAAGCTCTTGTTAGCCGAGTGGATACGGTGTTGGTCCTCTAATCTGCCGGTACCGGCTTCGATTCCGGCATGGGCAGACACAAACGTCAGCATCGGTAGAGATCTGGCTACCGATTGGTGGAAGAGCTTAGCCCCTCCCCCTCTATTCGGGTGGGTAGATCTTATACTTCTCATCACACACATAGCCAATTACAACACTGCTTTTTTTCCTCACCCATCTTTGCAGCACAATACAAACACACACACTCACACACCCTATGTTCCAATAGATCCTGCGGATATATAACTATATCCACATACCTATGACGCAGAACAGGTCCCAATGCCCCATGGCCAAGAAGGTTCCACCTGTTTGGTGTCAAAACATAATACTTCCTGACACATCTTCCCAAAGAGGACCAGCCATTGGTGCCCTCAGGCTGACCAGCGATTGTCATACTGACCTTTATGCCTATTTCATTATCTGGTTTCGGATCACCTGGATAAGGCAGGCTGCCTAACTAGTGCTACTATTACTACATCATTCGCACTCCAGAATTCATTGAACAACTGCAGGAAAAGATGATAGAAGTCCCGCGCAAAGGATTCCGGCTTTGGCAAGAGGGGTAGGTGTAGTAGTCGTCACCATAAAGCTGCTCCTGAAT
The DNA here is from genome assembly GCA_963969495.1 of Ceratothoa steindachneri. Lineage (NCBI taxonomy): Eukaryota > Metazoa > Arthropoda > Malacostraca > Isopoda > Cymothoidae > Ceratothoa > Ceratothoa steindachneri. The sequence continues at coordinate 4,545,155 of OZ018338.1, read as the reverse complement.
GAGCACCTTTGCTACCACTGGTTCAAGCGGCACAAGGGACTAATTCTAAAAGCAAAGGTCAAGGAGAAACGCTTGACGAAGTCAAGGAAACTCATGAATAAGCGGAAGCATCTTGTTGAGCAGAGGACAATCTGGTTCTTCTCAGATGAAAATAACTTTTGCCAGCACCAATTTTACCACTTCCAGAACAACAGGTGGCTTGCCTACAATTCTTGCGTCGTTTCATGTATCATGAAGATCATGTTCCCCTAACCTGTGATTGTATGTGAGTATGTGAGTCCTCAGGTCGATGTCATGCTGCCCTACATCTTTCAGCGGGGTCTTAGGCAAAATTCAGACGACTCTGGTCAAGTCTCAGCCGTCGGATTTGGTAGTCAACCCAAGGCTGGATAAGGTTGCTGCTGGAAGGTCATTCCTCCGGAAAGAGAGATGATCGGAGACTTCATCAAAAGGTAAAGGGAATCTTGGAGATGGATTCCATATTCTTTATTCGGCGGGAGCTTGGATTCGTCTTCAGATGGTACTTTCTTGATATAAGAATAAATCTTTAAGCACAGTTCATCTCCCTCTTTACATTAACGGCCCGCATACATGAATGCGGTATTTTAACATCAAGTTATACTTAATTTATATATTTGATTAGTTCCCATAATATGAAATTTATTCTCTCAACTTACATTAACATATTTAACCAAGTCTAAAACAAGGAATTAATACCATACTTTCTTTAATATCAGGACCAAATAATGACTTGCTTCTTAGGCCTTGATTGTTGCCAAACGTCACCGTCTTCAAATTTAGCGCCCCAAAACATTTTTTTTTTTGTCAATTGAACTTAATTTATATTAAATATATTGACGGAAACAGATTTGAAATTACTATCTATAGACTTTTAAATGAAGTTTAGGTAATACTTCAGATTCGGGGCGCACGGCAGGTGGCGCTGTTAGTAGGCTACAATTGGGGCTACAATATATCTCTTATGACGTCAGACGGTAGCTTCAGATGTGACCAATCACGTCGTGATATTTTTTTGTTGTTTGGGGGATTTGTAACTTTTAGTTTGTTATATTTACTAAATATCTCCGCCTCTACTCGTTTATAGTTTTTTCTAAGTTAGGTAAGGTTTCTTGATGTCTTTTATTGTTTTTTTGTTTTGTTTTTGTATTTTTTGTTCGCTGCGAACGATAACAGCTTCTTACTGGCAACGTCGTAGCTTATAAATAAGACCCGTTTTGCAAATGTTTTTGTTTCGTTATGGTCTTTTCGTGCTCTCCATGCGCTTCTTCGTTATTCAAATTCGGCTTTATTTTGAATAATCGCGAAAAACTTTTAGATTATTTAGAGGCGCATAAACTAATCAAGAAACCTATAAAAGTAAGAATTGTTTGTTATTAGGTTAGGTTTTTCTGCCAGTAAAAAGGTGTTGAGGAAAAATCCCAGTAAATTCAAGGGGACTGCTCGTGGGGAAGATATCACTGTGGGTAGACCACCCTGCGAGGATCCTGAGTTTCAATCAATTGGGGGTGGGGGTCTGTGGGGCGCTGCCCCCCAGTATATACTCATATACAAAAAAATATAACGCCGAAATTTTTCATATCTGACGCTACCATCTGACATCATAAGACATATATAGTAGCCTAAAATTGTAGCCTATAAACAGCGCCACCTACCATGCGGCCTGAAACTGAAGCGTTACCGAATTTTATATTTACTAACCAAATGTTTTTAAATTCCCATCCTTTGTTTCTTTTTAAGTTCGATTAACGAGTCTTCAAATAACGGAAATAAAAATTATTTAGTTAGTGGTAAAATAAGAGAGTGATTGAGAGAATGACAATAATTAAGAGAAATATGACTAAGCTGTTTAATCTATATTATAGGAAAAAGAGAAGTATTTACAATTTGGGAACAGTGCTCTTTCTAGAGCACTTATTATTCGGATTCCCTTTTCATGGAATGTTTTTTTTTGTCTAAAGTTATCCCATTATAAGACTTGATGAAACTCCAAAATGCTCATTTTTTAGGTGTATTTGATTGTCCCATTCTATCTTACAATGTGAGCACTACAGATCTTCCTATGAGTACAGTGACGAACGCATGTGACAAGATTCCGACCTGCCATGAATTTCATTCTTCCACCTTCTGTCTTCTCGCTATCTTCATGTATAAATGTGTCATGATTGTGGTTAATTTCATTCATTTTCCCTTTGCTAGTTCTAGGCAATCAGTCGTTTCCACTTCTACTTCAGAACATTTATTGATTTTGTTATATCCTTCGCCCATGTTCGTCTTTTTATCCATTTATCTCGTATTTGGTTTGTTTATTTTAGTTGTCCTTGTCTTCTCAAAGCAGCCGTAGAGGACCCTCTTTCGTTAAAGGTCCCATTTTTCCTTCAGATTACTCTGCTGTTTGTGCTGCACAATTTACAACCTTTTTCTCCTCTCCTAACTTCACTACTTTCTTACTAACATGTTTTTCCAATCTTTCAGTCGTTTTTTGACATTTTTATATATAAAAAGATATTGACCTGAATACACGCTTTTCTTTCCTCCTTATGTGTGCACTTTGACACATTCCTTCTCGCCCACACATACGATGATAATGATGTTTTTCAATTAGATCTACACCATAACGTGATAGACCTTTCAGGGTAATGAGGTGAATACAGAAAAAGTGTGTATATAATCTTTAATTAGCTTTTCTATGGCCTATTTCATAAGCTTCTCAGTGATCTGACAAAAAGGTTTTCAATATGGAAATTGCTAATTGATCGTAAGCATTCTATTAAGACGAGTCTCGTGTAAGCGCTCTATTATTAGGGCTCGCGTGTAAGTGTTTTGTTGTGAGAGCTTTCATGTAAGCGCTCTATTATTAAGGCTCGCGTGTAAGTGTTTTGTTGTGAGAGTTTTTATGTAAGCGCTATATTATTAAGGCTCTCGTGTAGGCATTTTCCTGTGAGGAGTCTCATTTAAGTGTTCTGTGGCTAGAGGTCTCGTCTAAGCGTTCTCTATTTAGAAGTGTCGTATAATGAGGAGCGTTTAGAAACCTAGACCCTAATTTTGTTATTTTCAAGGTTCGTAATCATCGTCAGGGCTAGAAAGGGCAAATGGTCTCGCAAAGGGCCGTGCACGATCGAATCGAGTCCCTGAGAATAATGTGGTGCGTATCTACCCATTCAAATATTATCGCTTTCATTGCCCTTCGGGAAATTTGAACTTCGCTTCTGACTTCTTTTCCATTAGAAGAAACGTAAATTTTCTTCCAGTGGTGAGTGAGAACATATACCAATGCGGGATAAGTTGCTGGTCGTAACAAACGAGCAAGTGAGAAAGCGCCTGAATGTAAATTAAGCAAGGACGATAAGCTTGAAAATTCATTTTTAATATAATATTACAATGAATGCCTTCAATAACACTGGGTTAAGTAACTTGGACTTCATGCTCTGCTTTAAGGAATCCTGCGGCATCTCTCTCTATCCCCTTGAAATTATATTCACTATTCTTTCTTTCAACTAATGAAAATAACTGATGCTATCACCCATTTGTGTTGATGTGGAAAAGATAGAAAACAAATTTACACCCAGCATCAAAGATAAAGGGTCCCAAGATAATTAATATGCATATAAGATAAAATATAGGTTCGGTAAACTGTTGAAATGAGAAAAATGCCCGAAAATTTTGTGGAAATGCATAATCCTAGGTTGAGCAATTTAGAGCAGAGAACTTTGAGGCAAAGAAGGTTTTCCTCTTTTCATTCGATTTTTTTTTTAAAAGAGGCCCACCCGGTGATTGCAAACAAGGGTATTAGTCGCTGTAATTACAACCAGTGAGTTACTAGGTACGTTAAAATACACAAAAAAAAACATACAATAAACAAAAACAGGCCAACCAAAAAGTAGAAATATGGAGGCATGCTTCCCCTCACCACCCCCCGATCATTCGCCGAACATAAAGAAATTAAAACAAAATAGAGGAGGCCAGCCTCCTTCAAGAAGTCAAAAAGTCAACAAGTGTGTGTGTACGAACGCAACCCGAGCACAAGGGACAAGCGTTAGTTACCACGCTCCTCCCCGTACCGGAACAGTTAATGTACAAAAAGGTGTGGGACACTCAATAAGAATCTGCCGAACAGTCTGAGAGACAACCCAGTCGTCGCAGTAAGGTGCCGCGGAGGGCTCTATTAAATATCGGTGCCTCCCGCAGGTCTTTCCTATTCGAAGATGGCAGACACTGACCTGGAGCCATCGCTGCATTGAAGGATAGGCACACTAGAACACTCACGGCGCAATGACACGTACGTCTAAGTTCTTTACCACTCAGCCCGGAGGACTGAACTGAATCCTACCATATAGACTGTGTGAGGAAGAGCGAAAAGTTTTATGGTTACCCAATCTTTACCGTCTCTTTGTGTTATCATCGATGTGCTTATTCCCGGCAATCCCTACATGTCCAGGAATCTGGCAAAATATATAATCTTAACATCTTCCCGGTTCGTGTCGACCGTGATATCACGAATAACAATAACAAGGAGGTTCAGAGATTCCATTGCACCGAAGAGCACCCAGGCGCTCTGTGAGTCGATATAGATCACGATCCGGTCTCCAAACCTGGCATAACTTGTTATCTCCCGTACATAACGGTGTATTGAATGTATATGTCCACCTGGCCCTCCGGGAGGCTTTACGTTGTAATTCCTCTACAACGAGCATAGTGGCCATTGGCCAGAAGTCTGGGAGGTTAGCCTCTGTTCCGAGCCTGTTGAACAAATGGACATAAAGGCCATGCCTTGCTCACCTAGATGTCAAAGGGGGGCATACGGGACATCGAAGAGTCATGGGCGGTATCCGCGTATGAAACGAGAGTAGAATGTGACTCCCTGAGCGTAAAACTGGCGTTAGGGAGTTTTTTTCGCCTCTGTAGGTAAAGTCGAATCGGCACCTTTAGTGATATCATGGGGTGCATTGAATACTAATGGAGCTGCTTCAACCTTATCTTTAACAGAAATGGAGAAACATTTAGCTGACAATGAGGCAACATCTAAGTTAGGAGGTGCCTCTTCTCATTGTTAGTCCAGTCCTCGGGGGCAAATGATGCCTCACGAGGATCTCGCACAGAGGGGCACTCAGGTTTGACGTTATATCTCACCGAACATAGGTTCGCAACAACAAAAGACACTACCATTTGAGATGGGGGGCATCTCCCGGACCATTTCTACTTCGGGTGTCGGGTATCCCGACTAGGGACTCAAATCGCTTATGATAATCACAAACGTCACTGGGGTCGGCATACTGGCCTTTGGTTAAAAAGGGGAACCGGGTGTGCCGGTTCGCATCAACCTCGGATTAAAGATGGGTCAAGGCAGTGCCCAAGAGACGATGCCACCTTTTACCCTTCTAAGGGAGTTGTACTGACTTAAGTGAAACTAATAAATTCACTGCATTAATTAGAAAATTATTTATCATTAGCAATTTCTGATGTGTTACTCAAATATTTCAAATATTTTATAAATATCGTTAACTAAATTATAATCTGTAAAAACCCTCCACAAATTTCTTGGAACCTTGCAGTGTAAAGTGTTTAAATTAAACTTACTCATAATGAAGTCCTTCTGAGCAATCAATGACCTCCGGATTTCGGAGTTGAATTAACGCAAAAACAAGTATTAGCCAGAACAGTTGGGCTCATATTTGATGCCAGTTTCCTCTATAAATTTAGTGTCCTGAACTAGGCACAAAGGTATTAAATGGCTGAAATAACATCGGGTGTAAATATCATCCGCTATAATCGCTACTTTCTCCTGGGAAGTCGGGGGGTCGGGGGATGGGGATCACAAAATACTTGTACCCCTCGAAGATAGGTAGGGGAGATCACACACAACATCGTCTCCAGAAGGATGACAGATTAAAAAGAGCGGTAGGCAACGAGCCTCTACAACCTTTGAATTATTTAGGATTCCAGAGCAGTTATATTGAAGGAAAATACCTTACCGATCTATTTAAAAGTTTTTGGAATCCATCAGGTAGGGTAAAACCCTCATTGGAAGAGCACCAGACAGCTCGAAGGGAGTGCTTGGATAAACATTGGCCGCAAAATGCGCCGTTGGCACTTTCGCCTTTGAGGTCTTACGGGAGAAGATATGGCTTGGCAGGTGAGCCTTCTCTTTCGGCCGCTAGAGACCTTCGGCTGGTGGGGAGAATTTGTGGTTAGCGCTTCTTCATCTTCTTGAGGGGCCCAACCTTACTTTGCGTCCCTTCCAAAGTTGGGCAGATGCGAAGGAACCCAAACCTCCATATTGATACCTTCATTAATCGATGTAACCTTGGCAGTGTCCAATGGTGGTTCTACCAAGATCTTCCTGGGTGGTATCATGTTATGCAAACCGGTCACACCAGCAGAACTTGCTTGTCAGAAAAGGCCTAGAGTTCCTTTTGCTGACAACTATCCCTAGGTAGTTTTAGAGGAGGTAGAACCCACTAAAGCGTTCGAATGGATGTGAATGGAGTAAAGGGTACTTTTATCAATAGAGACATGTAGATGCCTCGCCATGCACACCCACCAGTATTATCTTCTTATCTTGTAAATACGAATTATATCCATAACTTGGACGTCTAGTACCTATTTTTCAAACATATTCTAGCTAAAATGTTTGGAAGAAGCAAGGTGCGATCCGAAACAATTCATGGAGTTGGCTGTACACGAAAGAGACTTATCAAAAAAAGTTAGGAAAGCTTTGGTTAAGTCTTCTTTGTTCGCCAAAAAGATTTACCGATTATGGAAGAAGCGATAACTGCAGGAATGCCTTAACATGGTAGCGCTACCAGCCAGCAGGCCTTGACTCATAAAGCCTGTAAAGGGCCAAATTTGACAGATGTGTGAGGATGGGTCTCGATCGGAAAACATGCCGACTAGCCAGGTTTAAAAGTGAAATCACACACACATTCCACCGCAAAAGAAATCCTTTTTCACTTCAGCCCTTTCAGTAAAAATAATGTTCAACAAAGAAATGAAGACCCTTAGTGACACAATAAACGATGAAATGCAAAGAAATTGACTGAAAAATGAGAGAATGGTCATATGGAGCAAAGAGGGTTTTAAGAGACCCATAAATGATGAAGAGCTGAATTTTAGGACATACGGAGCACATAACGAAAATATTTTAGAACTCGAATTTCTTGAGTGAAGTCCTGTCCACACCATTGAAGAATTAAATGACATTTGATTAAGTGAAATTATAGAAGCTAAAGGGAGTGTACAAAGGGGAAAGTAAAATTATTACATGACAAACAAAGGACAAAGAACTTGGCAAAGTTATGGCAAATTCGGTGATTGACTAGGCATTTACCCTCCAGGTATTTCTATTTTTTGACTAATTGAGCTATCTTGCGTATCCCTTTACCCTGACTTCCCTCCTTTATAAAATAACCTCGTCCCAAATCGTTTGGACTACAATGCCTCCGTCGGTTTTCTTCTTATCTTAAATGAATAATTTCCCTTGTTCTCAGGTTTAAAATTTTAAAATTGAAAACTCCAGGAGCAAGAAAGTATAAAAAGGGCAATAAATATAAGTTTGAGCCAGATTTTGTATTAATTATGTTTAGAACTTTGCAGTTTCTCTTAGAAACACAAGATAGAAAATTGTATTTTACCATGCCAATTGTAGTTTAACTTTCCTACTTTAGTTGTTATCTGCCAAAAGTTTAACAATAATTCAGTTTTGAATGTCTTCATATTTAAGGCAACATTAAATAGCTGGGCTTCCCCATTTAACCTTCGAATTTGTGAGAAATGGGCGAAATAAGACGCGTTTCTATGGATACAGCCGAATTTGCCACGTTATATAACATTTCCCGCCAAAATTGCCCGCCTCCACTGTTTGGACTCTGTAACGTAGGCTTCTACCTGATGCCAGCAGCTTACTTCAAGCTAAACGTGATAAATGTCCTTTTGGGATGTCATTTTCGCGGGAGGAATTGGCTAGGTTTTGGCAGCGTGGCAGTTCCTCTTCTTTTTTTTGACGTGCTTTTCGTTCTGTTCTAATCCCTATTCACGAAATATATGTTTATCCATTTATTGAGAAACTGTTTTCGACGTTTGTACCCGTTTTAACATTAAAGTATTCTTCCATACCTATTAATTTCACCGATCTTTTGTCTGTTTATTTATATGTATGTTATGTTTGGGTTGATATAGCCCCGATCTACCAGACGCACGTGTTTAGTAACTGTACCTCGGCTGTCATAAAAGTCTATTATGTTGCGGAAGTTGTATGTGAGAGAAGGGAAAACGTAGCGATAGAACCCTTCTTTATGGAAAATTGCATGAAAGAGAATTGTGCATTTTGCTTTGCACAATAAAGCAGAATGTTTGAAAGTGAGTGGAATTGCCTCATAATGTAATACATTCGATAGTTTTTATGTAGTAGAATCTTTCATTATATAAACCTGACTTTGAGAAAGAAGTACGATAGAAAGAGATGGATGAAGATTTGAGGAAATATAAATTAGCTTAAGAAACTTTTACTTGTAAAAATTGAGAAAAATAATTCTACGAATGTTCTATTTTCACTCATTTACAGACTGAGGGAAGGGACAAACAGACGAAGAACTCAAGGTAAATAAAATGATTTAGTAAGAAGGAATAATGTAGAAACGTCTGCCCTAACATAACGTCGTCTCCTGGGTAGTGTTTCATAAACAGTATTTTTAGAGTCAAGTTCATAGAAAGAATTCAAGCACTACAATCAACTAAGCTCCTCTATCAGAGGATTAAATTGGGTGCTCAAATCGAACATCTCAACTCTGCACGCTACGATAAATTCTTCACTTACAAAGGTTCACGAGTTACCATATGCACTCAAAACCACATCCGAATTACTCAACATCTACTCAAAATCCAGCCACGTAGGCAAATTAAACCCGCAAATAATAACTACCTCGAAAGATTATACAATTTTAAACCCTTTCCATATTTTATGAACACTTGGGAACCATCGATTGGGCGCAAATTGGATTTGTCGCGCCAACGAATCTACTTTTTATCATAGACTTTCCCGTTCGTCGCGTCTCCCATTTGTAAGGGAAGGAAAATTTCATATTAATGTTATCACGATCGTGCATTAGATTGTCATGTTTGCTCCTATACATTAAATATGATTTTTAAAACAAGATTTCCTAGGGAAAATGTTCTTGGATACAATGATGAAAAATTGGAAAATAATAGATAGGAAATATATGTATTTATCATATTTTCTTTCGTGATTACAATAATGAATCAGGTTGCAAAGATTCCGTAGAGATTATATGCATTAATCTTATTTTTTGCTTAGAACAGCGTGGAAAAGATGCCTTAATCTATTTACTTTCTACCGTGTGTTTCAAAGTGTATGCAAGCTCGTATGTCCTCGACTGTGTATACATATTATAGTAAAAAGACTAAAATAATACGCAGAGGCAACAAAATATTGTAGTTTTGTCCCTCTGTACAATTTTTCGTTTTAGAAAGCACCTCATTTATAGATTTTCTTTTATCGGGACATTTACAATTTAGATTCGTGCTTGTTTATTATGACACTTTTAAATTTAGTAAAACTAAATAAAATGGATTCCCACCAGTCTGAAAGAGCGTTGCTCTTGGTACCATTGTGGATAGAGAAAAGGATTGAGAGAAAAATATAAATGTTTTTCCGTTATAGCAGAAAATTAGAGATTTTTAGAAAACTTTGGAGTGTTTAATATATCCTTTCTCGAAATTATATTCCAAAGCTTTCCCGAGCCGTCATCTTGGAATGAGAGTATCAGATATCATGTAATCAAAGTAGAAAAAGCGCTAAAAAAATGCACCTGTAATTGATGTTATCCACGGGCAAATATTGCCAATTGCAGATACGCATAGGAGAGGTCGACGAGAAAAGATTTATCTTAAAATGGAGTAAAAAACTAAACTGTATCAGGGCTAAAATGGCTTAATCGGCCATAAAGCCCTCTGTAATGGAGATGCCTGAATTCAAACAAGAGATAGGATTTGACTTCATGGCTGCCCTGCTAACAGAACTCAGCGCCCCGTCCGGCCCCAGCTTAGCGTCTCCTCCTTCTTTCTGACACCCTGTTTTCTTACCCTGCTTTCTCACTTTCCATACAACTTCTCCCACAACTTTCTCTGGTCGGCCTCAAATTTCACATGGTAAACGCCAACCAGCTTCCTCTCAGCGAACCATACCAGATCGAGGCTGAGGGGGGAGGGAACAACGCTCTCTTACCCTTAAACTCCGGTTTGGAATGGTGGGTTTTTAACAACCTACTTCAGCCCCACTTTCACCTTCTTCACATCCCCTTTCTTTTTCCTTTCACTATCTAACATTTTTACGCGGTGCCTAAGGTGGAGCCGCCATATCGATTGGCTGCCAGGTCACTAGGCGGGAGGAGTGGCCTCAAAGGGCGGCAGCTAGTTCTGCCAGCCCTGTATCACCCCTCGCAGAGCGGGCTACTGCGTTGGGTGATGAGCGTGTGCATCACGTGAATTACAAAGGGTCACCATGCCTAATAATGAGTCAATAAAAAAATTCTTCTCTCCCTCTACCATCAGCGGAGCCGCCTTTGGGAAGCTCCACTGAAAAAATGGAGGCCTCCCTGTGCTCTCTCCTTTGCCTACGAGTGTAGGTGACTCCCCCTAATCCACTTTACTCTCACTTTTTCCAACGGCAGTACCCCCTAAACTTTCAAAGCAGACTGCCAAGAAAGCAGACAGGCGGCCCATAATTGACTACTGCCGGTTGAGGAAAGCTCAATGGGGCCAACCTCCTTAGGAGAGCAAAGGACGCCTAGGACTGTCAACCCGTGCCCTTTAATGTCATACAAGCGTGTGGTACCTGTTTGCAGAGGGTCAGTGTACCTGCCTCCCTCTCTTCCAGGACGGATGCCGATTCGCAGGCATCACAAGGTAAAAAAATAAACACGAATGGGATCTGTGATGTCTTAGCGGGGATAGCCACATGGAGGCCCCTCTTGAGTTGGACTTGGTCCCTGAGGTGATCCAGCCTCAGATGGTAGCGACTTCTATGGGGTCGAATATGGGCTCGGGGCCAAGAACTAAACCCAAGTTTACCCCTGTTTAAGGACCTCCTTAGACGGCTCGGGCACCGAGGCCTTACAAAGAGAGGAGGCATCTCCTCCCCCGGCTGGTGGCCCTATGACAGTTAAGGCCTTCTTTAGATGGATCTTTCTGAGGCCGGTCCATCTGGCCTAGGGGCTCCTGCCAGCGGAGGAGAGAAGCGGGTTCATTCCCCGTCATCTTCTCCTAAAAATAAAAAGACTAAGAAGACTCGATTCTCCTGTCCCTTCGAGAGAGCCAGGGAACGGACGGATCTGCTACCGTTTCAGTACGCGACCAAGCCAAGATCGGAACGTCTTGCCCCGTTTCTCCGCCGGGTGGAGAGTCCTAGACGAATAACAGAACTGCGCAGAGCGGAGCCTCTATTACGTCGGAGCCCCTCATTGAGAGGCTAGGTAGCGTTTCGAGCCCGCTGACTTCAAACGCTTCCTTGTTATTTGCTTCACTGATGGCAGCATGTTGGCTAAGGGCAACATGATCCATAAGAGGAGAGCTCTAGCTAGTAATATTGGTAGAGGGCCGAAGGTGACCCATTTCTCGGACAGGAGCCTTTTGTGGAATGCGTCAAATCCCTCCGAGGCGGCAATAATTAGTGCCTTTCGGACACTCTATGGCACGCCTGTGAGGGTAACGCCGCACTCTACTATGAACTTAGTGAAAGGAGTAGTTTATGCGAGGGAACTCGTAGACTACTGCATAGATGATATCACCTTAGAGCTGGCAGAGCCACTGCTGCGAAGGTGCTACTACTGTCACCGCTTCGGCGATACTAATCGCTCGTGCAGACGTGCAAATTCGCCGTTAGCCGAAGTCTGTGTAAGTTGCTCCAAGGCCACACACGATGAGTCCAAATCATTTGTGTGGACAGGTGTGTCAATTGAGGAGAGCCGCACCCATTTTCTTCGAAGCAATGTGGTGTGTATCTCCTTGAGAAGAATATCCTGGCCGTTCAGGCTCAGGATCGTCTTTCATTTCGCGAGGTTAATGACTTGGTCCTGGTGCGCCCGGTAATGCCTGGAAGGTCCTATGCCTCAATGTTAATAAAGATACACTCTGCTTCTTTCCTCTCCAGATCTACAAGCTTGGTCGTTTCCACGCCCATTTTAAACTCTTCGGCGGGTTCTATCCACCCCGAGCGCTCCCCTGGTAAAACTGGTGGCACAAAGGGTTCATACCCATCCCCGGGTAAAACCAGGGCTCCCAACCCTTCTCCCAGCGTGACCATTTCCCTTAAGGCAAAACAGCTGCGCTCCTCCACAGACTCGTTAGACTTACAGGAGGAAACACCCCCAAAGAGGGTCTTGAGACCATCTCCCAAGGTTTCTAAATCTGCCCTCTTAAAGGAGCACAGCACTAAAGGAGTTTCGGCTCCTTCGCTCACATCCACTGGTAGTCTGGGTGGCTTGGAGACGGTGAACCGTCCAAAAGAGGAAACGCCGCTCCCGACGTCGCCCCGACTGCCTAAAGTTTTGAGCCGGAGGGATAAAAAGACTCGCATGGCGAGCCTAACCACTCCCGATAAGTCCTCGAAGGCACCAGTACCTTCAACGCATTGTACGGCCAACAGCGACAATAGTTCTGCCTCCGGGAAGCCTACGACCATTCACGGTAGATGAGGCCGTTGAGTTCTTCTCCGGCAACCTAATCGACGTAGGCCTAGCTACTATTCCTTGAACGTCTGACTGTTTTGCACGCCAACGGCTCCCGTGGTTTTCAGCCTAGTGTGATGCGGCCCTCAAAAAGAAGAGGTATGACTACATGCGCTATAAGCGACGCCCGAACTACTTCATTGTCGGTGAATTTCGTCGAGCTAGGGCTAGGTTCCGGTATATTTCAAAGCACGCCCGCCCCTCTTCTTGGAGGGCATACTTGTCTTCACTTAACGGGAAGACCCCTCTAACAGATGTGTGAAAGGGAGTAAAAGGATTAGAGGCAAGTTTTCTCAGGACAACCCTCCCCCTTTACAGGATAATGGGATCGCAAATCCTTCGCGACCACTTCCTACCCATTCTCTAGCCCGGATGCTGCTCCGCCAGCGTTGAATGTGCGTCGTTATGTCGCGTAGTACTGATGACTGGACTTAGCTTCATAGGCGGAGACCCCATCAACGACAGGTTTACTTTGATTGAGTTGCGTAGACACCGTCTCTGGTCCAGACGATGTCTCTTACGCCATGCTTCGAAAGCTGTGTGAACGAGGCATGGCCTTTATGTTAAATTTGTTCAACAGGATCTGGGTAGGGGGGTATCTCCAGATTCCTGACGAATCGCTACAGGGAGAGATCACTCTACTCCTGCCGGTTTATGCCCAATCTCTCTAACCTTCGCGTGTGCAAGTCGATGGAGAAATTTTTAAATGTTAGATTAGCTTTTTCCTGGATTACGGAGGCCATCAGTCTTCTTCTGCACAGTGCGGCTTTCGCAATTTCATTCCACGCTAGGTGCTCTGCTTCGACTGGAAAATGCCATCTGCGAGGGCTTCCTTAGTAGACAGCACTACGCCACGGTGTTTTCGATCTTGAGAAGGCCTCTGATACCTCATGGCGATACTGTATCATGGAGACTCTTTACACGATAGGGGCGAGGTGACGCCTTCCAATCTTTATATCTGAATTTTTGCGAGAGCGTCGATTCCGCATACGGATAGAGGGAGACCTCTCCGGCCCAATGGAGAGAAGGAGGGTGTCTCGTAGGGAAGAGTCCTCCGTGTCAGACACTTTGCTGTGAGTATCAACGGCTTCACCCTGGTGCTGCTGGCAGATGTATCGCTACACTCTACGTGGACGATCTTTCGATCTCTTCTTGCGCGGCCCAGATGCCAACTCTGGATTTCGAACCGCACAGGCTCCGGTTTTCCTTGGCCAATACTAAGTGGGTTCACATCTGCCGCCATTCAATGCTCCACCTTGACCCAGACTTGTTTCTCAATGGGGTGCGCCTGGAAGTGGTGGACTCGCCCCGTTATCTTGATTTTGTATTTGACCGACGCCTCACCTGGAAAGCTCATTTTCGAAGCTTTACGGTCTTTTGTACCCACGCCATGGATATTCTTCGTTCCTTGCCTGGGGGAGGGCTGATTTGAATACTGCCTTACTTCTTTAAAGATCCTTTGTTGGTTCGAAGCTCGACTACGGATGCGAGTTTTATGCATCCACAGCCGAGCGTGTATTACGGAACTTGGACTCGATCCACCACACTCTGCCTTCGCCTGGCGATCGGTGCCTTCAGCACTTCTCCAATTGAGAGCCTAATTGTCAATACTCGGGACATGTTACTCACTCTTCGCCGTGCACAGTGCATCACTCGCCTGTACGCGCGAGCCCGGCACCTCCCTCATTCGCCAACCGCTCTCATTGCATCCGAAGCTCGCCTCGACGGTGCTATGCCGCAGAAAGATGCCAGTCATACCCTTAGCCGTTTGGGTTAAGGGTTAAGAAACTCCTCGTGAGAGCTAAGTATAGTTCTCGTGCCCGTGGCGCCTCTGTTTCTGCCTAGGACGCCATCCTGGAGGGTACCAACTTTGACTATTTGTCGCCACGCCTCTGCTCCTAAAGCTTGTACAGCGCCGGGAGTATTGGGTCCGGCCTTTATGGAGCACACCTCGTGTCACGCTGGAACCGTGCCAATGTATATGGATGGCTCCAAGTCCCAATAAGGGGTCGGTTTCCACGCCGTATCCCCTCTGATTGAAGTCAGCGGGGCTCTGTCAGGCGCTGCATCTGTCCTCACGGCCAAGTCTGTTGCAATACATCTCTCGGTACGGGAGATAACGCGACCTTCCCGGTTCGAAGCACGGATTGTGATTTAAGCGACTCCCAAAGCACCCTCGGGGCATTGGCTTCTCCACATCCCCTGGTTTGCGATATCCGTGACACCACTGTTTTGGCGAGCCGGGCGAATGTCTAGATTATCTTCTGCTGGGTTCTTGGACAAGTAGGGATTGCGGAAAATGAGCGATTATATGGCAGGAATACGAGCAGCTCTCCAGGCTGCTTGGTAAATAAGATGAGAGACGGTTGAAAGAAACTTGAAGTTACGTGCCATGGCGCCGGGACTGTTCCCATGGACCTACCCCCAAATGCTGTGAAGGCTTCAGGTTGCGCAAAAGCGCTCGCCTGCGCCATACCGTGAAGACTACGTTGTCCCTCAGATTGTACGGCACATTCTGGTTGAATGTCTCAGTCTGGGTGTGATCTCCGAGCATGTTACTTGTCCCGGTACCGGGCTTGTTTTGGTAGGTCGTATGTTCCTGCGCTGGAGGAAGGCGGGCCTAGCTCCAAACCGAAGCCCGCTTGCCTGTTGCCTCTTTGCTTTGTTTTTCTTCTTTGTCGTTGTTTTTTAGCCTTTGTTTTCATCGTTGTTATTTATTTATTTATATATTTATTTATTTATTAATATAGCCTAGTAGTAGACTCTGTTGAATACGGAGACTTATGCTCCAAGTAGGCAGTCGCCAGATGTGCTCCTAAATTAAGAAACCAACAAACAAAAAAAAACAACATAGTTTAGCAGAGTATTTGCAGAAATGTGAAGCCTAAATCATAACAGGTAAGCTACGTCGGCTTACAGCACAACAGAAAGAGTCAATCGTTGAACATTTTGGAAACCTTTGTTCTAGTGTTTGAAGCTACGCCTGTAATATAAAAGGAGTAGGGGTCAGACGTGACTATATTCATACTTGTCAGGAGTATCTCCTTATATAGTTATTCCTGTCAGGTCATCCATCAAGTAAAAAGACCCTCCGATGTAATACGACTCGAGAACCTCGATGTCATCGTCCAACTTGCTTGGCTATGACAAATGAACGTTGGATGTAAAAGGTGAAGCTACTACTACGAACACTGCTCTCGACCTAAACCTTTGTTTGTCAGGCCCACGCCTACGACAATCAGTCAACAACAGTGCTGTACTTTAACTTTTCACTGTGAATTCTGGAAACACAGACATTTGTCTGTTCCTTCGAGAATGCCTACAGGGCGGATCTTAGAAATAAAGGAAAATGAAGAAGGAGCCTTCGCTACTAAACACAGACTTTCTCCTGCAACGGCTGTGGAAGGATGTTCCTGCCTTGCATCGGGTTCGTCAGTTGTCAGCAAACCTCCAGCACACGTGGGTAGCCTCTTTTCCGAAATCTTCGTAGCAACACCATGTCTTATATTTTCTTTTCCTCACTTGTATTACATCTGGTAGTTGGAACTATTTAAGATCATCCTTAGGTTTTTTTTTGTTATTAATTTCATTATTTTAATATAGCACGGTGCAAAATTCAGGTTAAAATCATTTTCAAGTATACTATATTAGAGTATATATATATATATATATATATATATATATATATATATATATATATATATATATATATATGTATATATATATAAACAAAGATGTACAATAATGTACATGTAAGTGTACCGAAAAAACATTTTATTTCTAACCAGTTTAATTTTAAACAAGGTTTCGACGGAGACAGCCGTCATCTCCAATCGCGGGAATTAGATAACAGTATATGATGATTTTTTAATTAACAAAACGTTTATTTTAGCATTTTACCGCCGTTCATGTCATTTTTTATTTATGTTGAACTTGTGACGTAGTATAGATTTAATTTTAAATTTCAAATTTGTTTTATAGTTACTAAAGATGGGTTTTGAATTAACCCGAAACATAGAGATTAAAGATGGGACCCGCCTTCTTCGTTTTGTCCTTCTAAATATATATATATATATATATATATATATATATATATATATATATATATATATATATATATATATCCATATGGAGCTCGGCCGTGAAGCCTGCATTTAATATTGAGGATAAATCCCAGAGCCACGAGAAACGGATGTAGCATCTTTTAATTTTTCACTACGTTTCGAAAACTACAAGTTTTCATCTTCAGGCTAGAATAAGTTTACAAAGTTAATATGCATAAAGAAAACTTGAAAAGGCCAACAAGACATTATTTTACAGGTGACCAATTACAGAATATCAGTAGAAAGTACTACAAGTTAAATTTAATATGACTTGGCAACAGTTAAATTTGCTTTAAGACTGACTCAAAAATTAGTTCATAAATTTAAAGATTATTGCAGAAATTAATTAAAAACTAAGAGAAATTGACTTGGCATTATTTAAAGATAATAAATTTAAACTTTTTTTTTTTATTATTAAATTTTGTAAAGACTAACAGTTAAAAACATTTAATATAAAAACGGAAAATTTGGGTACTTACTAAAGCGGATCCATCCTAGAGAGTGAATGGTAGGTTTAACAAAGGGGCTAGTATATATATAGGTTACATTGACGGTTGGTTTATTAAAAGGCAAACCAACTAACAAACTGTAGTTAAAATTAGTTAATTAATAATGATATTGCACTTAAATCTTCATTGAGTGTAGGTTTGTAGTGTTTTATATATAGAGATTCGAGGGTTCTTAGGCAATGTTTGTTGTTGTTAAAGGCTAATACTTTAAAATTCTCAATAGAAATGTTAGTTTTACAGCTTATGGTGTGTTCCCTAATAGATGACTTTTCCTTTCTATTTAATATTTTGCTTGTACGCCAACTAATCCCCATATGAGCAGAGAACCTAGCTCCAAGAGACCTAACAGTGCTACCAATGTAAGAGGCTCCAGTACAACTGGGACATTTAAATAAATAGACATTATCACTGCGGAACTCCAAAGAGATAGGATCTTTACTGTTAAAGAAACTTCCTATCGATAGTTTGTTTATAAAAACTATTTTGGGGTTGATTTGGGGAAAATATCTTTTATAAATAAATAAGATTTTTCTTTTAAAAGTATCGTTCAAAAAACCCATCTCTGAAATTAGTAAATATATGGGCATTTTAGGAACTTTTATGCAGGGTTGAGGGGGGTCAATGAGATTATCAAATAGCTTTTTTAAAACTCTATCATATAGGTCAGAAGGAAATAAATTATTTATAAAATACTTCCTAAGAAAAATAAATTCATTATGGATTGATTGGTAATTGGATGATAGCGAGAAACTTCTATGTATTAAAGTTTTTACTGTGGATATTTTATAACCGAAATCATAAAAACTAAAGTAGTTCAAACCTAGTCCTGTGAATGTTTTTTTTCTGTAAATGGTTGTTTGAATTTTTCGTTGGTCATTATCTCGGTTGATTAAAAGGTCAAGAAAGGGCATCTTATCATTTGACTCGACTTCCATGGTGAATTTGATGTTAGGGTGTAAAGTGTTCAAAGTACCCAAATTTTCCGTTTTTATATTAAATGTTTTTAACTGTTAGTCTTTACAAAATTTAATAATAAAAAAAAAAAAAGTTTAAATTTATTATCTTTAAATAATGCCAAGTCAATTTCTCTTAGTTTGTAATTAATTTCTGCAATAATCTTTAAATTTATGAACTAATTTTTGAGTCAGTCTTAAAGCAAATTTAACTGTTGCCAAGTCATATTAAATTTAACTTGTAGTACTTTCTACTGATATTCTGTAATTGGTCACCTGTAAAATAATGTCTTGTTGGCCTTTTCAAGTTTTCTTTATGCATATTAACTTTGTAAACT
Organism: Ceratothoa steindachneri; assembly: GCA_963969495.1. Classification (NCBI taxonomy): domain Eukaryota; kingdom Metazoa; phylum Arthropoda; class Malacostraca; order Isopoda; family Cymothoidae; genus Ceratothoa; species Ceratothoa steindachneri. The sequence goes on along the minus strand of OZ018338.1, from coordinate 4,526,494 downwards.
TATTCTAGCCTGAAGATGAAAACTTGTAGTTTTCGAAACGTAGTGAAAAATTAAAAGATGCTACATCCGTTTCTCGTGGCTCTGGGATTTATCCTCAATATTATATATATATATATATATATATATATATATATATATATATATATATATATATAGTAAAAAACTCAATGGCAAGTTATGTTATATGATAGTGAAACCACTGTATAATTTACGAGATTAGTTTCAGTATGTAGATTATCATACCCTCTTTAGTCATATACTGAGAATGCAATTGTTACAAAAGTCTATATAAATAGCTTACAGATCAGAAAAAAATTACAAAAAGAAAAAACTATAAAGAAACACAAAACGGGCGAGAAAGGTTATTAATTAGGGGGTGCGAGTCTAAGATCGTTTACTAAGCTGTTTATGATGAGGTTACGGGAATTAGGGCTGCATTTCAATTGCCCATCTGACAAATTAAAATTCGGAATTTCTCCTATTAGTCTATATTCTACCATTTTTTCTTTTTCGGAAATCCTTACAATTATATATGGTTCATTCTTTTGAATAGTAAATTTAGGGATTAAAATTGCTAATATGATTAAAAATACTGAATTCAGTACTGCCTCGTCTGACATCACCTTTATGTTCATAAATTCGTTTTGTTAAGGTTGTTCAGGTCTCTCCTTTGTAAAATGAGGGGCATTTTGTAGAGCTACACCTCCTTCATTTGGCTGATCCAAGGGCCTGGTCGAAGGGAAAGATTTTAGGATAGTAAAAGGGTATTTAAATGTGGTTAGATCTGGGAAACTAATTTTGTTCACTCTTTTAAGCAGGGGAGAAAAGGGGAGGGATAGGCACTTCGTATTACAAAATTTTTTTATTCTTGGGACAGTAATGAGTAGATTTTGCTTTAGATAAACTTTCATTGATCACGTGGAGGGGATCATTTAATTCAATGAAACTGCATTTTATATATGTAATCTCGTCTTCTCTAAAGCAAAGGTCACGTATCCTAAGTGCTCTCAAAAAGATACCTGATGCAACGGCTCGCTTAATGTTAAATCATGATGAAAAAAGAAATGGATATAAGAGTTAGAATGGGTTGTTTTTTGATACAGAGTGAAGCTAATTTTGTCAATGACTCTAAGCATTTTTACATCAAGAAAGGATATACAATTATCTTTTTCCCACTAAACTTTAAAATTGATAGTAGGATGGAGGTAGTTAAGATTTTTAAGGAAATTGTCAAATAAGTTTAAACTATTTATAGGTCAAATCGATATGACATCATATACATACCAATACCATACAAAATTATGATGGGGAATAGCAGAAGGTAGTAATGATACTTCGAAAGGCTCCATAAAATGGTTACATAATATGGGCGATGAAGGATTACCCATGCTAAGACCATATTTTTGACGGAAAATACCCTTTTTGCTGGTAAATCCATTGTCAGTAACACAAAGTTTAACAAGATTTATAAATTTATTCTTCCTTGAAAGCGTTCATAATGTGACAACATTAACCCTTCTGTGAAAACGAAGACTCCAAGCGAGGAAAATAAAAAGACTAATATGAGATGGTAAGAGGGATGTGCCTGAAAAGGGGTGGAGGGACGGGTATTCGTCCTAGTGGGTGGCAATGAGTAAAAGTGATGTGTGGATTTTGAACGGAATTTCTTTTTTATATATGGCTGAGGAATTTGTTCTTGCGTTTTTTTTAATGTTATGTTAATTTAAGTTTTGTTGACGTGATTTGTGCACACATTAAGAAACAATAATAAATAATGGGAGCAAAATTTGCAAAGGTTAGGCTACGTCTCTTGACAGCGTTGACGATTAGGCTTTTGCTTGGCTACGTCTTGAAGATGAGTAATAAGTAATTGTGGTTTATTTAAAAGTTGTGTTAATTTAATTTTTGTTCTGTACCCTCAAAATGGAATGTCAAGTTGAAAGAAAGGCCTATTTTCGACACTTGTTGTTATTCATTTTTAATCGAGGCGGGAACAATGCAAACGCATCCAAAGCTCGTCGCGATAGTTGTGCTATGTACGGAGAAAATACTCTATCAAAAGGACAGCTCAATAGTGTTTTTCACGTTTCAAAAACGGTAATTTCAATCTTAATGACGAAGAACATTCTGGGCGCCCCATTAAGTTGGGTGAAGATAGATTGAACGACCTTCTTCATAAAAATCCTCGTCAATCGACTAGAGAATGGTCTGTACAATTGGCGTGTGATTAGAAACTGTAGTGAATCACCTTTATTCGATGGGGAAAGTTAAAAACTCCGTGCATGGGTTCCGCCTGCTTTGAGCGAAAGCAACAAACTTCAACGCTCCACGATTGCCGCAGGTTTGCTTGCTCGTCCCAAGGCTACTCATGGATATAAGGACAGATTTCTTCGCCGCATCATCACTGGCGACGAAAGGTGGTGTTTTTATGTCAACATGAACCATCGAAAACAATGGCTTAGGCCCAATAAAAAACCACTTCTGCGATTAAAACAAGGACTTCATCCACGAAAGACGATGCTGTGTGTGTGGTGGGATTGTGAAGGCATCATTCTTTATGAGCTCCTTGCGAAGCGATTCGTGAAAAGCGACCACATTGACGTTATGGAGACATTCTGCAACACGAAAATGCTTGTCCTAACATTGCCAATATGACAAAAGACGCCACTCAAACGCTTAATTTGGAAATCTTTCCGCATCTTCCATATTCGCCAGACTTGGCTCCATCGGATTTCCATCTGTTCCGATCGCTCTCCAACAATTTGTGCACCGTTTCGTTCACGAATTCTTCGAGTTAAAATCCAGATTTTTATTGCAGAGGCATCGAAAAACTAGTTGAAAGTTCGGAAGAAGTCGTAAATAACAAGTGAGAATACATTATTGATTAAATTGCATATTGCTAGCAATTAAAAATGAAGTTTTTCTAAAATTGTTATTGGTAATGAATAAATTGATAAAACCGCAAGAACCTATTCCTCAACCCAATAGAAAGTGACATTTTCCTGTTTGAAAGGATTAAGAACGACATTTGCCACAATGGTCTTTGTTTGAGATTTATAAAGCCTCAATTACCTCCCCCCCTCAGTCCTCTAGCTTAGTTTGTCCCTTTCAGGCAATGTCCGGTACTTATGACCTCGTAAAATGGGTTCAATAGGATCGTATTTTCTCGTGTTTCTGTGTGTGTGTACGAATCTCTGCATCTGTGGTTAGGTTGCCTTCATTTATTTAGAGATATAGGATGAATATTCACAACTCTGATTTTAACTATAATTGATTTAATATGTGTGTATTTGCTTAATGACACAGTGTGATATATGTAAATTAGTGTGCAATCGCTAGTGTATACATTATGTGTGCAATTGTGGTGTGATTCTATTTTATAGTATCGGTTCTTACTGTGTGTGATTTCTACTTTTGCAGGTTCCTACAGCAGGGGGCGATCGTCTGAATTCCGTGTTGAGAAAGTGGAAATACCATCGCCGGTGCAGGTGGGCCAAACTGTTCAGATGAGCTGCAGCTGGAGGGTAGGATCGTTGGGGTTTTACTCCCTCCGCTGGTACAAGGACGACTCTCAAGTTTACACCCTCATCGTCGGAGGGGAGGGCCATTCACACCAAGTGGAAGGCATTCATGTAGTGGTGAGTAATTGAAGAAGGGTGTAATCCTATTGGTATAGCAATGTTTGGTCGGCATGATGAGAAAATGATCGCGGGGGGGAAGGATTAAAAAGCACTTCGTAGGCAGCGATGATGAACAGAGAGAAAAATTATAGAGTAGGTGTGACTTGAAAAGGTATAATAGAAATAATCATTTGTGGCCTAAGATTTAAGAAACCAAGCAGCGTCAGTGCATTTTATTTACATACATAGCCACACTACAGATAAAGGCAATTGGTATTGATTGTGGAAGTGAGATTTTATTCTTCCTCACTCAGGAATGCAAGTAACTCCTTCATTCCCTCTGATAGAATAAATATAGCATACTAAATTATCAACTGCGCCTTCTCTTTAAAACCCATTAAAGACGTGTTTTTCAAACTCTTACAACTCTTCCATGTTAAACCAACTTCATACACTAATAGGAGATTGGGTGTTGTGAGAGAAAGAAAGAGAGAAAGTGAGCAAGAACCAAGAGGCAAGTCTGATTCGCCATATCTTTCTCCTCTTTGTTATGCTATCTAAATAAAGATTTTTAACACATCTCCTTCTTCACTTACAACTGTTAGAGGATATCATATAATCCCAATACAAACTAACTAATACACCCTGTCGAAAGATGCTTAAATGGCGTCAGCTACAATGGCTTCGCAAAAATCATTTGCTTTTTGTCATCAGTCACAACTGACGAATATAAAACATACTAAACCCGTTTCCAGTAGAATCATCGTCACACAGACAAACATATGTACAAAAAGGTCGATACGAAACAGAAATTTATGCACATACATGTTAAAAAGGCTCCGCCCTTGTCTAAAGTTTAGGGTGCTGATATCTCTCGATGGTGATTGAATTTGACATTGGCACAGCCTAAGGGAGTTGCCATTGCTCAGCTCCCGAATTTCAAAGCCAATTTACTTGGTGCCAGATTTAGATTAAATTTATCTCCCAGAAACAAGTGACAGAAAGTCCATTTACAATTAAGTTCTAGAGTAATATATTTTTCTTTGGCCTAACAAGGGAAACAAAGAGAACAAAAGCACGCAAAAGTGACATAAACGAAAAAAGAAATTTAGATGGCAATAGCAAAGCATAACACTAGTAATAATAGATATAACGACCAAAACAATCGCGCATAATAAAACTAACAAAAATAACAAAAATGATAGCTATAACAATAATACCCCAGGCTATGATCAATTTTATTAGAGAAATTTTCTCAAACACATGGTTGGCGAGTAACTGACATGACGACACCTTACCACTTGCAAATTGGTAACTATAGTGTATGCAAACTTAGAGAATGTAAGCTTTGTGAATAGTTGGTTAATTATCCCTTTACTGTAGGGTAGTTAGGATGTTAAGATTTCACACAAAATATAACCAATTTGTTTGTAGAAAATTTAACATAAAAAGATATGGAGTGTTCAAAAAGAAACTCTCTCGTGACATGGCGCAATGTTCTTTATGCTTGGGAGGTTGGGTCTAGGTCTAATTCAAATAAAGGGATGATTAATCGCATGTTTCCCCCCGGATATCAGCTAAAGGAATCTGACGACCATGTTTTGACCATCAAAGGAGTTACTGCAATGGCGGAGGGGGTTTACAAGTGTGAAATCATGAGTGAAGGGCCACAGTTTAAGATAACTGAAGGAAAAGCCAACTTAACAGTTGTGGGTGAGTATCGAAAGAAAATAATTTTATTTGCAGCCGATATATCATTATATATATATATATATATATATATATATATATATATATATATATATATATATATATATATATAGATAGATAGATAGATAGATAGATAGATAGATAGTGTAATAAAACTGCTACAACCAAAGCTACCAATTTGAATTATTATTATATTTTATATTTAAGGTTCGGCGAAGTTTTAAATTTTCTGATAAATTATGATGTTTACTCTTATTAATAAGGTTTCTCCTTAAAATTCATGCAATCACGATTCGTTTAATTTCATTTTCTTTCTAATCCACTTCATTGGCATTTTCTTTCTTTCTATCTTATAGGCAAAATGATTCATTTTTTTATTTTAAGTATGTGTGATCCTTTGTTAGCATTTCAGACTCGAACACTTGTATTTACCCTACGGCTACGAACCTTATTCACTGAATAGGCTTTCAATTTTACTTCCCATAGACTTCTATCATGTGAAACCTTCAGATCTACCCTATGGATAAGAGCTTTTCAGGCTGAATATGTTTACAATTTTAGTTCCAAAGACTTCTATCATCTAGAACCCTTAGATCAACTTTACTTACGCGACCCTTTCAGATTAAATAAGTTACCAATTTTAGTTCTAATAAATTTCTATTACTAAACTCTTAGATTTACCGTAATGACACGAGCCCTTCGAAATGAATAGGCTTAAAATCTTAGTTCTCAGTCAATTTTATCACCTGGTAAACTTCAATCTACCCTACGGACACGAGCCTTTCAGACTTAATACTTTTCAATTTTAGTTTCCAAGGAATTCTATCATTTGGGACCATTAGATCAACACTACGTACAAGAGCCCTTCAGAGTAAATAGGTTTCCAATTTTAGATTCCGGGGACTTTTATCAACTGGAACTCTTAGATATACCCTAGGGACATGAGCCTTTCAGACTAAAAAGGATTCCTGTTTTATTTCCTAGGGTTTTCTATCACCTTGAACCATTATATCTAAATTACCTACACGAGCCCTTCAGACTGAATAGGTTTTTAATTTTCGTTGCTAGAGCCTTCTCTCACTTGCAACCCATAGACTTCCACTACGTACACGAGTCTTTCAGACTGAATAGGTTTCCAAATTTAGTTCCCGCGGACTTCCATCACCTGCACCCTTAGATCTATACTAAAGACACGAGCCTTTCAGACTGAATAGGTTTCTGATTTTAGTTGCCATGGACTTCTATCACTGCCTTTATCCTTTGTAGTTGTTTATTTTATCTATGCTCTCTTTTTCCTTTTTCCTCCTTCATATTCCAATCAATCATTCTTTTTCGCTTTTGTTCTTTTATATTGTTCCTTCGCTCTCATATTCCGATTTATGGTACTTTCCATTCAATTCTTATTATTCTTATTCATTAAGTCTCATATTGCCTTCTTCGTTTGAGTCTAATTCACCTTCAAATGTGTTTATTTGTGTTTACAGAACTTCCTGAAACTCCTAAGCTTCTTGGATTGAAGAACAGCTACGACATGGGTGATACTCTAAACGTGACTTGCGTGGCGCAAAATGGACGACCTGCCCCGACCTTGATCTTCCAAATAAATGGGTTACCTCTACACGTGAGTGAAGTGATGATGACGTTTTCATTCACCTGATTTTTTTGTCTAATATTACGATTTCTCTCTAGGATTCCTCTCGATCTGCGACCAATATTAAATGACTTCGGAAAGAGGATGAGAACATATAAAACAGAAGGCATTTGGGATTTATTTGTAATGCAGTAATTATAGCGAAATTTGTAGAATACTTGTTTCTAACCTCGAAGTTATTTTAATCGAACAAAATCAATTTTATAGGTTGTTGCGTCCTCAGTTTTAACCATCACTCTTTGGATAAAATACTAAACAATATATTCGATATATTAGCAATTGTCATTTATGTATTTTTTGAAAATATTGGGGTGAAATATCCCATATTAATAATAATAATGTACAAAAACCCAAAGTTTGTCATTTGCTTTTCATCAAGTGAAAATGAATACGTACTAATTAAGAAGAACCGATGGCAAATATATCTAGCCAAAGAGTTTATTTTTGGCGGAAATCTACGGTGTAAATATTCCTTGTTTCATTATCACGACACAGTTAGCACAAAAAGGCTGAATACCGCTTGTGTGACGCTTTATGCTGCCATGGGTACACAAGGCTTCCGTTTTGCTATAGATGTGTATTTAGGTAAGAAGGAACGCGAAGATAAACAATTAAGATTTTAGTGGGAAAGCTAAAAGAACGCTCTCTCCTTTCTCCATCAGTCTGAAACTCTTACAAATAAGCCAAAGAAATGATAAAAGAAAGGAAGAAGGGTATAGAGTATTGGATCAATAAAGATAGGCTTGTAAATATAGAATCTAAACTTAATACAACGCATGACAGGAATGAGAAATGGCTTAAAATTGAAAACCAAGATAGAGAAATATGATTAAAATGGCAAGGACTGTTACAAGAAAAGGTTTCTCCATTCCCAAACATATACGAGTAACTTAGAGTAATCTCACCCATAGTGGGACTAAAGAAAAAATAAGAGAAGAATTCTTGGAAAGGATGGTTGAAAAAAAATCAATCCCAACCATCACACCACGAATGTATATGAACAAAGGAGTTGATGTATGTAAACATATATATATATATATATATATATATATATATATATACATATATATGATAGTGAAACCACTGTAGAGGAGACAAAAGTTTAATTTGCTAGGCTAGTTTCAGTATGTAGTTTATACGATTGAAGAGGGCATGATAAACTACATAATGAAATTAGTCTCGTAAATTACAGTCGTTTTACTATCATATCCAATAACTCGCCATTGAGTTCTTTTATTTTATATATATATAATTGAAAATCTCATGACACGTGATTTATAGATGTATTTTAAAGGCCCAAGGAAATGGAAATTGGTAACACAACCTGGAAAAACACTTAGGAGAATATTACATGAACTAATAAAAGCTTAAGAAGTAAAATGGGAGATGTAGAGAACGGAAAGATAGGACAAACTATTTTAACCGTTATATGAAAATAAATAACGAAGTTGGATTCGAACCTGTTTCATTAGGCGTTCATCGCTTATATTACCAAGACGACACGCTGAGCCGAGAGCAACGCATCTTTATCTAGCTCCACATTCTTCTGTGTATCATAAACAATGAAGACGCTACTACATAGAATACAGTGCACAACAAGCGCATCTTATTAGTTGCAGGTTCACGCAGAAGAAAACGTAGAACAATGGAAGATCTTTATAGGCCAGGTGTGTTGAAACCTCAGAATAAGATAATAGAGGAAAGTGAAAATAAAATGAAAGAAAATAACGGTAGAAGTAGACCAAAGCTTAGATTCCCGAATAATAACTCTTAACCAGGTAGAAACCATGCAAGATTCATGAGCTTCATTAAAATCGCTTGACACTGGAGGGGTATGCACCATTCTTTGGGTAAAAAATATGAAGAAACTCTCACAATAAGAATCAAAGGAACAACCAGAGATGCAAACTAATTAAAAAAACGACACTCCTCCCATATATGAGATATGTCCAGGTTAAAACTAAATTCCCGATTATGAAAACAAGAAACCGAATTATGGATATAGAACCAGAAAAGGACGAACAATAACGTCCTAGGCAGAAAATAGCGATAAACCACAAACAAAATCAGAGTTAGCAGATTCAGTAATACTAAACATAGAAGAAAGAAAAGAACAACAACACAAAACAAAAACAAATGAAACCGTCCAATACACATCAACATAACTCTTAGGCTTAAATTAAATTCATAACATAAATATGACTAAAACAAAACAAATAACATATAAGTCTGATCAGGAGGTACCTTTGCAAATATTTGCGCAAGTAACTCTTTCTTTTAACAAATTGAGCCATTTCACCCATATATTTACTTAACTGACTACATTTTTGGATTGGATTGGATGGAAACCGTTCTTGTCAGGTTTGCGAAGTTTATGTCACCATGCACCTGATAAAGGAGGCAAAGCGACCGGAGCGGTTGATCGAGAAATCCGCCTCAATCAATCTCATGACTCCTGTTTGAAGATTCCTTAGAGAAGACTAAGGCTCATGGTCAGATTTAATAATTCTATTTAAAAAAAATTCCTTAAATAAAAATGTATCTATCTTTATTAGTTTTCTATCTACTCTCAAAAATCAAGTGTAATCATCAGATTGGAAGGATTAAAATCAAGCTAGTTGTGACAAAACTTAACCTGGTCTTCAACAAGAAAATGTATTAAAAAGGGCTGCTCAAGATGCCTTAACGCCAAAAGTGAGTGCACCGAGAACTATAAAAAATCGGTAATGAGCTCATACATAAGAAGAGCCATCAAGAACTGCTCAACGTGGACCGCACTTGATGAAGAAGAACTTCGAAGATCAAAACAGATCCTGATCAATAATGGCTAATCAAACAGAGAATTCGACAAATTGCAAAAGAAAATTCTCAATTCCAAGTTTGAGGTAAAAGAGGGAAGAGAAAAAGGAAAATTAATACCACTCTACTACAAGAACCAAACGACGAATGCTTACAAACCAGAAGAAAGAATACTACAAGATATCATAAAAAGTAACACTATCAAATAAAGTAACAAGTTATCCTTACAAATTTATTATCTAAACACAAAAGTAAGCAACTTATTAATTTAAAGCAACCTCCGCGAAAAGCAATCGATCTTAAAGGCTACAAATGTGGTATACAAATTCCAATACCCCCATGAGGACTGCAAACCTCATCTAAATAATCAATATATAGGTATGACCACTACTACCATCAGCCGACGCCTAACGATGCATTTGCAAGAAGGAGCAATAAAACACATTGCAATGAAAAGCATAACGCACAAATTACAAGAGCAACTCTGGTCGAAAACACTACCATACTCAGAAGAAACCCTGACCTTCGCCGCCTACAGATTCTGGAGGCTCTTCTCATTAAAGAGATGGACCCCAAACTTAACACCCAATGCACCAGTTGCGAGCGAGTACTTCACTTTTTCTGCTAAAGGAATATGGTACTCCAACTTTGACCTATAAAAATACCAAAGAACGAAAATCAGTTTAATTCTTCGCTGCTCACGACCAGCAATGAGCTACCTCACCGGTAAAGAAGTTAAAACCAACAGAAACACAAAATCAACGCAGCCTCAACAATAACGAAGACTTCCGTCTGAAGATACCTTAAGAAAGGCGAAAGCTCACGGCCAAAACTCAAATTAGCTGTGAAAAATAAAATGGATCTTTCTCAACTGATTTTTAATATCCAACCAGATACAAAAAACTGCATTGCCAGTTGGAACGTTCCAAAATATAATTGATAAAATCAAAATACAACCTGGTCTTTAACAAAACATGTATAAATGAGAAACTGCTCCCAACATACACCAATATATATATATATATATATATATATTGCTAGAAAAATTAAAAAGCTTTGCCTTGTTTCTTTCTTTTAGCAGTGTTGTATGCAATTGATTCTAAGGAAAGGAGAATAAACGAATTTGCATATAAATTGACTAGCATGAACCCTTATTGAAAAAATAAGTAGATATTAGAAGACATGTTTATATAAGTCGATTTCAAGTCATGAGATTCTATTTCGAAGGCAAGATCTTTTTCATTCTGTTCCTCCGCCATAGACCCGCTTTTTTTCATCGCTCTCTCTCTCTCTCTTATTCACTCTCTCTATCTCCTGCTTTACTCGTTACAATTATTGGAGTTCATTTATTAAAGTTTATTTGATAGCAGTTACTATCATTTCCTTACTACTTTCCTTAGAAAACTTTTAGAATATGTCCTAGGAATACTTATTTATCATATGAGATTTGTACAAAGGAATAACATTTCTTTCCTTTTTGCATTTCTTGATGTGGTAATAGTAGTATCTCTTTAATGCCGTAGCATGTAATATTATAAGCCGATGCAATTGGAAGATACTACAAGTACTTTTTAACGGATATTAGTTGAAATGAAGGAGTTTTTACGTCTTAATGACGATGGAGCTTACCATTTTCAAAATATATAAATTCTACAAGATTAGAAACACACTGTAGTCAAGTTCAAGGTAAAGACAAATACTTTTGCACAAACCGTCACATCACTTGACAAAAAGATAGCTTTATACTACCTTGACGATTGATTGATTCAATGAAAATCTAATGTTTTGAAGCTTAAATAGAACTTGTATCTAACCCTATCCAACTTTATTTTAAATTAACTCTTCGAATAATGATAAAAAGGTTTTGTCCTTTGCAACTTGGTTTATTATCGTCAAAGATATTTACTGCAAATTTGGTGATGTTATATTACTTATAATGGCCTCGATCTCTAGATGTAATTGCATAAATCCTTGCTCATTGATCAATTGGGAAGTTCATAGATGAATGATAAAACCTGGATGTTATGAATAACTTGCTCCGATAGATACATAGCAGGAAATGGACAAGGATATAACCGCATGAATGTAACGGGTACTTATTTTTTATTCCCAGCTAGAACCATAAAGTTTATTTCTGGTAGAAAATTTGTAAGAAAAGATCTTTAAAGAAAGGGAAGATAGAGAAAGTACATATGATTGTAAGATAGATAGATAAAAATCTTCTTGCGTGCATCAGGCTTTGAGGGCACGCAATTTTCCAATTGTTTGTGCACCCTGGTTACCAATGCTAGCCCTAATACCCCCATACGGAGCACACATTGTAATAGGGAGATCCTCAAGCTGGGATAGTTGCTTAGCTATCATATTACTTCTAGACATTTAATGTTTTTTATCTAGATCTATTAGTAGTAATACTTATTTTAGGAGGAATACTTTACAAATAGAGTGGCTTCGCTCTTCTAAATATTTATCTTAGATGTAGTGAAGTAGTGTATGCATTTCCATTTTTGTCATTCACTGTTGGATTTCTGGATGAAATTGTTGTTGATATCGTCTGCAGGAAGAGTCTGGTCGGGTCCGTCAGCTGCCATCGATTCCAGGTGATCGTCCCGGCTTATTTACCAGCGCCTCTGTGCTGGAGATGCCTCTTAGTGATTCCCATCACCCACGCTTCACTCTGGGTTGTGCCGCCTACGCCCACGGACTCAAGGTTCAAAAGGATGTCACTATACAGGTCTCTGACCCCATATATAACTTCCTGGACTTTTTTGGCAGGTCTTCTTCAGGTACGTTAAAGATAAGTTCAAACCTATCAATCTCGAGGACAGAGATCAATAACTTTTTCAGAAATTAAAATATTTAAGGAGAATAATAGATGATTGTAGGAGACAGAATACGCATGCTCATACATACCATACCCCCATACATTCCATCCCATTATAATCAGTATGCCACGTAATACCAGGTAGGGGGGAATAGAGATAAGCAAACAGAATAGAATAGTAAATCAAAAGAAAGAGGTTTAATTTTCCCAATGGTAATGAAATAATTTAGCTCTGACGCTCAATTGTACATATTTATTGTGACAAAGAAATGTCGAAACACCAGATGTCGTTCGATGTACCAAAATAACGAGTTAGCACTGACTCATACAAATTATGGTGGATTTATAGATAATAATAATGAATACGTGCGGAAATAATTTGTTATTTTCACTCATAATAACGCAAAGTAATGGTGTTTAGAAAACATCATTATTCCACTATGAACTGTATGTCAAGAATAACTGCCTCAAAAGTTTAAAATTCTAAAATGAGATCGACTGAACTCGGGCAACTTTAGTAACAGTATCAGAAGTCTTGTGTTGAAAGTGTCTCTTGTATGTGGAAGAATTTAAACACAAGAGTTTCTGATATCACTATTATAGGTAATTGTGATATTTTAATAATATCTATAGTTGGTGGAATTTTTTTTTGCTTTAGTATATAGACTCCCCTCCAAAACGAAAAAGATGACGAGGAATTATTTGAGTTTCTAAAGAATGTTGCTAGACGCTCCATTACAATCATATGTAGCTATTTCAACTTTCCAACTCTAAATTTTAGTGATGAAAATTTGCCAACGAAGGAAAGCGATTGCTATATTTTTTGTATGCAAAAATTCTATCAACAAAATGATTAATGTTTAAAAGAAAATGCAAACCATTTTTGATTTGATTATAAAAAAAAATAAAGACATTTTTTCCAAACTCTCTGTGGGCGAATATAGAGGCAACAGTGACCACAATGTTATTCGATTTAGCATGAAAGCAGTAGATGGCTATAATAGAGCAAACCCTGCGATGTACAGAATTAAATTAATAAATATTAACTAAGATAATGAGTGCTTCCGAACACAGGTAAGCACCCCAACATGAAATAGATGCTCATCATGGATCAATAATACCATATAATTTCGAAAAGAGAAAGAAACAGATTATGAATTGCTAAGAGAAAATAGTAACAGTTTAAACCTCCAAAATTATGTTTATTATCGGAATCAAGTAAAAAAAACAAACAGTACTAATTTTTTTTTTCTAAAATGTGAAAAGTAGAACCCAAACAGTTATATGGTAATGTAAATAATAAAAATACAATTCTAGATTTTATAGAGCAAATAAAAATTGACGAAAGAAAACTGATTAGCGACACAGTTGGTAATCCACAAATCATAAAGAGGAAAATTTCTGAGGTGTTCACATTAGAATACCAAAGTCACATTCCTCTTTCTCCCAATATCATTGTTTTCAATAAACAAAAAACACAATTCCATTCTTAAGTATCAAACTCCCTAATTACATAGACAAATTTTAAACTACGATATATATATATATATATATATATATATATATATATATATATATATATATATATATATATATGTATATGTATATGTATATGTATATATATATATATATATATATATATATATATATATATATATATATATATATATATATATATATAAAGTAGCATAGTGCTAGGCTCTCGTGAGTGCCACGACTTGTGCCCAAGTGGGTAGTCGCCAGATAGGCTCTTAATTTTTTCGTTTTTAAATGATCACTATTTTCTTATATTAATCCTCCTTTACCTTCACAGAAAGGTAGTTGTCAATTTTTGCTTTATACAAACAGCACCATTCGTCTCAAGTTTCTTGAATTTCACCCATCTTTAAAATGTATTTAGCGAAGTAAAAGGTTGGAAATCAATAAAAACGATTCCATTTTCTGTGAAGGTAAAGGAGGATAACTATAAGAGAAGCGAGTCATAAACTCCTGTGGAGAGTATTAGAAAAGGTTCTATGAAAATCTCCTCCCTGCAGAGACTCGAAGACTGGCCGTCACGACGCGAATCAGTGTTGTTGTCAATTTGTGTTTTGTACTAAGCGCACTATATCATATATATATATATATATATATATATATATATATATATATATATATATATATATATATATATATATATATATATATATATATATATATATATTTATATATATATATATATATATATATATATATATATATATATATATATATATATATATATATATATTTATATATATATATATATATATATATATATATATATATATATATATATATATATATATATATATATATATATATATATATATATATATATATGTGTGTGTGTGTGTGTGTGTGTGTGTGTGTGCGTGAGTGCGGTGGTGGCCTAATAATGTTTATAACCGTTTCCAATTCCATTGATGTTAAGCTACATCGAGTGTGATAACTTTTAGCATAGAGACTCTGATTTCCGCCCTCTTCATTTTCACTAGTGAGAAATAAATGGCATAGAAAAGAGAGGTTTGATATGTTCTTTCATCGGTCTCTTCGAGTGACGCCATATTTGTGCAGAAATTCCTCTTTGCTATTTTACTATTCTTTATCTTTCCTTATCCTGTTGTATCATATTTCCTTTAGACTACATCGAATTTATAGTTAATGTGCACCCACCCACCATTACACGGAGCTTGTAGGTACATTTTGAAAAATTTAATCTTCAATGAAGATCTTCGGTAATTCTCCAACCAATTTCAAGGTATAAATATTTCATTCCCGCCCATGTTTTCGCCTTTCCGTTTGACACATGTTAAATATTTCCGAGTTTAAACCTTGTTCGTGTCTAGAATTATTTATTCGCATAAGATCTGTATTAGCTTGTCCCCGAGGCGGTATATAACATCCTCACCTACCCCAATGAATTGGGCTCCAAGTTTGGTATTGCTATTTTATAATTTAACTTTTCACATCCATTCTAACTTTCAATCATTTCTTTCTTTTATCTGTTCCCATTGCGTTTAAATTCAAATGTGTCGGTTTGGTGAATCCTTGGAAGTAAAGTCATTGCCAGTCGAAGCTAGAAAAGAAATTCAGGAAGGACAAAGTAATTGGGCGTCGGTATAAAGAAACTACGCCCTTTCTTGTCCTTAAAACATTTTGGGCAAAGTAAACTCGTAAGAATTACACAGATGATCAAAATTTAATATATTTATTTTTCTTTATCTCTTCTGCAGATAATTTGAAGAAATACTCAACTACAATTATCCAAGTATTTCAAGCAATCTTCGCATGTTTTATCTACTTCTTACCAGAAAATCTGTAGATAAGCTAGTAAAAGTTGCTTTTTCACCCAAAACAGATTAACTTCCAAGAAAACGTTTCAACATGTAAATTTATTCATATTGTACATATAATTCACCATCCTGTGACATCTAGCATCAAATTCCTTTCAAACTCAAAACTGCTCACTTAAGACAATCAAAGATGGTTTTCTATCTGAAACGAAGTAGTTGCCGAATGTCGCAAGATGGTGAGTGCTGCTATAAATAGGTGAAAATAATTGTAATTATAAATTGTTCTTACGCTTAATTCAAATATAAATTCTGAATATTTTTAAAGTTTGTTACATAAGCCTAGTTACATATTATTTTTTCTTCCATGCCTGAAGGGAATTTCAATTTTCTATACATCTTTGGCACCGAGGGGTTAAAATCGAACTAAAGCGGAATGACAAGATATTTATGCCCATAATTCGCTTTACAAACGATAAAACCATTTTCCTTATTATTTACTACTTGTTTATATATAACTAGACTTATAATATATATGTACATATATATGCATTATATGAATAAGAGGACAAACAAGAAAATTCTCCATATTCATTAAAAGGTTTTGAACAAAAATCTTTGTTTCTCTTCAGCAATTTATGACATACGAGTGGTGGTCAATAAGTTTTGCGAATCGGTAGGGCAAAACAGAGGACGGGGGATGGCTGTTTGTGGGGGGTGTTAGGACAAGTTATAGCAAGTCAGGAACTGCAGCCGCACGCTCTTGCCTCGTCTATTTAAGAAGCAGTAGCTGATCGCAGATCGTCAGTTACAGATTTTTCAACAATGGAGAAGGTTGAGCACCGCGCAGTGATCAAATTTCGACCAAGGAAGGCAAGAATGCAAAATATATCCATGAATGCATGGTTGCAGTGTACAACGACACCGCCCCTTCCTATGCAACCATCGCTTGCTTGAATAGGGAGTTCCGCCATGGTCGTGTTTCCTTTGAAGTTGACCCCCTTCCAGGCCGCCCATCAGACGTAACCACCGAGGACAATGTGGCCCGTGTGGAGAGGATGATCCTTGAAAATCAACGGGTGAAGGTCGAAGAAATCGAGTAAGAACTTGAAATATCACATGGAAGTGTTATTAATATCATCCGCGACAATTTCGCAAATGACCAAGGTCTGTGCCCGTTGGGTCTCTTGTAATCTGACGCCCCATGATCGACTTCAACGTCGTGAAAGTTCACAAAGCCAGAGTTGCACAAGCTGCCCTGCGCGAGTGCGGATTCGAGGAGCTCAACCATTTCCCCTACAGTCCAGATCTGGCCCCTAGCGACTACTCAAGGCTGCACTGCGTGGACGCCAGTTTGGGGACGATGAAGATGTCCAGCTTGGCGTCCAGGAGTGGATTGAACAGCAATCGGAAGATTTCTGGTTGTCGGGGATTCGAAGCCTCAGGGACAAGTGGCGCAAGTGCGTTGAAGTCGAGGGTAGTTATATTGAAAAATAATAAAACACTTTTCCTCATTTCTCGTTTCCTTATATCCGAATTGCAAAACTTATTGACCGCCCCTCGTAATATGAAAGATTTGAAAACCGGCCTAATCAATTTTTAACTGTAGTTTCATTTATAACAACTCATTTTTGAATTCTATTGTCTAAAAACGAAGCTTCCTAAAATTAACTTGGCAATTTCAACGTATAAAGTCATCGAATATACTAAAAATGAATGGTAATTAACTGATTAGAAACATAAAAACTCCTGACCATTGTGAACATTTATAAAATGGAAATGAGGATATTTTTTTAATTTCATTGTATAAATAATGGGTGTCCTTTTTCAAAGTGAAAACTAAAGGGAAGCCTCCGAACAAAATGAATCACGATTATGATTAGAAGGTTTAATTTCGATATACGAAACGAATCCAAGAAAGATTTTATTATATGCGAAATGTACAACTTGGCGAGCTGACATACTAATAATCTACAAATTAATACAGGATAAGATTTTGAAATAAAAATATAATATAATTAAAATACAAAAGCATTTTCCTAAGAAAATAGGATAATGATATAACATGCGGCAGAACATTATAAAGCATAATTTGAGTATAAGAGATAGAATCTAAACAAGTGTTAGATGTTAAAAATGAAAAGGATAAAGAAATAGAGACTTATATAAGAAATACAATTCTATTTCTATTCTAATGGGTTTTGAGGCTCATAAAAAACAAAAACTGAATTTTTTCTTTGGGTTGATGGAAAAGTTCAGTTGAAGTTGGTCGACAATGGAAAGTTTAACATGGATTGCTCCATCAATTCTGAATACAATCGATTAATTTAAAATAAATTCTAGAAGGGGTTCCATAGATTCGTCGACAATGTGTGAGGGAGGGAGGGAGGGGGCTGGTTCTTTAAAAAAAAACATAATTAAAATTACAAAATAGCGCTAATTCGATTCTATCATAATTTTAGAAATTAAGACTTAATTGAAACTAGACGTAGTCGAGTATCCTTATAACCAATACTTATTCGTCGAGGCTACTTAAGATTGCTGCAATCGCATCATTGATTCTTACCCACTTCTGGGATTACTGTGTTCAATGAATGGCTAACTGGGATATGCTGTTATAATAATTTAGATTAATTTGCCTCCTTTTTTTCTTGTGATTGGTTGATTAACTCATAAGTTGAAGGTTTAATAATCTAATGAACGTTTGGGGCCAAGAAACTTCACTCAAGGAAGGAAACCTAGTAAAGATATTTTTTATTACGACGTGAGTAATAAGGTCGGGTTTCTTACACCATGAATGAATAGCATAAGATACTAGGACGCGTTTGGTCCAAGTTGCCTCAGGGGAATTAAACATATCCATACCAGAACACTTTAGACTGCTATGTGCGTAGGAAATATCTTATTAAGGAAGATCTTCAGTCACGAGAATGGTTTAGCTTAAATATGATTCACTAAATCAAAGTATGGTGATTTACTGTCAAAAAAATTGCCTCATTCAAGAAAAAGAAATTGCAATGGGGAATTTAAATGTTTATCAAATTATTTAAAGAGACGGGGATATATGTAACAGAAAATACCGAATTATGTTATAGTATTAGTGGGTTCGGAATGTTTTGTGTGAACATTAATGAGAGTTTAAAATTAATTATAGATCTACAGTCAGTATGGATGAAATGGGTTCCGGCAAGTTTAATGCAATGTCGATTTCTGTAGCTGTTATTATTTTTGAATGAAATAATTCAAGAGAACCCAAGTTATTAGAGGGTAATAGTGCAAACAAGGATCATATTTGGTTTCACAAAAAGTAATTATCTTTTCACATTGTATTTACTGTTGTATAAATGAATCTGACCTTAATTCCTGTCGCAAATGGAGTGCTGCTGAGATAGACATAAACTAACTAACATAAAATCTTCTATCCTAACTAAGCCTCCTAACCTAACTCGACCCTCCAAAGATAACTAACCACTCATAACCTAATAAACTTAACCTTGAGATAAGAAAGAAATTATAATGAAAGTATCTAAACATAGCGAAACATACCTGACTATTATAATTCTTCCAAACAAAATTCATTGTCATAGAACCTGAAATCTCGGTGATGCGTTGCACCCGATGTTTGCTTTTCAATCTCACTTTCTCTTTTACATTTGCGACACCAAATCATTGTTTAATAGCATACCATTCCTCTTCAAAAAACAGAATTCTATTTGCCTTCTTTTTAAAACAGTCAACACAATTATTATAACTACAAGGTTAAAAACGAACTAAGTGGTTACCCTATATCCCAAAAAATTGATCAAGGGGAGAATGAAACGAAAAATACAACTAAAATATTCAAACGAAGGAATTCGGGTGACAATTACTTGCCCAAGGGAAACGAAATGAAAATAAACTAAACAAAAAAATATTGTCAAATGGCGACTTTTTAAAATTTTATAACATCGCAAATATCGATTTGCATGAATTCAAAAAGCAAATGTCACGAACGTTACGAAAAAAGCGTAATAAATTCATACATCCACCCTTCGTTCACTCATTGCTCAATATCAAAAGATACATACGAAGAACTCGAGCGTGCTACACAAGTACTCGCAACCAATGGTTTCAAAAACGGAGACATACACGCTGCTATTCGCAAAAAAAAGGGAAAGTTGGTATATATGACCTAAAGACAGTACCAACCAACAAGCAGAAAAGAACATCATTAAACTCTACTACAAGAACATCAAAGCCTACAAAACAGATGAAAGAGTTATAAAAGAAATCATAAACAGAGGAGTTAAAGCAACACAAAATGAGAATAATGACTCCCTCATAATTTACTACAATAACAAACGCACCTCCAACCTCCTAATGAGAAACAACCCAGGACCTCACCTAACACCCAAGCATAGAAGTCACCTGATATATGAATATACTTGTAAAATGGGAGATTGTGAACTCCAAACTCATTTGTATATTGGAATGGCTGAAACAAAGCTAACACGAAGAATGACCTACCACTTGAGAAACGGTGCCCCTAGGACACATAGTACGTTGGAAAAACATGGAAAACTACTGAACCGGAAGTCACTTGAAGAGAACACCGAAATCTTAGCACACGCTCCAAACCGACGACAGTTGATTATATTAGAGGCCATATACATTAAGGACAACCAGCCGAAATTAAATATTCAAGCAAATGCACAATTCATCTTGCGTTCCTCCCGTCCAACTGCCCCTAATAATAATCCGTCCCTATCTTAATCCTATAACTATTATAGAGTCTCAACCATTTGCATGTACCTTCACCTATTTAAAAAAAAATTAATTTACTATAAATATGTTTGTATAAATGATAACACACCTAATCACATATTTGGAAACTCTGTATCTTATTCCCTAGTCACAACTGTTTAGCCTTTGAAAATGATATGTATATATATCGAAACGCGTCAGGCCAATTAAGAATTTCGTTTTGCTTAGTGAACCATTTTTATGTCCTCGTGCGTCACGACTTTCTAATGAATTTGGGGGAACTAATCCACGGGTTAAGCCAAGACCAAAAGCGGAATATAAGACAAATCGAGAGACTCGAAAAGAAAACAATTAACAATAAGTTAACAGTCACCTTCAGTAACATATGTTATAAAGAGAGTCCAATGATATATATATATATATATATATATATATATATATATATATATATATATATATATATATATATATATATATATATATATAAATATATATATATATGGTGGTCAAGTGGACACGGATCGTACTGCTAGTATTTTTTTTGGTCATCAAAACTAAAGTTTTAAAGTTAGCAGAAAGCCAAAGTACCCAACAAGTAGCTCACATAAGTCCCTTTATTTTCCATATAGAGAACTTTGAATAATGTTTACCAATTCAAATTTATGGCGTCATTTTGAAAAAAGTGTTTTTGTACGGATCGTGGCCATGTAGGACACGCTCCATAAGCCCTTGGTAACATTTTTTGCATTTTCTTTTATATGCCACAACTGAAATTAAAAGATTTACTACAAACAAATGATACACAAATGTTATGAAAAGAAATATAATATAAAAATGTTTAAATTTATAATTTTAACATATTTTTACATAGGTATCAAAAGTAATATAAAAATAATAAATTTATTAATCTTATAGAACATTTTTAAGCAAGTAATGCACAACCCATATTGTTTATCAGTGCATAAATATATTAATAACCTCATTAGGCAATGTAAAATCCCCATCTCTCACTGCAATAATAAAACTGGAAAATTGAAAATAAAATTCACAAAATCGAATACAAAATAGGCTATATAATGATAAATGCAGGAATATTTTTAAAAATATTAGCACTTATCCTATTACGTAATACACTTAGCACAGCACTTTATATAGTTTAATCTAGCATCTAACGTAAAATAATGTTAGATAAAAACAAATAACATCATTTAACACTAATAAAAATGGTCAGTTTGTATTTTGATATCTTATATTTTTCTTCATTTTTTGGTCGATTTTTCAAATATACAACACAAAACAATGTTACGTGATCAACATCCAGTAGTTTAAAAACAAAATCTTCATTAGTATAATTTTGACGAATTTCCAAATTTTGTACGAACCGTGTACTACGCGCCATTTTATGTAAACTGTAAACACAGAAATCCTCACGCTGGTTACCATTATGAAATCACGCTCATTTTCTTCAACAATGATAATAATCCCCATGGAAACCATACCCAGCAAAACACGTAATATTCACGAATATTGTAGACTATAATGTAACTCGTCAAAATTACATCAGACAGGTTAAATATCAAAACCTTACCTAGCAAACAAAAATGGGGTCGGAGATTCCGGGAAAGAAGAGCGAGGTGACATCATATCAGAACCCTTTTCTATACCAAAGGTAAATTGAATCCAACCTATATTTTGGCAAAAGGCCTTCTGTACATTCTGTATCCACTTCACCATATATATATATATATATATATATATATATATAAACAATAGAAATACAGCAAATTTAGTAAATCAAAGGGCTAAGATATAAAAGGGACACTTTTCTTAAAAATAAGCCTTCAAATTAAAGGGACCAGTTTAAAGAGACCGGGGGATATATTGAAATTAGGCGAGGAATTAATAAATGAACATTCGACAAGATTTCTGTTAGCATAGTCATCAGATTTATAAATAAATTTAGTCGAATTACCTTCATCTCTTCTAATATTGTATTTATGTTGGGTCCAACGTACATTTAATGATTTTCCGGTTTGCCCAAAGTATTGCTTAGGCCTAATGGCACAATCGACAGAATAACTTCCCCCCATCCTATACTATTATTATTATTTCGAATCAACATTTTGTACATGGTAGACTCATACTTGAATATCAATGAAACATTTAAACTTTTCAAAAAGCGAGGAAGCAATGAAAATGACTCAGAAAACGGTAAAACAAGGGAGTTCTTAAAATTGTATGCCGGAGGGATTTCAGTTGTATAAAACGAATCTTTTGCTAAATCTAGACACCCTGCAGGAAATTTATAAAAACATAAAAGTGTTTATAACAACGCCCCTTTGCTTAGTGATTAGGTCATAATATATCCAAATTACTAACAAAGATGCGTTGAATAGTATCAGTGTGATAAAAGAGACGTAATAAGAGGTATTGAAAAACTTAAGTTAAATAAATCACCCGTGCCGCATACGATTTCCCCTCGGGTATTAAAGGAAACTAAAGTGACCTACTTAGAGATAACCAACACGGCTTTCGTAATGAACGTTCTTGCCTAACGAATATATTAGAATTCTTTAACGACATATTTAATTAATAGGACGAGAGTAAAGCAGTGGACATAATTGATATAGAATTTGAAAAGGTATTTTATAAAGTTCCCTACAAACGTTTAATAAGGAAATTAAAAGTGCATTGAGTTCAAGGGGACAAAACGAGTTGGATAGAAAACTGACCTCGTTATAAATGGAAATGCACCTGGCTGGACTGACGTTGGTATCGGGATATCTCAGGGATCATTTCTAGAAACGGTTCAATTTCTAGTATATATTAATAACCTAGACGAAGACCTTGCATGCAAAATATCGAAGTTTGATGACGCTACTAAAATTATGAATACGTTAGTCACTAATGACAGCTTAAAGGAATTAAAACAATCTCGACAAATTTTCAAACGGCGCAAGCATGGCAAATGTCTTTTAACGCGGATAAATGAGAAGTGTTCCATATCCAATAGCAGAACGGCAAAACAAATTTGTCATTAAATGGTATCTAGCTTACCGACGTGCCCGTCATATAACATCAGCTATCATGGAGTGCCATTCTTCTATAGCTTCTGCCTTCCTGATTAGATCTGTCACAGTCCATCTTCTGTTCATGTTTTACATTAGGGTCTCCATGAATTTTTCTCTTTGCCTTCCTCTTGCTCTTTCTCCTTGAATTCTTCTCAACTCTTTCGATTCTTCTTGCTCTCAAGATATGCTGCAGATAACTGCAGCTGCCTTCTCCGGATACTTCTCATTAAACCCCTCTCCAGTCGTGCACGTCCTAATACTTCCTCATTTGTTGTTTTTGCTGTCCATGGGATTATTTGCACCCTTCTCAAAAAACACATGTATGTTGCTTCTAATTTCTTTTTCATTTTCTGATTAATCGTCCATGACTCACATCTGTATGTTAACACTGACCAAACATAACACTTTAACAACCTAATTCTTAATGTCATTCCCAAGCTCAAAATCGTTAATAAGTTTCTCCTTTTCATAAAAGCAATTTTTGCCAATATTATTCTTCTCCTTATATCTTTCTTGCAGTCTGCCTCTTCTGACACAGTACTTCTTAGGTAATTGAATTCCCTGACTTGTTTGATTTGTCCCCCTCCCTTATATACTCTCACTCTTAACGTCTGTCTTCGTTTTTTGCACCCAAGATCTCGTTTTCGTAATTTTTATCCTTAAATCCCTCTATTTACCAGCGTCTCTTAGTTCCTCCACAAGTCTTTGCAACTACTCTTGTGAGTCTGCTAAAAGAACCGTATCATAGAAGTAACGTATGTTGTTCACATTTCTTCCTCCAATAATCAGTCTTTCCAGGTCTTCCAGATTCTCCATGCATTTTTTTCCATACAACGAGAAGAGGTCTGGGGAAAGTACACACCTCTGCCTCAGTCCCTTCCTTATTTGTATCCATTTTGACTTTTTTTCTTCTATTTTTATGGCTGATCTCTGGTTCAAATTCAAATTTGCAATTAACCTGATATCCTTACCATTCATTCTAATTTCTTTAAGTATTTTTTCTAAGTCTCCATGTTTTACTGTGTCAAAAGCCTTTTCAAAATCAACAAAACACAAATATACATCTTTCAAATTTTCTATACCTCTCTGGAAGATGGTTCTTAGGCAGAAAATGGCATTACTTGGACCCTTTCCTGCTCTAAATCCAAACTTTACTTGTGCTCCATTTCCTTCTACCTTTCTCTTCAGTCTTTTTCTCAGTAATCAACTTTTAAGCATAAACAGAGAGATAGGTTTAGGGATAATAATATTGAGTGACCTAAAACCCAGTCAGCAATGTTCGGAAGTCCTAAGAAAGGAGATAAAATAACGGATTCATTAGTAGAGCAAATATACAATCCTTGCTCTCTATAATATCTTGGCCTTTTTCCTTATAGGATAATGCATTCAAGTCGATGCCGATAGTACAAGAAGGGTATAGCAAAGTAAGAACGAGTCCAACGTAGACTTACTAAAATGATACTAAGTTTAAATAAAAAAAACATACGAAGGGCGACTTATAGAACTAAATCTATCTCCGTTAACTTAGCGTAGATTAAGAGGGGATATCATACAAGTGTTCAAAATTATCAAAGGCATCGATAATATAACTTGTATTTAATACTTCACGATCGACCAATCAAACTACACCAGACGAAACGGTCGCAAAATTATAGATAGACATTTTAACTCGCACGAATACATTTCTTTTTTAACCGATTTATCAACTCAATGAATTCGCTTCCTAATCGAAAAGTATCTGCAACACTGCAGATACTTTTCAACAATGTTTGGATGAATACTGTGAATCTAATCCCCGATTAACAGCGTTTACTAGCTAATAACTTTCAAGCTTTCAGGTAACAGGTCCACCAAATTTCACCTACTTTCCAGCTTTCCTATATACTATCTATCTTCCCCGTAATCTTAAGCCCAGGTCACCTAGTATGGACCGCAATGTTCGTTGTGACCTGTATAGCTATGTAACTCTATGTAATACCCTATTAGAAACTTCCTAGTTGCTAGGAAGAATCCACGAAAGTTTGACAGCACAAGTAATATAGCTATGATGACTTATCCTAGAAAATAAATTTTCAGAAATTCAAAGTGAGATTAAGGTCGATGTATTTTCACCTTTGAAACAATAAGATTTAGTTAAACAGAATCAATCTCAAATTTCCAATTAAAGTTTTAAGTTTCTACTAATTTTTTTAGATTTGGAATCTAAAATATTTTTTTTATAGGAGACGAATTTTGGGTGGGACATTTTATTTATATATCATTTTTTTAAAGTTAGATCTAAATATTTCCCTTAAATATAATAATACTAAATATTAAATTTTGCTTTTATAGCATATTTATTTTATAATTTCAATATTTGATCTAAGGTGCGGCCCGTAAGTCATCAGAAGTTGCCCATGGCTGATCTACAGGAAATTGTCTGAATTCTGGTTCCCTATTAATCACAAGCCAATCCTGACTAGTGGGGATAAAGGCGTTCTTTTCCCTCATACCTCAACTTATCTCTATGAACAACGATTTTAAGCTTGAATTTGAATTATGACCTGAAATAAAACATTAATCCTCAGCATGATTCGTGTTCAGGTAGATAAACTTAAGTCCAAATCTGAGAGAACTTACCCGTAACAAAAAGAAACACCACAGTACTCATTGAATATTTCTTCCTTTTTCAATATTTGCAGTAAAGTAAGTGCATTTAATAGAGAGAAATGATTAAATTCAGCTCAAATTATGTGATGGTATATAATTGTCAGTAAATATTGTATGCTAAATTGATGCACAATGGATCAACAAGAAAAACGGCTGGTCATAGTTGCCTGTCTAAAGTTATCTATTATTGATAAATTGAAATCCATTACAATTTATTACGTTGAACTAAATAAAAAACAACTAAAATTATGTTTCCCAACTGAGGGGCTTCAGGTTTTCCCAATATTTTGGTTTACGGTCTCGGTTAGATATATGACAGCTTTTGGGTGTTTTGAGTGCTATTATTTTGCCCCTAGGAAGACGCGTACCCCATGTGAGAAAAAAATTCGCTTGCTTTGAATAATGAAACATGCAGGGTAGGTTCCCTAGCGACAACATGACAGGTATATCGGTAAACAACATGGCCGATCAACTCCCAGGTACATAATTATTCATTGGGTAGAGAAGAGGAATCTTTTTATTGTTTTTCAAAGTGATGGAAAAAATTGTAAATATATAGAAAGAATGATATATTTATTTATTTTTTTATCCTAAAATCTCAATTTAACGGTCACTTTAAGGAAACATCATTCTTTTGCATCAAATCAATGCTTAGTATTGCCTGTGAGAGAATTTAAAGATTAGCTGTTCTTCGTGAAAGAGGAAAAACAGTTTTGAAAATAAGCTACCAAACATTATTATGTGTGGTTACTTTTAAAGTATGATGAGTAAAGATGGTATTATCAGTAAAGGAGATTACAGAAAGTAGATATATTAATAGTTTTTTATTGATATCATTTTCTAAGCGTAAACGATGGATTGAATTCATTTATCAGAGTGAATTCAATAGTTGGATAAAGTAAATTGATATACTTATAAAATCAATGATAAAATGTCGATGAAAACACTAAAACCCTCGTAAATGAAGGAGGACTATGACTTACATGAGATGCTCACTACTCAGGATCGGGAAATTAATGGTCAAAATTGCTGAATGGAAATTATAAAAGGAGAATATTTATGTTATTCAAACTTTATGTATATAAAATAGAACTAATGTAAAAATATTCATAATCTTTAAGTTTCTAACACTAGATTGGGTAATAATCACACACACATACCCAGAGTATGTATATATATATATATATATATATATATATATATATATATATATATATATATATATATATATATATATATATATATATATATAATGGGATATCTGAAAAGGATTGAATGATGTCATCATCTTTGTTATTTTAAAAGTGTTAATACAATGTTTCAGCCACCTCTTTATCTTCAGGGGCTCCATAAGAAGTAAGTATAAAAAAAGGATTTTTTCTAATATCAGGAAGTTGTTATGGATAAAATGGTCATGATGAAATATATATT
Source organism: Ceratothoa steindachneri (assembly GCA_963969495.1). Classification (NCBI taxonomy): domain Eukaryota; kingdom Metazoa; phylum Arthropoda; class Malacostraca; order Isopoda; family Cymothoidae; genus Ceratothoa; species Ceratothoa steindachneri. Next base: position 4,498,685 of record OZ018338.1, on the reverse strand, counting down.
TTTTCAAGAGCCTAAAAGTAGAATGTCATACTAAATCAACAGCTGAAGAAAACAGTTCTCGCTAGCCTCGTTGATTCGGATTTAGACTTCCGGCGTCTAGGAATCGGCTTCAATCTCAGCAAGCGCGGACATAAAATTTCAGCGTATTTAAGGAATTGGCTTCAGATTAAGCGAAAGTACTTACCCTTTCTCCGCAGGGATAAGTAGCTCCTAGGCACGTCATCAGCACACAGCAAATCACAACACCGCTATACTTTCCCTTCTCCTCTTCACCGCACTAAATACTACCACTCTCCTTTCTTCCAAAACCCTTCCGAGAGGATCTACCACTGCTATTGTGATGCTCTTCATACTGGGGTCAGGAAGAGTTCCTCGATCGCTGGTGTAACCTCCCCCAAAAAACGGACCCCGACACCTCTCCCTCTCAACGAGGACCGTCCCTTGGGCCATGCCGGTGACTATTATAAAAAAAATGATCAGAAATTTGTATGATTAAAAAAACTCCATAATAGCAAAAAACATTGAATATTTTTTTTTTCAAATATTTGGAGTCTTTATCTTAAAGATGCTCAAAGTGAAATGTCATTGGTTGTAGATTTGTTATGTATACAAGAAGGCCGAAACTTCTGCCACTCCCATATCGAAAAGTAATAAGAACAATAGAGGAACAATATAATAATATCAAACACATGTACTTGTTTTATTGTGGCAGAATGTACACGATCATGTGCGCATACACTTGCAATCAGCCTCTCTTCCACGCTGTAAGAGCTCATGTCATCCATCTGAAATATAAAATTAAAACAATATTAACAAGGGGTGACAAGACTTTCAGAGCACCCTGTAGAGTTTAAAGATTATGAATTTGGGTAAAATAAAACATTAGAAACCTTCAAACAAACTCTAAATTTATAATTATTTAAATAACATTTTTTTATTCAGGAGAGTCAAAATAAGTATTAATATTCGTTTGTGAATGTCCTCTTACTCAAAGTATAGGTATATTTATGTATATATAAATAACACACAGCTGTATACGTTGTACATATTTCTACACACACATTGATGGATGTATATATATATATAAAAATATTTACTCGAGGCATATAAATAGGAATTATGTAAAATAGGTTACCGCTGAACTTTTCGATCAACCTAAAATTTCAAAACTTTGGAATCAGCGCCCCAAATATTTGTTTAGGCTCCCGTTATTTCTACCATTCCGAAGTTACATAACAAAATAGATAGAGTCACAAATAGACATACATACATATATCTTACAATTACAAGGAATTTAAAAAAAAAAACATTAAATGGGGTTAGTCGCCTGGTGGAAACAGATTTGGTGTCGGTTTCACACACACACACACACACACACACATACACACCGAGGATAATAAGTGGTATAACATCATAACTGCAATTAGATACACCGCAACAATGCATTGGCCACGTTGCAATGCGTCCAACCTTTGCGCGATTCCTTCACTTCTTCAAAAACTTATCACTTTAATATTAATACAACTCTGCTGCCACGATATTTTAGCAACGGCACATTTTACCCTGCATCACTTCCTCCCTCCATGACGTAACCACCCAACCACCCTCATATTAAAGCATGCTCCAATTACTACTACCCTATGACCATACGTACACCAAGGTAAAAAGGAAAGTTATTGGTAGAGGAGAGGGGGAGGGTGTCCTTCTGGCATACGGATGATCTTCGACTTCCTCACGTATCTGGGTTTCATCACGTGACAACACCACCCACTCTCTCTCTCTCTCTCTCAACCATTCCTCGTTGTAGCCATGAACTATCCTAAAATTATCACTTGTGCCACTAAGCACTTTTACCTTTAGTATAGAGCGATGGTTAACTGTTACCACACCAGTTTATTGACGTGGGGCAATCCCTTACCACTCACCTAGTCGGCCATGGGCTCGTCGATAGACACCAGGAACAACCGTGACAATTAATGAATGATACCCGGACTACTCCACCTTCTGTCACTCTACCATACACGTTCACCAGTGATGTACGAATACCATACAACGACTGCCAAAGTTTTTAGCATTTTTCCCCTGTTTTTAATCTACAATGTTATTAGAATAGAAGCGATACTTTCTATTTCATCTCCTCCAATTGACCTCGTCCATTAAGCCGTAAGGAAGTTACGAGGCATAGCATTCCACATCCTCGTTCGCCAAAATATATGAAAAGCGCGCGAAATAAACTTTTAGACAATTAGTGTTTCCCATTTAAGGGGTAACTATATTTGAATTATTCTAATTATTCCATTCTAGTACCTTTTACCTCCCCTAAATAAATAAACTAACATAGATAGAAAAGGAGAGATCACACGAGACAGTACAACTAAAATGTCTGTATTGATTTTTATGCATAATCAATTTATTTCAATTATAAATGTTACTTCTGAATCATTTTTTATGTACCTTTGATATTTATTGTAATATGGTGGTATGTACCAAACAACCATGAGGTGGAGATCTGCTATAGATTTGCTCTGGCACACAACAGTTTAAAGATTATACAATGTCCAAATGTAAATACACGATTTATACTATATATATATATATATATATATATATATATATATATATATATATATATATGAGAAAAAGGCTTCAATAAAATGATGCAGAATAATTACTTATTATCCTTGTTTGTGTTTTCTTTGAATCTAGGGTTGTATTCAGATTACAGATCCCTTTTTTATCAGAAACACCAATGAGGCTTAATCTTAGATGCCATCTTGAATCCTAATCTGTGAGGTGAAGATCTTTATAACAAATAGCAGTTGTTTGTATGTTTTGGAGTTTACCATGGCGTTAATCTGCAGTTATCTTATCAAGAATTTAGTTTCAAAAATGATTATGAGATTATCCTGTATTCACTATAGAGCCGTTTTAATAAACACGCATTTTAAAGATCACACAATGATAAATTTTAATCTTAGTGAGAAGAGGGATGTACTTCATCGAATATTCCTTTTTTCTTTTATCGAAAAATATGCAGTTGATGTGAGTTGAGGGGATATTATATTACAGAATAATAGCACGTTTTTCCTTACTGTTCAGTTTTGTTTTAGATAATTATTTAATAGTTTTCATTTACAATATCTGCTCCCCCTCTTCCCTTTCTCTGTGTTAGTATGGCTGTCTGTCTTCTATTCTCTCTCTTTCTCTTTATCTTTCTTTTTCTCTTTCTCCCGGGAGAGTTGTATCGTAATGTCTCAACCCTGTTAGACACGAAGAAACTTTAGATTAGTTAAGTTTAGCAAATTATCCCAAAGGAAATTGCTTAAACATAGAATTAATCTAAGTAAATAGTAGACCGGGATCTTGGGAGGTTTTGCATATACGTACAAGGGAAGGATAGCAATTTAGAACTCCTATATCCTCTAAAATCACTGTTTGAAAGCACGTGTGAAGGAAGGGGAGAGGCTAGGGACGGGGTCTCTTATCTCTGTCTTTAAGTGGAATTTTTTTTAACTTTAAAAGATAAGAACGCTAATGATACGGCCCTTATGAGATCCTCATTAGACTTGGGTGATGAATATTTGGCGGACGGGTTTGATGGGGAGTTAGGAGCAGTGAGTGAGTCGGCTTCCTTTGCACAGCATGGGTCAATGAGATTTTAAACATAAGCATTAGGGAAGTATTTCTATATTTCCCATTTTCGTTGACATATGTCAGTGGTACTCAGACCTCGAAGATCTAAATTATCAGGGGTATTCTGAACGTAAAGATCTAAAAGTGATATTTCATCACTCTTATCAGGGATATTCAGACCTTAATGAGGGGAATTCAAAACGTTCACATAATATGCAGTCAAATAATAAGTCCTAGCTTCACATAACTGCCATGATCCAATATCCATTACTACTTCAGTTAAATCCCAGAGAACATTTCAAACTCTATCTGACGAAGAGGTTTCGATATTCCGGAGGAAGAAGGGTAGCTTTCCCTTAGGCCACAAAGGTTTAATGCACGTGCCTTGTTCTTTCAGGCTTCCAATTTTTGTTATTCTGATCTTTATAGGAATCTCATTATCCCTCAGGCATTTTTAAAGTTACTACACCCCAATCATTCTTACCTCCCCACTCAAATTCCAAACTATAGCAGTTCAGCCTCGATTAGACTTCAGTCAACTTCACATTACCGATTTCCCTTACTTCTCTACTCACACTCGAAGGCTAAAACTTCAAATCTCTGCTAGTCATCCACTCAAACTCCAAAGCAGCCACACCTAATATCCGTATTACTCCGCGCAAACCAAAAAGCTACTACACCTCACTCTTTGTATTATACTCAAACTCAACAGCTAACACACCCTAATCTCCATTACTACTCTATTTGGACTCAAATTTTACCACTCTCCAATCTTCGTTACAACTCTACTCAAAATTTAAAGCTACCACATCTCAATTTCCATCGTTTTGCACTGCCACTGCACATTTTAGTCCATAATCCCAGTTCTAAGGTTACCACCCCCCGCCCTAACTCTTCCTTTTTCGACTCCAGATAAAAGTCCGTCGCAACATGAGTGAATTCATCTCAGATACATTAAAACCTATGCTAGCGGTGCCATTCCCGTGCCAGATAACGTGATTACAAGAATTAAAGGCGAGAGGAGGATTAATCCCGCCTGGCAAGTTACAAACCTGGAATAAAAACGAGGTGGATCTCAATGCCGCGCTTTCTCACTCTCGTTGCAAGCTTGCCCTTGGCTTCCGTGAGCTGATGTAAATGAAAGCAGTGGTAGGGAGAAAATGATTCAGAACACAGGTTATGTAACAACGGGAAAATCTTTAGCCAGGTGGAAGTTTATTAAAATAAAAGAAGGAAGGGGAAGATGAAAACTTGAAAACTATCTCTTATAATTTAGTTCCCAATCATCGATTTTCATCCTTTATAGTAAAGAGATTTGGAAGTGAAAATATTGCCAGTGGCAAAATTGACAGTGAGAATATAGCAAGGCGAATTATTGCCAGTGACCCAAAAATATAAATACACAAACCTAACCACTCGTAAAAATATTTTTAGTCTTAAATTTCCTGACTGTCAGTCAGTCTTCCCACTTTGAATGACCCGAGTGAAATTATCCGAGTAGCAATATTCCGACTGAATATGATCTGACTGGCAATATTTCGATTGAATATGATCTGACTGGCAATATTTCGACTGAATATGATCTGACTGGCAATATTTCGACTGAATATGATCTGACTGGCAATATTTCGACTGAATATGATCTGACTGGCAATATTTCGACTGAATATGATCTGACTGGCAATATTTCGACTGAATATGATCTGACTGGCAATATTTCGACTAAATATGATCTGACTGGCAATATTTCGACTATGAATGGCCCAAGTGGCAATATTCCGAGTGGTAATAATCCGACTGCCAATATTCCGACTGAAAATATACAACTTGCAATATTCCGACTAAAAATATCCAACTAGCAATATTGCGAATGGTAATAATCCGACTGTCAATATTCCGACTGAAAATATCCAACTTGCAATATTCCCACTGAAAATATCCAACTCGCAATATTCAAAGTGGTAATGATCCGACTACCAATATTTCGACTGAAAATATCCAACTTGCAATATTCCGACTGAAAATATCCAACTGGCTATATTCAGAGTGGTAATTATTCGACTACCAATATTTCGACTGAGAATATCCAATGGCAATATTCGGTTGGCAATATTCCAAGTGGGAATGATCTAAATGCCAATTTTGCGATAGAGGAGTATCCGGTTGACAATATTCTGAGTGGCAATTATCCAAATGGCAATATTGTAGCAGGGGATTTTTCGTACACGAGCGGATATAAACACCTTAACCTTCTTGGTATCTTCAACTCTCAGTTTTTATTTTTAGCCATTTTTTTAATATTTTTTTTTATAAATAATAATAATGGTAATAAGAATCAGCTTTGTAACTTGGAGACAAAAAAAGAAAAGAAACAGTCGACATGATAAAGGTAGAACGACTGGATGGAATTCCAAAGTGTAGACTGAATTTTTTGTATTTCAAAAACAATAAAGTATTTTAAAAAAGACTGACTTTACAATTGATAAATTTTATTATGTATTCTGAAAGTATTTGTAAGGCAATTATTAGTGGAAAAGAAACATCTAAAATAAATTTTAAAAACAATCTCCACTTTGCATTTTTACCATGGAGATCGGGACTGACAATTCAATCCACGCAGGGAGCAAATGAGTGTGGAAGCACACGTGATAAACAAAGCCTTCAAATGAGGCCAAGAATTCATATAAAGGAAAAATACTTAATAAAAGACTTCTTCATCCTGTAAATTGTGGACCATAAGAACCTTCAGAAGTGGTATTTTTTATGATCAAATAATAAAATAATAACAATGAATATAAAATAAATAATATAAATAAATATATCCAGCCTTCAATCCGAGCTTTTTAAAAAGAGGTTTCAGTCAGCTCGGAATAAGAGATACATATAATGATTAAGGAAGGCAACGGGAAACCAACATAAATTAACATGATCATAGAAATTTTCCTTCCGAAACCAATAACTTCATTATTTTCGTTTTATTTTACGGCAATCATTTAGTAGCCACTAACGAGAGCAGAGCCTTTAAAAAAGGAAAAAATAACATATAAAGACCCAGCAATGGCTTCGCCACTCCCCCCGTAGGGGAAGGTGGGGCTTCGCTACTAAGATTAAAATTTTTTAAAAAGTAGCCATGGTTAAATTTTTTAAAAAAATTCTGAACTTCGCCAATTATAATAATTTTAAAAAGGAACTCTAAACTAAATTTCCCCCTTTCAAAATATCACGTTGCTAAAATATAGTTATAGAAGAAGATATATAAAAATAAATTTTCAAAACTTCACCATTTTGTTTTTTTATATTATAAAAGAATTATTAGAAATTATTTTGATAAAAAAAACATAAGTCATAACCAAACTAAGATGAAATTATTATTCGAATACTCAAAAAACTCCCCTTCTTAAATTATAGAGTTAGAGACTAATTTAAGTTAACATCAATAAAGCAATCAATAATGAAAAAAAAATCCAATTGAAAAACAAATAAAAAGCAAAATAAGGTTCCATAAGGGATGCCTGCTCCCTTATGTCCCCATGAGGGACATGTAGTGAACCCCCATCGCCTTTTCAACAAACTTTATAAAACCATCAACCTGGCGTGCTAGGGCTTGTACCTAATAGGAGGCCCAAATGGTAGCGACCACGCCAGTCCGCGTAAAGGGATAGGTACTATGTAAGAAGCTCCCCCCAAATAGGATATTTAACCCAAAAGTGTCTTATCGTCTGGGGTACCAAGCGGCCCTCGCAAAAGAGTTCAGGGGGACCTCTCCATGCGATGAGGTTCGGCCCTCAGGGGGTGGGCGATTCAGAACCGACATAAAACGAATTCACACCGTCAAGGCAGGTGAAAGAAAGGCACAGGGAAAGAGTCGGTACGCGATGGCCCTCACCTTTAAATTCCCCAGTGTCGCTTACCATCATTGTGATGCAGCTCGTGGGGTTGTATCAATCCCTGCTAAATACGCTAAATAGTTATTGGAGGAGAAAAAGTAACGATTAAGTTACTGAATCTGGCATCTTCAGAAAGATGCTAGTTTCCTGCAATCCCTAGATGTCTTGCAATACATAAGATGACAATATCGATCCCCATATTCTGACTCGAGGGAATAGTGGAGACAGAAACTACGAACAATGAGATTCGGAGCTTATAATGCTTTAAAAGTACTTAGCTCGCTCTGTGATTCGCTATGAGAAGGGTGGATAATCCCCGTATCAAGTGGTATATTGTAGCTAGTTCAGCTGTTTAAGAAAAAACACAATCCATGGAAGAGCCACGCTGGGTCCAAACAAGTGGCTGGTATTTTATAAGTATCCCGAAAGTGGAACAAGATACAGGCTGTTCAGGCTAAATTTAACGGATTGCAATTAAGAAAAAACCCGCAATATCGCAGCCAAAAAAGAATGTATTTTAAAAATGTTAAAAATATCGACTAGATTATGGTAAAGAGATGTAAGTCTACTCAAAGTAATCGCACTCGGCATTTACCACGGCTTCTAGAAGGTCCCGGAACCTGCTGAGTGCGGTCCTCACTGTGTCTTTGAGAAGATCTTCGAACTCCTTGATATTGCCCACCAGCGCAGCCTTAGGGTTGCAGGAAGAGCGGTTAGTATCTTTCTCAACCGCGCTCAGCACATAAATATTTATGGGATTACAATCGGGGGAACTAAGAGGCCAGAAAGAAGGGCTAGTGAGCCCTAGAAATTCTTCGACAACCACTTCTGCTTTTCTCCGGAAGTATGGCTGTCCAGCAGCAACCCTCTCCACCATGGGCTTGAATAAAAGCTGCAACAGCTCAACATAGCCGTCTGAATTGAGCCTAAGACCGTGCTCAAACATATGTGGTGGTATGGCGTCACTCTCACTGGAGACACACTCACAGGCCATCACATTTTGGGGGGAAGTTGATCTTCATGATACATAGAACGTCACATGGATTATAGGCAAACCACCTGTATGCCTGAGTGTAGTGCAACTAGCCCTGGCAGAAATTCTTTTCATCTAAGAAGAACTAGATCGTCCCCGGCTCAACAGGAAGTTCCAGCTTGCTCAAGAGCTTCCTTGCTTTAGTCAAGCGGTTCTCTTAAGCATCCGCTGTAAGAAGTTGTCGCTTGAATCTCTTCTACGAGTGGGAGCAAAGGTCTTCATTTAGGACCAGTTTCATGGTGGTGACTACAACAACTATCTCTCTAGCCAAAGCCAGAATACCCTTGATCGGGTCTTCCTTAACCCTGTCCTGAAGTTGTTGGATGAATTTCACTGTGGGACGCATTCAGATCTCCTGCTATATTCCTTTCTGCTGACCGCGGCTGCATAGTCTCTCTTGTAGCTGCTCATGTTACGTTTTACAATTTTTACATTATTAACAGATCATTGGGTAACGGTCATGTTGTCGGCATTTTGATACCCAGCGCGAATCATCATGATGTAGGTAACTCTTTTCATATATTCAGATGGCTTCGTATTCCATATCAACTAACTATTTCTCAACTAAAAATTCACTATGTATGCTATCCAACCTCCTTGCCAGTTTGTCAATACATCAAAATGTTCCTAAGAAAATAGATATTAACAATTATCAAATTTAGCTCGAACACCGTGTATATACTCCAATAAATACAAAATTTAGAAGCAGATGTATAAGAACAAACATATTTAGGTGGTATCTTACAGGGTGGCGTCTTGAGACATACCATCACCTCCCCCGATCCAAGAGTTACAGCTAATTATTGACGGACTTTCTTTGCGTATCAATTTGCTTTACGCTTTACTTACATGGCCAAAGAAGTGGAGATAATAAAACCGCTGCCGTAATAGCACGAGTTTCTTCGCACGGTAACGATACCAAGCTGCATATATTGACTGATAGAACATGTTTCGGTCAAACGAAACGAAGATTGTTGGGGTGCTTCTCGTGACCACTTCCTCTCTCCTCACTACATGCTCTGCTCTGTCGGTCCCATTCTCAGTCAGCTCTATAATAATGTTCCAAATGTCGAGTGGCGAAACACCTGCACAATTGTCATTGATAGCACGAAAATCACATGGCGTTTGCATCCAAGGCGAAGGCCAGGGTAACTTTCACACTGGCCCCCATGAAACTCACCAACAAGGGATCTAAAAGCAGGGAAAGGCCCTAGAAGGATCCTCTAGTGGAGAGCTATTCATGGGAATATATCCGTGTTCATGGATCCCTTCGGAAGTGAAGGCACTTCATTTCCCTAATTTTAGGCTTTAAGAGAGATCATAGGAAAGCACAGGGGAAAAAGGATCTCCACGTTAGATAGGAACCCCCTAGAGTGGGCTCATAGAGAGAAGATAGGAAATGGAATGTCACTATACCAAAGGAAATACGGAACCCTTTTACGGTCACGAGGGGGTTTTCCATTAATATCCTTTATATTTTTTCACATTATCATACAAAGAGACCCATTATTGGGCATGGGAACTGATTATCGGACACGGGAGTCATTATTAGATATATACAACCATTGTCGGGCATGGGGAGTCCCATCATCAGGTATGTAAACCCATTATCGGCGATTAGCCCCTTATCGGGCTTGGAGCTTGGAAGCCTATTGTGGAATATGTCGAGACCCAGTATCGGGCAGGGAGACTCATTATACCACATGGAGACCCATTAACGGCTAGGAAAACATTGTGCCATAAGAAGCTATTATCGGGCATGGATATATCCATTATCAGGCATTAAGACCCATCATCCATCATTGAGATCCAGTACCGTATGCCCATTATCTGGCATTGAGGCTCATTATAGGGAATATAGTTAATTATCGAGCATGGAGAATGATTACCGGTTATGAAGACCCTTTATTGGAGATGAAGATTTGTTATCGGTGATGTGGAGGCAAGTTATCGGATATGGAGATCTCTTATTTGACAGAGAGACCCATTAGTGGGGAACGCGACAACGTATTGGGTATGAAGACCCGTTATCAGGCATGTGACGGCCCATTATCGGGAAATACCCAGCCATTGTTTAGTATGTGGAGATCCATTATCGAACCTGGGGTCTCATTATCAGGCATTTCAACAATTAACGCGAATATAGATCTAGTATTGGGCATAGAGACCCATCATCGATCATGTAAATACATTATAGTGCATAGGGACCCCTTAGTGGACATGAAGTCACATTATTGGGAATGAAGACCGATTGAAAAACATGTGGTCACCCATTACTGGAATAAGCGAGAATTATCGGGCATAAAGAAAATTGTTGGACATAAATACCTATGATAGGGCATGTATACTCTTTATCGGGCATTGAGATTCCTTATAGGGCAGATAGGACATTATCGGACTTCAAGACCCATTAACGGAGAAGGATGCCCATGAGTGGGTAGGTAGAGACGTTATCGGTCATGTGGCTGTCCGTCATTTGATATAAAGATGCATTATCGGTCATGTAGACTATTAATAGATAAGGAGACTAATTATTAGGTAGTAAGCATGTAAACACACATCATCAGGCAAGTAGAGGCTCATTATCGAGAAATGTAGAACCATTATATGGCATGTGGATACCAATTATCGAGTATGGACGTTCATTATCGGGCATATAGACCTATTATAACTCATGTATACCAAACATCGTGGATGGAAATACATTAGACACTATATGGCCCATTATCGGGCATAAATCTCTATTGACGTTATGAGGAGAACCATTATCGGGTATGAAGACTTATTGCCAGGCAAGAAGACACATGGTTTGTAAGAAAAACTCGTTGTCGGAATATGAAAGCCAATTATCGGGCATAATGACCCTTTTCGGATATGTATACCCATTTCATGTATTGGAAGCCATTATTTGGTTTAGAAACCATTATCAGGCAGGTGATGACATATTATTGGACATAGATGCCAAATAATTGGCACTGAGACCAATTTTAGACCATGAAGACCCAGTTTCAGGCATGAAGACGCATGAAACCCCATTGTCGGGCATAGGGACCCATGATCGGATATATCGATCTAGTATCGAGCATGGGAAAACCCACTATCAAGCATGTATGCTAATTATTGGGCACGGAAAACTATTGCCGGTTATGGAAACAAAGAGAGGGTATGAAGACCCATACCGGGCAAGGAGACCTATTATTGGGTATGGATATCCATTGTAGAGTATTTGGAGGCCCCTTATCTGTCATCTAAAACCAGTAAAGGACAGAGAGCCCCATTATCGTTCATGAGGACCCATTATAGCACACGGAGCCATTATCTGGCAACGAGATCCATTATCGAGAATTAACATCCAATTATTGAAAATGTGGTCAGAATAACAGTTATGCAGATCCATTATCGGTCATGGAGACCTATTGTCATGCACAGAAATCCAATGGGATCAAAATAGCCCCTTATTTTTCACAAAGATCCATTATTGGGCATGTGTCGACATATTATCGTGCATTTGGATCGAATATCGGCCATGTGAAAGCCAATTTGTGGGCAGAGCGGCCCATTATCTTGCAAAAAACACGTTTTCATGAATGTGGAGAACCCATATTAGGCTTATATACTGAAAATATGGCATGGATACCCATTATGGTGTAGAAGATATATTGACGTCATGTAGATACATTATCGGTAATGGGGAGCCATTATGGGTCATAAAGACCAATTATCAGGAAAACAACAAATTGTTGTACATGGAAACGCACTTTTCGCCTTGGTAGCCAATTATCAGCCACGGAGACCAATTTATTTAGCCAGAAGCAAACTTTTAACGCACTCCCGGTCGGCCCAGGTGACACCACTTGCCCACACCGGCTTGTCACCAACTCTCCCGACCGCCTTAGCATAATATCTCCCCACCAGATGACACCACCTGTCCAGACCGGCTTGTGACCACCTTTCTCGCCCGGCTTGGCACCACCTTTACGGAACGAATTGGCACCACGTCTCTGCACCCGTTTGGCACCACTTCTCCGAACTGGCTTAACACCAGCTCTGACAACAGGCTTGACACCACCTCTCCTGACCGGCTTATCAACACCGCTCCCTACTGCCTTGTCATCACCTCCCCCGACCCGCTTGTACCAGCTCTACCGATTGGATTGGTACCACCTCTCACGACCGGCTTGGCATCACTCGTTACGTCCGGCTTGGCCGAGGAGTATGGCGCTTGTGACAAGGCTTTGAAATGTGCTGAAGGTTGAGGTATATGGCTCTTGTGGTTCCTCTTTTGAGAGGTGTTAGAGGTTGAGTTGTATGGTGAGCGATCTTGTGTTAAAATGGGTAATTATTAATAAGGAACTGGAGCACTATTTTATAAGATTAATTTCAAACTAAACAGGCTAGGAAAGTTAAATAATACCTAAGGAGTGATATTGTGATAGGAGAGGAGGTGCATTACTCATTATAAAGTCAGATAATCTCAATATTTCAACAATGCTTCAACATGGTGAAGTTACCATTGTTTACATATCGATTTTCTTTTCATTATTTGTATAATTTAACTATTTGACGTATTAGTGAGGATAATTTAGGTCGTTTAATTTTAATGATTATCGGTTGTTTTCTTTTTCTTAGTTACGCAAAAAATTTATAAAAATAATCTTAAAATGAACATTTTTGTTTGTTGCGACGTTATCTATAATTGCTACGTGACGGTCTAAGTTACTCTCGCTCGTTTTACAATTATGATAAGGATGTATTCTCAGCTAAAATGAATTAATTAGCGTTACTATGCTCAGGTCAAAAGTGGGAACTTGACAATACTAATAATTAAGGAGGTTTCAATCTTACTGGTCAGTGACTTCGAGGAAGGTAATGCTTGGGAGGAGGCAAGTGGGGCACGATCCTGATGAGGCAAGTGGGGCACGTTCCAGGTGAAGTAAGTGGGGCACGATCCGGACCAACCTTCCGAGGAATAGCGATGAAGATAGCCAATCTTCAAGGATGAAGTTCAACAGGGAAATGTGGGATTGCTCGTCATTCCACTGGAAGAGGAAACTTCTTTTCCTCAAGGTAATCGATAGAGATTTTCTTCGGATCGATTAAACGAAAGGAGACTGTCGCGCAACTTCAAAGGATTGCCGTTCAAAGAATCTAACAATTGATTGGGGTAGAATCACAACGAAGAAAGCCTTACTGTCTGATGAGCGCTCACGAGCCTTCGACTCGAGTCGATGAGGGTGACTTTGAGGTTCGTGCAGGACTCACCAATCTCAAGTCAAAATCGAGTATTTGTACGCGTGATCCGGAAGGGGGAAAGGAAAATTCAAATTAGGAATCTCCAAACATCTTAATCCGTGAGACGGACGAAAATTCAGCATTTAGCGGCAAGGCGCAAAAAAACAAGCGGCTCGTTCTCACCTTGTCACCGGGGGGAGTGCTCTGGACAAATTCGCAGGATTGGGGGATAATTCCCCAATATGCCCAGGAATCGAAACTTCTTGAATGTTTCCGAACGGAAGTGACGTTTTCAATGGCGGGATACAATCAAACGTGGTCTCCAAATAACGTGAGGAGGTCAGAGGTTGTTCTTTTACACCCCTCTCTTCCATACGACGGAACTTTTCTGAGAGAGAGGGAAGAAAAAGGGACATCGCAAATTTGGATAGGGGAATTATGAAGGCGTCAGCCTGATCACATAAAAAAAAACGGGTGACCTGACCTGTGTTCGAAATGCTTACAAAAGGCTAAGATATTGATCTAACCTAAAAAAAAATTAAGATAAATAGGTCGACAAAAAAATCACATTCAAATTAGGGAACCAAATTAGAATTTCGTTTCAAAGGGTAGTGGAACAAAAAACATTATATTTAATAAGTAACTACAGAGACCATAGATATATGTACACAGAGCATAAAATTTAGAGAAAAAAATCATATATACATAATTAACTTACGGGTTTACAAACTACCTATAAATTACTGGGTTAGGCGGCATTTTCGGCCAATGGATTCCGAATAAGGTTGTCAGCTATACAATTCACGGTGCCGCGTATATAACGAATTTTAAACTGATACTACTGCAGTATAAAAAGCCTTAGCATTATACGTCCGTTCTGGCTCTTAGTATTTCGGAGGTACGACAAAGGGCGATGATCAGTTTCGACAATAAATTCTTTTCCTATCAAATACATACTAAATTTAATAATACTCCATACTATAGCTAGTGCTTCCCGTTCTATTACCGAGTAATTGCGTTCACGGGGCAATAGCCTTTGGCGTAAGCCACCGGGTGTCTTTCACCTTCATCTGAGTATTGGAGCAGCACACCTCCAATTCCTTAGTCACCTGCATCCGTCCTGATGCCGAAGGGTTTAGAGGGATTAGGGAGCCTCAAAATGGGGGCCGACGCTAGATTGTCCTTGAGCTGCTGGAACCTGGCAGTTGCTTCACGATTCCATGAAAGGTGATCTGGAGATCTTTGCTGGAGGAGAGCACTTAAAGGGGCGGAAACAGATGCGAAGTTTGGGATAAATCTATGGTAAAATGAGGCCGATCCCATGAATGACCTAAGCAATTCTTCGTGCGGGGAAGTAGAATCTCGACAATGGCTCGGATCTGTTTGTCCTGGGGGCCCGTCTGATTTTTTCCAACATTAAAGCCCAGATACTTAATAGTATCTTACGCAAACTGGCACTTACTAGGGCCAAGGGTGAGTGGGTGCTCTCGAAGCCTAATAAGTAGGGCGCGAAGAGCTATCAAGTGCTGATCCCACGTAGAGTAGCAACATAAAGGTTATCGAAGTAGAAGAAGACGTGCGGCAAATCATCCACAATCCTTCACATCATCATGTTATAGTTGTTACATACAGTGACTAACCCGAATAGGAGTCGTTTAAACTGCATAAGTCCCTTGTAGGTGGGAAAAGTAGTATACTTGCGTGCGTTGTTATGGAGAAAAATTTGGTAGTATCCTTTGCAGAGGGCCAACTCAGAAATAAATTTAGCTTCCTCAAAAAGGTGGAGATTCTCGTCTATAGGGAGGATCAGCTCTGCATCAAACAAAGTCACTAAATTTAATTTTCGGAAATCGACGCACTTGTGGAAGGTTTGATCGTACTTGCGAACCATGAGTATGGGGGAGCAGTAATCTGACTTCGAGGGCTCGATTATGCTTAAGGCTAAAAGATTGTCCACTTCTTCGTTAAAGACTTTCCTAAGGTGGATGGTAGGAGGGTAGGGCTTCAATCCAACAGACGAACAGACTCTTGATTGGTAAGGACAATGTCATGCTTAAATTGATTGGAGCAACCGGGGCTCTCGGAGATGATATCATCGAATCCATTTAGCAACTGCTTCAGCTGACTTGAAGAGGCGCTAGCTTGTGGGTGACATCCAACACTGGGGATGATGATTCCGGAGGTCCAGGTAAAGATGGAATAGGATAACCACCATCTTGTTCAATGCAAACTAATTGCACGACTTTAAGATGGATGGGACTCTTCATCAAGGGCCACAATATTGTTGAGACACGCACGGCGGTGATATTTCTTTAACATATTGATGTGGAAAACCATATCTCCTGAGGGGGTTCGAACAAGTAATCCGCAGGTATTTTTACCTCTAAAACGTAAAAGGACCCTCCCACTGGCTCAGTTATTTGTTACTCTACGTGGGAAGTAGCAACAGCACCTCCTCGCCAGGCTTTAAACTTCTTTCCTTAGCTTATAAATCGAAATAAGTTCGATACTTTTCCAAATTTACTTCAGAATTTTGGTACGCGATGTCGGTACATAGCTCTAGGCGCTTTCGAATGTCCAGGAGGTAGAAATAGGAGGATTGGATTTCGTTATCCAGAAGGGTATTGGTAAAAAGCTCATTTAAAATAGTAAGGGGGGCTATAATATTACGGCCATGCAGTAATTCTAAGTGGGCGAATCATAGGGTCCTATGGGGGATTTCACGCCACGCAAACAGTGCCACGTTAAAATAGAAGTGCCATTCTCGAGGCTGATCTATACCTAGTTTCCTGAGGATTAATTTCAAGTTACCATTTAGCTTTTCGCAAACTCCGTTTGCAAAAAGCTAGATGGAGGTAAAGTTAAATGAAGGTAAACAGAGGTTTTACCATGAGGAGATTGCCGACATACTCCATAAGCTCGAAGGTAAATTGTCTTCCTCGATCTGACTAAACGCTATCACTGCCCTTAAGGGAAACTGCCTCAAGGAAACGGGTAGCAAAGTCTACAAAAGTGAGGACGTAACTGTGTCCTTCACTAAACGGGAAATGAGTAGGGCAGATAAGGTCAATGGCTACACGAGAAAAAGGTTCCGAGATGATCGGGCTTTACTGAAGGGGGGGGGGGCTGGTTTGACGCGCCCACGTGCTGATGTCCTTTGGCAGGCATCGCATGATTTGCAGTAATCTGCAATTTCTCTGGCCGCACCTGGCCAATAAAAATACCTAAAAACCCTCTGAGCGGTTTTATTATGACTAAACTGACCAGAGAATAAACTATCGTGAGAAATCTGGAAGACTTGGAGGACGTGAGAGCGGCAAACACCCAAAGAGTGTGATTCAGGTTCGGTACCGTCAGAACATTTACGATATAAAAGCTCATCCTTGACAAGGTAGGAGATGCTTTTTCCCCGACATGAAGATTCTTGCTCATGAGTACTGGCTTTCTCCCAAAGGGGGAGGAGAGTTGCGCATCCCTTCTGGGCGTGGGCAAAATCCTCGTTCCGGAGGGCCTCCAATTCCGGATCGACAGAGTTTTCCAAAGCAACGGGTTCCTAGGAAGCCTTGGCCGCCTGGGCACGGGTTACTACAGGTTGTGCTACCGAGTTACTTGTAACCTGGGGGCTCTGCCTAATCAATACAGAGCAAAACTTGATTGGAGCTGCTACCACTTCGACCCAACCAGTCAAATATGTACTTATATTCGATGTGGCATTTTACGATAGGGAAACGATTGGCTCGGCAGAGGTAGTCATGGACCACAGCGAACTTTTCGGGGTCAGGACCGACCGGGAGAAGTAAATCCTAGGACACCACGATGCCTGTGCACCCAGTGTAACATACAAGGGCGGACACACGGCATCCGTTTAAGCTCCATTCTCAAATTTTAGACCACCGGGGGAGCTCTTATTGAAGATAAAATTTACTTGGTGACCCGGGCTGTTGGTCGAAGAGAGAGACATAGGGGTATCCTGGAAAAAGAGGGGAGGAACAGTAGCGGCCCTAAATTGGTGAACTTGATGGAATGACAACTTTTTGATTAGGGAATTTTGAGGACAGTTCGTGCGTACGTGACCTTTTATTCCGCATGTAAAACAGATTATCCGCCTTCTGGGGAATAACGACGCGGGGGGAGTAGTAAATATGGGCTTGAGATCTCTTGGTTCCAAAGGAAGGAGGTTCCTGAGTTTCGAGGGGCCTTGAACCTTCACAAATTTAGGGGTATTTCTTGGAGGGGGCCTGGAGTTATTAACGTTAAACTTGGGAGGAGACGAGGGAGGTTTCTTATTAACTTCGGGGTACAACCTGAGTAAACATCAGCCTCTTCTAGGCATTCCTTAAACGTAGAGCAGCGCTTATCCTTAACGAAGGCACGAACTTCAGGGGTCAGGGAAGCTAAAAATGGATCTATTAAGATGAAGTCCAGAAGGGACTCGTACTCTTGAAGGACTTTACACGCTTCTAGCCAAAATTGGAGGTGTTTCTGGAAGGTGTACCCGAAATGGCAAAAGGTCTGACCGAGGCGGATCTTTTCGTGACAGAAACAAGCACGATAGAAGTTTGAAGTCATATTCACGGCAGCTAAGAGTTCAGACTTGAGGGTAGAGTAGTCCACAGTGGACTCTGATGGAAGGGGAATGAATATGTCCCTCAACTTGGAGTTTAGGAGGGGGAGCAATTTGGCGACACCATCTACCTCGGTATCCCAATTCTTCAAAACCTTTAAAGACGGGCAATTTTATTGACGAGGACTGTGGAGTTTCGGTCTGGGAGTTAGTTGAAATTGACTCCAATTGATTACGGCTTAATTCAAGTTCATGCTGCCTTATTCTCTCACGGTCTTCCATCTCTCATTATTCTTTTCTCTCTTCAGCTTCTCTTAGTTCTTGTTCCCTCGCTCTTGTTTCTTCTCTTTCATTTCTCTTTCTTCCTAGATATAATTTAATAATTCTCGGCCCGACAGGCCCAACGTTTCTCCTTGACTGTTGAAACAGTCAAACGAAAAAGACATCTTGTTGGCTTACTTGAGGAATGTAACACGAGACCAGGCTATTGATGTGGCAAAATTTCTCGGCAATGTACGTGAAGCCTAACTTTTCCCCAAAATTAATATTAAGAAATATCCTACTGAAATGAACAATAAAATTATTCCTAGACGGTTAGGACGGGTTAATCTCTACAATCCGGCAAGAAATTAACTTAAAGATTCCGTTAAATTGAATACACAAACATAAACAACAGGTCCCAACTAATAATCTAAATTTTTAAATAGTTAAATAGACTAATGTTCGAGTCATCTAAAACTAACTTGAACGTACTTGTGCCAAAAGACAAAAATAAAGAAACTTCAACAATGGGAGGGAACTACTAAAACTCAAAGTGGGTGTAAATTTACTATAACTGATTTACTATCTAATATATCCCACCCCTCACACCAGTTTTTATAATAGAAATGTAATATATATAATATATGCCGTGGTACACCACTTTATACCATACACTACTCCTATATTATGAGGGGGCGACTTAATCACCTACTGCAACGCGGACCTTTAAGAACTGCTCGCAGGGATTAACGATCAACCAGGAGGTCGAACTCAAGGCTTTGGGTTTCAAATCCTTAACAAATCAGGCAGAGTGCAAAAATGGTTTGAGAGATTTACTTGAATAGGCCGAGAGTATGGTTCGAGGTTAGTTAAAGATGAAACAACAAAAATATAATTTTATGTACAAATAAATATCAAAGTAAGAATAAAAATAGGCAAAAGAGAATTATTCAAAATGAAATAGTCTCTTGATAATTATGATAAGGATGGAGTCTCAAATAAAATTAATTAATTAGCGTTACTATGCTCAGATCAAAAGGGGGAACTTGACAATACTAATAATTGAAGGGGTTTCAATCTTACGGGTCCGTGACTTAGAAGAAGGTCCTGCTTGGGAGGAAGCGAGTGCGGCACGATCCTGATGAGGCAGGTGGGGAACGATCGGAATCAACCTTCCGAAGAATAGCGATGAAGATAGCCAATCTTCAAGGATGGCGTTCGAGGGCAAAATGTGGGATTACTCGTAATTCCACTTGAAGAGGAAACTTCTTTTCTTCCAAGGTAATCGATGGAAATTTTCTTCGGATCAATTAAGCGAAGGGAGACTGTCGCGCAACTTCAAAAGATTGCCGTTCACAGAAGCTTCCAATTGACTGGGGTAGAATTACAGCGGAAAAAGTCTTGCCGTGCGAGTCTAGTCGCGGGCGACTCTACATCTCACTATGTCAGTCGGTCGGTCCCCGTTTTGCTTTTTTTTTGGTTTTGTAATAACATTGTATCTGTTCGGCGAATTCTCACGAAATTTGAAACCCTTATGTGCTATAATTGTCAAGGCTCTTCCAAGGTTAGCCTTGGAAATATTTTTTGCCAATAATATTATAACTATTCGACCAATTCTAACGAGATTTCAAACCCTTATGTTGTTTTTTCATTCTCTTTCGAATGATATAATTGCTAGAGTACTCCCAAGGTTATCCCTGGAACTATTTTGTTTTGGCAAGGTCGTAATGTCATAAATCAGAATAAGTGAGAGCACGGGACCTTTTTGTTCAGCAAACCTCATTCTCATCTTAACGAATATATCCTCTAATGCAGGTGCTTTCAGATTTTTCAAATCTTCCATAGAGGACTTCTAACCCCCTATCACTTTTATACCTTGATTAAGCCCCGCCTCTTGCAAACACTCTCATATTCACAGTTCCCTCACCTTCTATTTCAATATTGTATAACTTATCAATCTACACTTGCCCTCTATTCTTTTACCGTATTATTGAGAAGGACCATTGCATTCTTATCCCCGATATCCACGCTACTATTCGTTTATTGGTTTCTCACAAAAGTGGAAATTTTATTTAAAAGGGGGCTTTATCTTTTTTTTCTTTTAGTTTACTAGATTTGGTGTTTTCTCAAGGTGAAGGTATTTGTTTTACCAATAAAACAAATAAAAATTCTATCGAGTGAAATGGATTTTCGAAACTGCTCTGACTGAGATCGATTGGGTAAAGTTCTATAACTAAAACCGGTTTTATAAGTCCTATGACTGAAATAGATTTTCGAAAGTTATCGCAGAGGAACATTGTTTTAAAAGTTTTAGGTCTAAAACAGATTTTTGAAAGTTCTCTAAAGGAAACCTTTTTTCTAAAGTGATCTGAATGAAACAGATTTTTGAAAGTGTACTAAATGAAACTTATTCTCGAAAGTGCTCTGACTGAAACTGATTTTCTAAAGCGCTCTGACCTAAAAGGATTGTTAAAAGTGCCCTGAATAATACAGAATTTCGAAAGTGCTCTGAGAGAAACAGTTTTACTCAAATTTTTCGGTCTAAAAAAAATATTCGAAATTGATTTGACAGAAACAAACTTTAGAAACTTCTCTAACTGAAATAAACTTTCGATAGTTATCTGACGGAAATCCACCTTTGAAAGTGCTCTGACTGAAACCGATTTTTGAAAGTGCATCGACAGAAACAGTTTTTCAAATGCCTTCGGTCTAAAACAGATTGCCAAAACTGCTGCGACTGAAACAGATTTTCGATACTGCTCTGACGGAAACCGATTTTCGAAAGTGCTCCGACTGAAACATATTTATGTAATGCTATGAATAAAACAGATTTTTCTACAGTGCTCGGTCAGAAACAGTTTTTGAAGCGTTTATAGTCTAAAACAGATTTTTGAAAGTGCTATGAATTAAACTTATTTTCTTATGTGCCCTGACTGAAAACGATTTTCCAAAATGTTCCGACTGAAACAAACTTCTTTTCGGAAGTGCTCTGATTGAAACCGATTTTCGAATGTGTTCGACTGAAACAGATTTAGAAAATGCTTTGACTTCATCAGATTTTCGAAAAGGCTCGGTGTAGGAGAATCGACCCCCTCCCTTCCTGCTCAGTTAAGACACAAGACGTTGACCACAAAACATCCAGGCCGTGTAGACGCCTTGGGTTAATTTCGTAACCACAGCCCCTCTCCCCTCGTCCCTATGAAAAGCAGAACGGTTAAAACTGCAAGATCTCCCCTAAGAACGGGTATTCCATTTCAGCTCAAGTGCGAAATTAGAGACGCGTTTCCTTCAAGCTCAAAGGCCCATCAGGACCAGAGGTAAGACGTCCTGAGAAAAACCGTTGGAGTAGGAACCCTCATGCGGCCCGTTCACAAGCCCCCCCCCCTCCTAACCCTTTCCCAGTGAGGTGATGATGTATATATACCAAAAACTTCGGAAAAACGAGGTAGAATACGTGAGTCAAGAAGGCTACGAAGTCCCCAGCAAGAGGCCGGGCTACCAAGAGAAGGGACTAAGAAGCAGCTCATCCTAGAGCTAGTTCCTGGTTTGCAAACCGAACTTTAAGTTAACTTGTCCAAGTTCAATTTATTTTTCGTCAGAGAACCCCCGTCCCCCTCCCTATCCTGGTGTAGCACAAAACACCGAGATAGTCCTCGCCCTTAAGGAATACCGAAACGAAGAAGAAAAAGCTCCTCCTCGAGCCCGTTTCCCGGTGGTCACACCGAACGTCGAGTTAACTTGGTTTAAGAACCAAGTTCAACTTACTCTCGTCAGAGAGACCGCTCCTATCCTGGTGCATTATAAGGCACAGTGATAGTCCTCGCCCTTGAAGAAGACCCCCCGAGTCCACTCCCTCCAGCACTCCCCTGAGTCAAAGTATTCAAGTCTTAGCACATCGCTAGACAGTGCGAATTACTCCCAAGAGTAATCTGAAGAGGAGAAAGGGACATTCTTTCACCATCCCGTGGTGATATTCCCTCCTGCCGAAGGCGTGTGGCTCCCCATCTGCCACACTCACCAAAGTCCCTTGTGGCTCTCAAGTTATTCCTCCGCAGCATCAGCATTCATCTGGCCGGGCGGCATGCGTTATCGAGAGACAATAACATTTCTGAGGTAAAGTAGCTCATTGAGTTCAACGTTATACTCAAACCCGTTCCAAGGGGTATCTACAAAGGTATTTGCGGCCGGTAAAGGCCGTTGTTTTTAAATTGAAATGAGTGGTGGGTCAACCATCACTATAATGTGAAGTAGGTCAAGTTAGAAAGCCTTACTTAAAAATTATTGAAGTCCTTACTGTGTATTTAGTTCGTAATATTTCTGTGGTTCATGTTTATTTGTTTTTTTTTGTATTTTAATTTAAGTTTTAGTTTGTTTAAAAAAAAAATTATTCTATCCTCGAATCGCTACGTATGGCACAAGGAACCCTTAAAGTTTAAAGAAGTCAATAATCAAGATAATAATAATCAAACATATATAGCACTCTTAAAGAGATATAACGTTAATCAAGGAGTCTTTTTTGTGTGTAGTACGTAAACAACCCGTAAGTACCAACTCCTTCCATCACTCGGTCCTACCTATACCACGACACTCGGACTGAAATTGATCTCGGAAGGCGTACTGACTAGAACGGAGGTTCAAACTGATTGATGGACCTGAACAATCGCCAGACGAAATAGAAAAAAAGAGGAGTTTCTTTTGTTTGAATGCAATAAGTTTTATAAACTCACGATTTAAGATCTGGCTTAGGTAATTGTGAATATCACTTACACCCTTTTAACGGTCTCTATTAATATTAAACTCTATGAAGTATTTAACCAATACATTTTACCCATTCTTACCTACAGACAAACATCCAATGAAACATGTTAGGCAGGTGTCTATTTAATCCTTTGTCAAGAAATTAACTGCTCTCTACTTTACATAGGCGAGACAGGAAGAAATCTGGAAAAGAGGATCTATGAGAACAGAGGGGATGTCAGGTGGGCAAGCACGGCTTCTAGTATTTTCACACACTCCAATAATTTTAACCACCTAATAGATTTCCCCCAGGGCAACTTATTTTCCCGTGTAAAGATTTTCGCAAAAGAAAGGTGGTTGAATCCACCCTTATCAACGAGATCCCGAATTTCAACCTTTCGGAGGGGCAATTCAAATGCAGCCCCTACCTTAAAAATTTAATCTTGAAAGATATCCTTAATTACCTCAAATTCACACTTCCTGATTAGGAATTTTAATCTGATCTCTTGTTCCTATATATATTTCATGTATGGTGTGAAGGCATCTATACGACTGAAGATAGCATGACAAACTCTATGACGAAACTGGTTTCGTGAATAAAATACTACGCTCCTAAACAGTGGTTTTATTAATATATTTATATATGTGAACCGTTATTGGGCTCAATAATATATCTCATATATATATATATATATATATATATATATATATATATATATGCGCCATGATTTCTTCGACAAAGCTTGAGCTTAATATTAAGTTTGAAGGACAAAACGAAGAAGGCGGGTCCCATCTTTATTCTCTACGTTTCGGGTTATTTCTAAACTCATCTTCAGGAGCTATAAAACAAATTTTAATTCCAAAGTTAAATCTATACTACGGCACAAGTACAATATAATTAAAAATTGAAGCAAACGGCGATAAAATACTAAAATGAACATTATGTTAACGAAAACTAAACAAACAAAAATCTAATGAGGTATCAACAGTAGAAAATATTTGAAAAAAAATTATATTATTCAAACGCTAACAAAATAATCTTAACGGTACAGAACATAAGAATAAAATTGAGAGGAGGGTCAGAGTTGAAATGAATATATAATAAAATAAAACTAAATAAAAAAGCAGATTACTTTACATGGTCAAATAACAATGAGAAGTTAAAACGGGCAGGCAATTTAAGATTAAATACAGTTTGGTTGGTTGTTAAGTTATAAATAACGGAAAGGATGACGCATCATTATTTAAATTTGGGTGGTTGTATTTAATACACAGAGATTCTTTAATGCGCAGAGTAGATGTAAATTAGGCAAATTTGAATACAGAAAAATCATTTAAGGATACGTCTGTCTTACAATCTATAGCATGTTTTCTGATAAGGAAATACTATTTATTGCTCAATGTTTTACCAGTTCTATAGCTTAAACCCATGTGAGAACAGTATCTTGCCTGGAGAGAACGCACCGTGCTTCCTATATAGGTCCCCTGCTTACAGCTAGGGCGAGTAAATTTGTATACTATACACGAACTCAACAGCGTGGGAATACTATCCTTTACTCTGAAAAATTGCCAATATTTTTGTTGTTGATTAAATTTGTTTAAAATTTATTTGACAGTAAAATTTCTTTAAAATGATAGATAGATGTTTCCGAAGCAAGTCATTAAAAGGGGTGATGTCTCACGACATGAAGAACATAATTTCTTCGGGAACATTAAAAGAAGTGGAGGGGTTATATAGCCCGGAGAGAAATTTCCTTTTACAGATTTCGACTAAGGATAATGGATAGTCATTTTTAACAAAATATTCTTTTAAAAAGTTAAATTCCAAATGGATATTAAGGTAGGTAGAAGACAAGTTAAAAAAAACTCTGAAGATGAGCGTTTTAATGGCACCAATTTTATATGCTATATCTCAAAACTATAGAAGTTTAATCCCAGCCCCGTGAAAGTTGGCTTTATAAAGTCACTAGTTTGAATGCCAGAAGGGGTACGGCATACATTAATATCTAGAAATGGAAAACTATTAATTAAAAGTGAAATAGTTGACTTTGACGGCTGGCTGCAATAACTGAGAGAATTGTGAAAAAGTGAATTCATTAGAGAAGTTTTTTTATCTGGAAAGGCTTTGGTTAAAATAATCTCTATAGTTTCCTGAATGTGAATAAGAGTAAATTAGGGTGTGATATCGAAGCTTAAGAAGAATAAAGGACTTGAAAAAGTAACTTTGTGATTTCAGGAGCAAAATCAAGGCTATTATTAACGGTATAGAAATTGGAAGTAAAAGGGTTTAATAATGGAACTAAAAACTTAGCAACTGTATACGAAGGAAGAGTGTATGAAGCTAGAATGGGACGAAGAGAGTATCCTGTCTTATGTATCTTAGGTAGCCCATAGAATAGACCTAAGTATGATAAGGGTAATGGGGTGATGATTTTGAATAGGACTGATTACATTTTAAAAATTTCCCAGAATTTGTCAGATACATCAAAATTTAGTGAAACTAAGGAACAACCTTTGACTATTATTCATCATTTAATGGACAAAATTAACCGTTTTCTACACAAGTTAAAATCTTCCTGTGTTCTGAGTGATTCTGTGTACAGTTTTTTGTATGTCTAATCATCATACTTGGGTCTACTCTATGGGCTACCTACGAGTAAGATACAGTTTTAATACAGTATGTACTTACCGTTTTTCTTCAAACTCATCCCCATAAAACAAAAAAAGAAAAATAAGTATAAAGGAAAATGGTCAAAAGATCAACATATTTTTGTAGTATTTTTTTCCAAAGAGGATTTTAGTGATTATATGTAGAGTTAATCAGTTTATCATGGTCCAATTATATTTGAAAAATCAATTAATATTTGTATTGGTATTTGTTTCAATTTTGTAACAGTAATATTTACCAAGATATTTGTATTTAAAAATTGGTCGAGATGTTTAGAAGACAACAAAATATAGCTAAATATTCTTTGGTGTTTTTGGAAAGGGGAAGATAGGAAAAGGACACTATAGATTGAGGTCATTGACTGATGCTTCACTCGACCTGATCTCCCCCCGAATAGCGAGGAAAGGTAAAAACCCTCAGCGGAGTCATCTTCAACCTGACGCGTGTAAAAACGTGTGGTTTTGCCTTTTATCTTGAACCTATCCAGACTCCCACGAAGAAATGGAAGGAATATCACAGACCCGACATGGAAAATACAAATGAGAACTAGGAACCTATGTACCAAAGGGACTCAACGAAGATTCGTTAGAAGAGATTTACGAATAAGGACCACCATACAAGCAGCAGGTAAAGAACTTATTTCCAGAGTAATTTAAAAAACAATAAAATTCTCAAAATGAACCTCAGAGGTGAGAGAGAAAATCCTGGAAATAAGAGTATTAGACAAGAACATCAAAAGGAACGCACCCGCGTGGGTAAGTTATTTAAGCCTTACGAGAAAAAAGAGAGACTCAATGACCGATATTGCCCAAGTTCACGAGGAATCCTGGGGCAAAGCTATTATTAAAAATATCGAGAACGAGATAGCGCTCAAAGAATTTTGAAAGAAAGTAATACGAATGTGAATCACACAAAAACATAAAGGTACAAAGTAACAAAACACTCCCATCACTACGTCGAATAGAAAAGAGAAACCAATGAGAGGATAAAGGCAAAGAACACCACCGAAGCGCTAAGGGATAGCATATCAAATTTATATAAAAAAAACGAGGAAACTCCGGCCTCACTAGGAAGAGCTCATAGAGGCCACATACAATAAACTCGATGGAGTAACAAATGTGTTTAATGGCTAAAAATGAACGAAAGATCACAAAGATGATATCCATTCCGAAACCGGGAACCAAATGTCTGAGGTTAAAAATCACGGGCCATTTCCATTCTCGACTTCATCGAGAAGGTATATTAAAATTTACTGAATCGAAAAATGAATGAATTTTTAACTGAAAATAATTTATTCAAAAACACAGTTTGGTTTTAGGAAAAGAGAATCACAGAGATGTCCCTCAGCTTCATTACGGAGAAAATAATTAAGCTTAGATGAGAAAGATAAAGCATAGATATAGTATGTTGTGACGTATCTAAGGCACACTACAAAGTATGGCAAAGGGTATACAATACAACAATCTGAGCCTTGGAAGAAACCACAAAATGCAACGGATCATGTGCGACTATGTTTTGGAAAGGTACCCATATATAGAAACAGGAAATTGCCAAAGAGGAAACTTCAAGCTGGAAGTTGGCCTCTCCCAAGTCAGCTGTCACAGACCGACGTTATACTCAGTTATGTCATAGAAACGATACAGGTACAAAAGAGAAGGCAAGATACTAAGCATAAAAATTACTTCTATACTTAAAAGAAACACCTAACTGAAAATAGATAGAAGAAAGGTCGACTTAGACTTATCTTCACACTAAGATAAGTCAAATGTAAAAATTAAAAAATTCAAATGTAAAAATTAAAAGAAGGTACACAAGGCTATGATACAATCGTAATTAGTGTAACCAACGATTTCAATGTTAACAATCTTTCGAATTAACCTTTTTATAATCAAGGATAGAAGACA
Source organism: Ceratothoa steindachneri (assembly GCA_963969495.1). Classification (NCBI taxonomy): domain Eukaryota; kingdom Metazoa; phylum Arthropoda; class Malacostraca; order Isopoda; family Cymothoidae; genus Ceratothoa; species Ceratothoa steindachneri. The sequence goes on along the minus strand of OZ018338.1, from coordinate 4,470,766 downwards.
AACAGAAGGAGGTAAAGAAAAAGATCTACATAGTAAAGTCAAATGAATAAATTATTATAGAATAACTTGCCAACCGCATTGCACGATGAACAAGATCGAGATAGCAACGCCTGTTCCTGCGCGCAACAACAAAAGCGGACCAAAAGGAAGAGGAGATATATATTTGAAACGAGACTAGGACTACTTGAATACTAGTATAAGATCACCAAAATGCGAGCTAAAACTATCGAATCAAGGACCTACAACCGATTTCAAAAATATAATATAGAATGATATAGAATGAAATAGAATGAAAGAAATCAATAAGTTAAACAGCACATAAAAATGAACCGAAAAAATCTAAATACTTGAAAATAAGATCCAAATTAACACTAATAAAAACTAAAAAGAAAATGTGAGAAGTATTGCTTACCTGCATAGCAGTTAGAAATGCTAACAATTGTTTGAAGACTAAACACGTCCCACATCAAACACAAAAGCAAACATAAATATTTCAAACATTTTATTCAAAACTTTAACTTTCAATTAACTCAGGCGCCAAATATTAGAGTACCACTTCGAAAATGCAGCAATCAACAAATATCTCTCGTCCTGTTTATCTGTATTATTTTATCATTATCGACTCATCGCCCCAAACACAAGACACATAGGACAGGAACAGCATATGGAAAAAGGAAATAGGGCAGAAACATTAAACATTGTGGATCGGGTCCACGTTAAGCCGTAGGTCCATCGATCGTCTAGGTAAAGCATTATTCGTTCTACTTTACTTCCAGCTGTCTATCCTTGCCTTTTCCTCTTCCACTCCCTATCTCTACCCTACTCCAAAGCTCTTTTCCTTGGGACCTATGGAGGCTCTGTCAGAGAAGGAGTTTGGAGGACAAATGGAGAATACTCCCCGCCCTTGGGGGAAAGCGGGCTCGGCGATCTCACACTCTCACTTTCATTTTATTTTATGTCTTGCTCTTTGAAGATCCGAACGGGGAGCGAAATGTCAGTAAAAGACTTCAATCCATAATAGCCTTTTTCCATCCTTCTTCTCTATATCTAAATATTATTATTAATGCTGTTATAACAATATCTGTCACGAGAGCGGCAAATTTTAAATTAGTCAACCGAGTAATTCACAGTGTTTAAAAATAAAATAAAATTAACATGAATCCTTTCTTTTTCTGCCATATGCTTTAGCAACCCCCAAAGTAGGTTGTTTTAAGTGTGGAATGTACATAATAGGAATAAACGTAAGAGAAAAAAAAATTAACAATAATTTTGCAGATGATTTAAAAATTAGAACTATGGTCAAATTTTAGAACAGGTGCAATAATATATATATATATATATATATATATATATATATATATATATATATATATATATATATATATATATTGTGAGGGAACCAACCCCATCTTGAGCTCCCCTTCCCCATTCGAGCACAGACCACGCGGACCTAAGCTAGATTTCTAAACGCAAGGAGAGAGAACTATTCTCGCGTGGGAAAACTTCAAAGCGGCTAGTAAAAGTTGTGTTTGATCAGTCGTCTTTCCCCCACAGAGACGCATTTTCAGACCCTTCCCCACCTGGAGGTCAGGGTTGACCCGAGAAAAAGCTTCCTCGATCGTCTTCTCTCGTCTGGGACTGAAGCGACTGGCGCCAATGGTTACTCCCAAGAGACTTCCAGGCCTGGAGGCTTTCTAGCGAGGAATCCAGCAGGGTATTTAACCTAAGGTCAACTGTTACTCGTCAGAGAGTACCGCCCGCCGTCTCGAGTCCAACCTCGGAGTTAGGTCTCGTTGGCTAGACAGATTGTCGTGAGTTTGGCCACAGTTAATCGGCAAATTCGTTAAACGACCTTTTCTTTGCAGAGTTTCGCGAACCACTCTTCTCACTCCGTCAAGGAAACCTCGCTCCTCGTCTGAGATTACTCATCCCAATTCGAAAGTGTCTCACTCAGCCTGGAAATTACCTTACTCGTACTCCAGGTAATTCCGACCACTCCGTCAAGACTACAACGCCCGCTCCTCGAGCCGCAAGACTAGCTTGTCTCGTAAGAATCGCTCCTCTCACCAAGAGGAAGCCGTCAAGGTAAAACCCTTTTACTCCTTTTCGAGGATAATCCCCCTTTTGTCATCGCCACCTGATATCCTCCTCTGACCATTTAATTAAACTCCTCCTTGTGTTTAACAACATTTTTCCTGTCTGAGAAAGTGCCATATTTTGATCCCCGTTAAAATGTTTAGTATTTAATTTATTATTTCATTGAGAGCAACATTATTTTCCCATTCATTTGCATTTTTAGATATTTCCGTAATTAGAATTATTTGTGCAATTAAATTTATTTTTGTTTTTATTCTTTCAATACCCTTGAATGAAACCTGGTATTTAAATCTTCCCTTTGGCCAACCATTAATCTCCTCACGCCCTCACCTCTAATTAGCCCTGTGCATCTGGTCTAACAATCTGGCCGCCTGCAACGTAAATAGACTGCATTCTTTGCAGCGAAAGTATCCGCTCACGAATACCACGAGATATATATATATATATATATATATATATATATATATATATATATATATATATATATATAAAGGGTTTTCCATTAAGACAGATCAAGGATAGCAGTAAATAAAAGTGTTATTGGTGAAAATTTATTGATTTCACTATTGGATCATGTTACTTGAGTCATGGCATTTATGTGTGAAAAATAATATCGCCTAAATGTCCGCCAAGGCTTCAGCGGCACACCTCCACTCGATGGTCAAAATTTTTGATGACGTCTCTGCATAGTTGCTCCTCGATCTCACCAATATGCCTTATTATCTCATCGTCCAGCTGCTGAATTGTTGTTGGCTTGTTGGCATATTCATTACTTTTGAGATGACCCCAAAGGAAGAAATCTAAAGGTGTCAAGTCACAAGATCGTGGTGGCCAATTGACCTCGCTGTTTCTAGAGATGATGCGACCTGAGAACTTCTCATTCAATAAAGCCATTGTTGCATTGGCTGTGTGGCATGTGGCGCTGTCCTGTTGAAACCACAAATCTTCGACATCAAAGTGATTCAATTCAGGCCATAAAAAATTGGTTATCATGGCATGGCATCGCTCGCCTGTCACCATAACAGAATTCCCGGCATCATTTTCGAAGAAATACGGCCCATTGAATCCGCTAGCAAAAAATGCACACCAAACAGTGAACTTTTGTGGATGTAGTGGCTTTTCAACAATCTTCCTGGGATTTTCATCATCCCAAATTAGACAATTCTACTTATTAACGAATCCACCAAGACTGAAGTTGTTAAATCTGAAAGAAAAAGAAAATGATCTTTAGACGCTTAACTCACATTTAAAATCAGTCCAAGTTATTGGAACACCCTTTAAATATATCTATCTATCTATCTATCTATCTATATATATATATATATATATATATATATATATATATATATATATATATATATATATATATATATATATATGAGGAATTAAACCACATTCTCCGAAGACAATTTAATTTAATTAAATTGTCTTCGGAGAATGTGGTTTAATTCCTCATCTTTTCTTGCGATATTGCATTAATTTTCATTATATATATATATATATATATATATATATATATATATATATATATATATACACTTAGAACGAATAGCTTGTCACGTGATATCCAGAGTTTTATATCCAAGCTGGCGAACATGAATTTTTGTGTTCGCAAGTTTAAATGTTTAGTCAGCTTCGTTTTGCCTCTATGTACATCCAGTTGGATTTCTTATGGTTCACTCCGGATTGTAATTATCATACCATTTTAATCCTGATGGCTCGCAAATCTTTCTCTCTCTCTCTCTCTCTCTCTCTCTCTACCTACCTATCTATCTATATATCTCCTTTCCCCTCTCCAGTGTCGTTTCTTGACTCAATAAAAAATGGTAGATATGACTTCGGATGTGGCTCAGTGTAAAACTATTTTCTTATTTTTAGCCTTGGTTAGTTCCTGGGTGTCAATTTCGTCACTCGAAGTAAATCTAGGCGTAACATTTGGTAGTCCTTTATATCTAAATGCCGATCGTGTTGAGGACTGAAAATCTCCTCTTTGTTTTTGCAATAATCTTAGTCATATTCGATCCAACTTGAATCCCAGATCCAATATGGGTCGATTATCCCCTCCCCCCCAATATACACACACAGTTTGTGACCTCTCGCCTTGATTAATGGAGTTGTTTTCGTCCAGGATCCCATGCTTCCTCTCTTGGACCCCTTCAACTTATTGAACATCTAGCAGCCTGGGTTCTTCTTCACCGAGGGTGTTTATCTCGTACAACTTCACCCACCATAAAATGCACTGCCTACCTAGTCCATCCAGAATCTCTTTCAAGGCCCTTCTTATTTATTAAATCTTAAACACCGCAGCTCCATCCAACTTGTCTTCCCAACTGAACCCTTCTTGTCTTTGTCAATGAACATTAGCTCTAGGCTTTGTCCCATCAGGGCTTATTCATCCTAGACGTCGTTGATGCATGGGTTTTCGTGTTTTATCGACATTTGCTC
>OZ018338.1:3764790-3866024 GCA_963969495.1 Ceratothoa steindachneri | reverse complement strand
AATATGAGAGACGGTTTTTAAGTCTATAAAACCCCTATATAATATGTAAATAATTTTCTCTCAGGTTATTATTATGTTAAGATTTAGGTATGTTATTATTATGTTAAGATTTATGTATGTATATATTAAGTTATTCCTGCTATCCTGTAAAAATTTCCAGGATTTTTCTTCTCTTCCAACACTTCCAGCTATATATTTTCCTTTTATCGAACCCGCGTACGGGTGGTTGAGGTGGGTGGGAAGAGACCTCATCTTTACTATCCTATGCCTTATCAGTAGGATTGTACATAAAGTTAAGATAATGACATGAGTACTTCCACTGAAATGGATCGCATGGTCTTTTGAAGTAATTAATTTTCTTGTAACACACACACACACACTCTCTCTCTCTCTCTCTCTCTCTCTCTCTCTCTCTCTCTCTCTCTCTCTCTCTCTCTCTCTCTCTCTCTCTCAAAGAATGTAGAGGGAGAGGTGACGCCCCCTTGTCGCGGGAAGAGAGCTTGTGTGTACCTTTGACTTTTCGAGCTATGTCGGCGGGGGTACCTCTTCTGGGTACCCCTGGTAGGGCTTCCCTTGTCGATTTGTTCGAAAACGAGATTCCAGACTAAGTGCGTCATTCCTTCCTTTTTTTTACTCTATCCTTCTCTTTTTTTACTTTTATTCTATCTCTCCCACTTATACAAAAAGAAAAAAAAACAAAAAAAAGCCTACTCCTATCATGTCCCTGTTTCTCTTTTCTTCCTCTATCTACATATAAGGACCTGGCAGCTACCTCATGCGTCAGAAGAGAGGCTTTGGAACCTGTATAAACAACGCCAATCGACGCTCACTGGTTGCAAGAGACTAGGACTAGAGGTGTCCTAGGCGTTGGGGCACGATGAATGGGATGAGGGTAGTGCCCCGTTAACCCCTTCCCTGGCGCGTAATTATTGACCGTTCCCAGTGCCCGTTGACGGGTGCCTCTGGTAGCATCGGTCCGAGGTGACGGCCCTTTGTTCCAAGGTTGGTTGCCAGGCCAATAAAAAGCCTTGGGTCGAGTCTCTTGGTGGGGCGGGATATCCATTGAACGCTGCTCCGAGATCCTGGCCGTTGTGAAGGGAACTAGTAGGAGTTTAGTAAGGGGCGTGCTTCGTTGTTGTTCACCTGGTGAGAAATCGATGGCCCCTTCGGGGACCGTCTGTGCTGCTTGGTTGGGAGCCACGGCACGCCGAGGCTTGACGACTCGGTCGGACGAACAGCAGCACATGGAGCGTGCCTTCTGAAAGATCCGAAACGTCTCCGATCGATAGGCGGGAGCGACTCACGCGGGGAGAACTCACCAACCCCCTTTTTTCTATTGATTGGTCACAAAGTTTTGAAAGAGAGAAAGTGTTTAAAATGACAGGGAAAAAAGGTCCAGCTGCACTTAAATATACATGTGCGATATGCCAGAAGGATAAGTGGTGCGTGGACTTCCCGGAAGGATGTTTTTCAAAATGCCACCCGGGAAGTATATGCACCGATTGCATCCTTAAAGGAGAGATCCGAGAGGCAGTGGCATGCTGCAATGAATTCAAGGATCTCTTCACAGCCTCTGAAGAAAAATCTAGGGCGCTGGAAAATAAACTGCAGACCCTAGAAACGCAGCACGCGCTTCAGATTCGGCGTCTCGAGGAAAAGATCCTAGAGCTAGCCTCTAAACTAGAGGCCCAGTTGGCTCAAGCTCGAGACGAAAGTCCGACTGACTTGGGTGGTTCCGCCGATGTGACTCCAGCCCAAGGAGGTGTAACTGCATTGGCAGTCCCACTTCTGCCATGCGGAGCCAATGAGAAGAAGAAAAAGAAAAAGAAGAAAAAGGACCATAATGCAGCTCACCCCAGTGTAGAGGATTCGAGCGCTACTGGTGCGCATGGGAAAGTGGAAAGAGAAGAAGAGAAAAGAGAAACGGAAGAAGAGAAAAGAAATGAAGAGAAGAAAAATAAGATGAGGAAGAAAAAAAAGAAATGCAGAGATACAAGAGGAAAGTGGCAAGTCGCTTCCGAGAGGAAAGAATAAGTCGCCTGCTGACAAATGTGCAAGAGTCACCCTTATTGGTGATTCTCAAGCACGGGGCTTGCAGTCCCTGCTAGCGGCCCGCCTTCGCACTAGTGTGAAGGTAAGCTGCCTGCCAGGATGTGGTAACCACCACATCAGAGTAGAGGCTGAGAAATCACAGATTTCTGAGAGCTCAGTCGTTGCTCTGATGGTCAGTGGAAACGACCTGTACCTGAGAGGAGGTAGGGTAGGCCCTACAGATAAAATCCTCCACACGGTCATGGGTGCCGTGGACGACTGTGGGCTGAAAACCCGCAAGCGTGTGGTAGTCGGGATGCTCCCGAGGAGAGGTCCAACACGGACCGCTCACTCGATGAATGTGTCTCTAAACCGGCGCCTGGCAGATTTGTGTACGGCAGAGGGGGTCTTTTTTGTGGACCCGTACCGCACCTTTTATGGTAGAAATGATCTCTACCAAAGGGATGGGGTACATCTTTCCTTTAAAGGAAAGGCCTTTCTGTCGAACATGATCCAGAATGTCGTAGAGAGGACCGAAAGGAGTATCCGGCCCAGAGTGAGGGCGGACGTACGCCAGTACGCCCGTGTCACTCCAGGAACGACCTTCTCAGAGGTCGCAAAAAGGGGTGCCTCGCCAACAAAGAAGCCGGGAAACGGAAGAGCATAGGGAGTCCTACAGTCGGGGACTCCCTGAAAGTTCTTCTGTTCAATGCGAGGTCAATCAGGAACAAGTTTCCTGAGCTCCGTGGCCTCGTAGCGACGGAAGAACCCGAAATGGTAGCCATAACAGAATCGTGGATAAAAACGTCAAACCGAGACTTTGAAGGCGAATTCACGGTTCCTGGCTACCAACTCTTCCACAAAGATAGGCCAGACAGAGAGGGTGGCGGTGTAATGTTGTATGTCAAGGATACAATCAAATCTACGAACTCCAACATTATATCCGATCACGAGCTCCTAGGCGTTGACCTAGAGATAGGTCCTGTCAGATACAGGACCCTGGTGCTTTACAGACCCCCTTCCCAACCCGTTGAGAAGGACAGGGAACTGTACCAGCTGCTGGGTGAGCTTGTTCAAGGCAGAGTGTGCATCGTTATGGGCGACTTCAACAGACCAGTTGACTGGGAAACCAGAGCAGCCTGTGGCGATAGCGCGCTACTCCTGGAGTTCGCCAACAACGAGTTCCTCACTCAATGGGTCAGAGAACCGACGAGAGGAGACAATATCCTCGACTTGGTCTTCACCTCTGAGGATGATATCGTTGAGGATGTCTCTGTAGGCGAAGAGCTCGGTGGCAGTGATCACCAGCTAGTTAGATTTACCGTCAAGATCCCGAAGGTAAGGTCTGTTGCCAGTCAATCAAGGAAACTTGACTTGAGAAGAGCAGACTTTGCACGCCTTCGTGCTGGGCTGACTGATGTAAGGCTAGCGGTATGCGAAGAGGTTGAGGATTCGTGGAACAATTTCAAAAATAAATTCATGAGTCTTCAATCAAGTTGCATCCCTCTAAAATGCCTCCGTCGGTCTTCTGTTCAACCAAAGTGGTTTAATCGAGAAATCGGCCAACTGCTTAGGGAGAAGAGAAATGCGTACCGGCGATCGAAGATCTCGGGTGCCTTTGACGAGTACCGGAGGCTAGCCAGGAGAGTGAAGTCCAGCATAAGGGCGGCAAAGCGTACTAAGAAACTCCGAGTGGCGAGACTCTGCAAGGAGAATCCCAAGGAGTTCTTCGGCTATGTAAATAGCCGTAAACCAATCCATCGTAGGATTGGGCCCCTAGTGGACGAGGAGGGTGCATTAACTCAGTCAGATGCAGAAAATGCTAACCTTCTCAATGACTACTTCTCCTCAGTGTTTACTAAAGAGTGTGGTCCCATCCCCCAGCCCACGGATTCCTACTCGGGGGAAAAGCTGGAGGCAATGGACTTCACCGAAGGAGAAATAAAGAAAAAGATCGCTGACCTAAAGACGAATAAGTCCCCTGGACCGGACGGGTTTCTACCCAAGGTGTTGAAGGAAGTGTGCGATGAAGTATCACGACATCTGTGCGCTATCTTTAACATGTCAATCCGGACCGGATGCGTTCCTAGAGACTGGCGTGAGGCGGAGGTGACTCCGATCTTCAAGAAAGGATCCTCCAGCCATCCGTCAAACTACCGACCTATCAGTCTGACTTCGATAGTCGGTAAACTCATGGAAAGCATGATGGTGGAGAAAATAACGTCGTATTTAGAGTCAAACCTGCTACTGAGGAGTTCCCAGCACGGCTTCCGAAGGCAACGGTCATGCCTGACGAACCTTGTGGAATTCTTCCACTTCGTTTTCAGTGAGCACGATCGGGACAAGGCGGTGGATGTGGTTGACTTTCAGAAAGCCTTTGATAAGGTACCACACCGCCGCCTTCTCCGAAAAGTGCGAGCGCTGGGCATAGACGGAAAAGTAGCCGGCTGGATCGAGAACTGGCTAAGTGGCAGACGGCAACGGGTGGTGGTAAATGGACAGGCTTCTGAGTGGGTGCCCGTTACTAGCGGAGTGCCTCAAGGTTCTGTCCTGGGACCACTACTATTCATCATCTACGTCAACGACATGGACGGTGACATGGTTGCCAAGATTTCCAAATTTGCCGACGATACCAAGCTTGGTATGAACGTTGCAAAGGATGGAAATACTGCCCGCCTGCAATGAGACCTTGGGAAGATTGGGGAGTGGTCGGACACGTGGCAAATGCCGTTCAACGTGAACAAGTGCAAAGTAATGCATATCGGCCACAGAAATCCCCAATCTCATTATATCCTTAAGGGCACTGCTCTCGAATCGAGTGACACTGAGAAGGACTTGGGTGTTACTGTCACTAGCGACCTCAAGTTCTCGAAACAGTGCATTGAGGCAGAGAAGAAAGCCCAAAGGATGTTAGGCTACATAAAGCGCCAGTTTGGATACCGTAACAGGGAGATAGTACTTTGTCTGTACAACTCCCTAGTTCGGCCGCACCTGGAGTATGCCGTACAATTTTGGAGTCCTTCGTTTCGAAAGGACATCGCAAGGTTGGAACGCGTACAAGCCAGGGCAACCAAACTGATTCCCTCTATCCGACATAAAAGTTATGAGGATAGACTAAGGGAATTAGATCTGTTCTCGTTGGAAACCCGTAGACTGCGTGGTCAGCTCATCGAAGTTTTCAAAATACTTCGAGGGTTCGACAATGTTAACTACCGGGATATTTTCACACTGAGTGAGAACAGAACGCGCAATCACGGCTTCAAACTTGAACTGAAGCGTTACAACCGCAATCTGTGTGGAAACTTTTTCACCTACAGTATCTGCGGTAAGTGGAACGCACTTCCAGTGGAAGTTGTCAACAGTGAATCTGTTGACCAGTTCAAGTCAAGAATAGACAAAGTCTTGAAAAGTGGCCGTTTAGGGACGCAAAACAATTGAGCAGCCATGTGCCCGCTCGATTGATAGTCCCAAGGTACCCTCTTTGAATGGACCGTAAGGTCTCCTAGGGTACCTTCTTTCCTTGTAACTCCTTGTAACTCTCTCTCTCTCTCTCTCTCTCTCTCTCTCTCTCTCTCTCTCTCTCTCTCTCTCTCTCTCTTCTCTCTTTCTTTCTCTCTCTCTCTCTCTCTCTCTCTCTCTCTCTCTCTCTCTCTCTCTCTCTCTCTCTCTCTCTCTCTCTCTCTCTCTCTTCTCTCTTTCTCTTTCTCTTTCTCTTTCTCTTTCTCTTTCTCTTTCTCTTTCTCTTTCTCTCTCTCTCTCTCTCTCTCTCTCTCAAACACGCCCCACACATTATAGTCCAGGGAGTTGCAGTCTGGGGAGTTAGGAGGCCAGATATTCGGAGTGATTATGTAAACGAAAATGTCTGACAGTCAAGACTGGATCCCCCTAACTGTGTGTCATGGTGCAGAGTTCAGCGGTCACCTCCTCGATCCAGGACAATATCAACTCATCCAGACGCTTAATATAACACACCGTATTAAGGAGTCTTAGGCCCTCTTAGGGGCATAACATGACCTTCACTCACTCCTGACCATCCCAAACACCATGATGCGGATCTGGGACTTGGTCTTCATGACCTCTTGGTACATCTTTAGGGACCACCAGCAAGCCAGCGGTTGTTTTGCAAGTTCACCTTCAGGTCCTGGCAGAAATTCTTCTCGCCTGAAAGAACAAAAGCATACCAGGCTTGAGGTCAGTTTGTTCGCAGAACGTTCCCTCTACTCGTCCACCATCTTCTGCCCCAGAAGCTGTCCCCTTCTAATCGTGTATGAGTAGTGGCTGATGTCCTCATGAACTAACTTCCTGGTGAGATATATATATATATATATATATATATATATATATATATATATATATATATATATATATATATATATATATATATATATATATACACTCCCTTATCCCTAGCTATGGACCTCATTGACTTGGTGGGATCGTGGTAAAAAATGGCCTGGATCTCCGCGACAAATTTGGGAGTTCTTTTTGTGTCAGAACGCTTAGAGTGACGTTTCCCAGCCTCGTCATCACAGCCGGACTCACCCAACTCTTTCCTGGTCCTCTGCTGCACTGTCCTCAGAGTGATACTTGGGCGCTCAGAGATATTAGCGTTGGAGCTCCCAACTTGAATCTTCAGCAGCACAGCTTGCATTTTCCAATTTTTGGGAGGAGTGAAATCAGCCATTGTATTGCTTCCTTAACTGACGATGTACAGCTGAGTCTACTATGATATGAAGAAGAGAGAACCTACTCTAGACAACACGCATGCGCGAAATTCAGAGTTGCCAATGGCGAAAACTTACCCACCGCACCATGTAAGCAAGACCGAGATTATTTGGGTAACCACATCATTTTTGGTCATGTTGTACTCCTACATATTAGATTTAACACTGAAAAAACTTGTCCGTTTTGAGTGACCAGGGTCATCCTACAATGCAAAAGTGGCGCCCTCTTTCAAAATGATAATGCATCGATCCTCATTTGTAGAACTGTTGAAGAGTTTTCCAACAGAGTATGATAGTGCAATGGAACACATAGGTTGTCCTCCACAACTACCGAATCTTAATATCATGGAGCATTTGTGGCTTATATTGGAGTAAGAAGTGGAGAAACTCTTTTCACCACCCGGGTCATTGAAGGAACTAGAACAGGAGTTGCTTCAGAAATGGTTCAAAATTTCAGTAACCACTGTCAAAAGCCGTTTGATTCAATTGCTAGGCACATTCAAGGTTTTAGTGCTACCAAAAGAGGAAAAACCATAAAATAATAAAACTTCCATTTATTTCCATTATTAATGCCCATCCTCCCCCTTTATTTACTTCTACACATTTTTACTTCCCTCAACTTTACCTTTACGAGCCACCGCTCCCCAAAAACTTTCATTTAGAGATGCCCTCGTTGGTTTCCACATTAGTTTGAAGTGATAATAACAATCTGCTTTGCGAAACGATTACCAACATTTCTTGAATATTTTTTTGGTTTACATCAGTCAATGGACAGCGAATCAGTAATTGAATTTGATCCCTACACTAAATATTAAATTGAATTACATTTGACCTAATTTAAACGTTAATTTCTGAAGTTAAGGGGAAAAGTAAACCTGAACAACCGACCTTTCCAAGACGACAAAATTGCCTATCCAAGCGTAAGAATAGAATGAATCATATGGATTTTCTGAGATCTCCCAACTTCAAATGCGTTCGAATAAGGCATAAATAGCGCCTTGCAAATGATGAAAAATCTCAGCAATCTGTGGAATTCGAACCAGCGACCTTTGCTATCCATCCGTCCATCTTCGCTCGATATTGATATCCACCTTCTTATGTGAGGGGTCGTGGTTTCAACCCCTGTGGAGGCCATTTTTTTAAGAATTATCGAAGCTCGCTATTAGCCCCTGTTGAACTCTTCAGAGGGTGGTGAAACGGGTTAAAGTCGCCTGGCCAACTTGGCAACGATTTCCTCAGAATTCTTAGGAAGTTTTACGATTTATGTCCACGGTCGTCCGCGCTCTTCCCATGCACGAGGTCACTAGTTCGAATTTCGTGGTATCTGATATTTAAGTACTGAAGCGTTTGAGGGGATTTTTTTTTTTAGTGTCAGCCTTAAAAAGTCAAAGGCTATTCGCCAGTTCTTTTACTCTATTAGTTTTACCCACACTGAGCTTTTAAGGACAAACATGGTTTGAATAATGTCGATCGACCAAACTGGCGTCAGTAGAATTGTCTTCTGTGTTTCTACTGTTCCTTAACATAACATTCATAGATGGCAAAAGCCACAAGAGCATATCAAAGGACGCCCGAGTCAATCTACCCCAAAATATCTCTCCATAAGCTACATCCAAAGGAGAGTGTCCATAACATCGCCTTGGAGTTGTTTTCTCTGCCCCCGGATTGACATTTAAATTATGTGGTAGAAAAATAAAACTTCTTTCGCAATATAGTGTACATACCCCTAATTCAGTATTGAAAAAATACACAATTTTCTTAACCAAAAAATCTCATTTTAAAACCGAGGCCAACCAGAGCATAAATGTTGAATTTCGTAGCGGAATTCCGAAAACGAATACGCTTCGAATTAATTGAACCGCATGATTCGTTGTCATGGGGGAAGACGTGAGGTGAGAAAATGCTCTGAAATTGATATGGAATTAGTAGTATTTAAAAAGTTTTTGTAAATTGTTTTAATCCTTTATATAAATTCTCACCGGCGTTAATTTACGACTGCGGCCTCGAAACTTCGAAATAAATGTATAATGTGTGATTTCTTCTCATTCTCTAGAAATGAATTATCAAATGTGACCGGTGAAAGTACCATTTGTAATAAAATGGGCAATGAAAAAATAATGAATGAAAGTAGCGTGCAGAGAGTTACGAAAAGGTTCCTGCGTCGCCAGATCCCGTTGGCGCGAAAGGAGTATCGACTGCGCCATCCTGAGTATAAAAAAAGGCATTCAAACGAAGTTTTTAAACCACCTACTTGAACTTCTCGACACACTACACTTCAATAGTTGTTAATATTAGCAGTTCGGATTCAGTTTGTAAAGATCAGCGGACACCAAAATAAACTAGTAAATATACCCTGAGAGATGTCTATTTGTAGGATAAAGAAAATTGAATTATAGCACATGCTTAAGCAAAAAATATATATGACAGTAGGATAGCACTATTAAAAGATAAATAACTTTATAAAACATTTAATGGAATTGATATTGAACAGCATTTGCCCCGCAAGAAACTTGAAATGTATCTTGCTTATTACTTTCTCTCCTGACCTAACCTTACAGCTTATAAAGGCCAGCAACCTTAAAAATAAGATAGACAAGATACGTTTCCCTCATGTACCTTATGACTGCTGATCTTTGCAAAGTTCAATAACTTAAATATATTTTAAATTCATGACTGACTTCGTTTCTCTTTTGGAGGTTTCTGAAAAATTTCAACATTTTGACCAGGAGTTCAACGCTGAGGGAAGTTTGGAACCAGTAGGAACCGACACCGACAGTGGTCTATCAGGTAAGCTAAATGTGAATGCTACGTTCATGTATACAAACGTCTGTAATTGACACTATTGCAAAAAGTATTTGTTTCTATTTACTATCTGGTCTATTATGTGAATATTATGAAAGAAAATATTAGCAATCAACGGGTTTCAGCTCAACTTTTGGTTAACATTTTGATTTTGCTTCAAAACAATGATTTAAAAGAATGTAATGTGTTAGATCTTTTGATATTCTTGAGGTGCAAGTCAACCTTTCACTAGAGGGTGTAAACACGTAGTGTAGACATATTTAATTATTTTCAGAACACAATGCAATATTACATAATGCTCAGAATAAAGCGAAATATAAAATTAAATGATTAAAGATGATGTATCTATCCTTATAGACTACGTCCTTTAATAAATATTCTCCAGTCTGATTTCTTATGTAAGTAGTGAACAAATGAATTACTCCTTAAATATCCCCCTTCTATTTTTACTAGGAAGTATTCGAGGTGATGTCTCTAAACGCATGGTCAGAGGAACGTCAGAGGGGCTCTCTGAAGAATCTTCCTCCCCAACATGTCAGTCTCCTAAAGAGGACTACCCACCACCACTCCCTTCCAAAATGAGGTTTGTTTATTCGGAGTATAATCTTTAAGTTAACTTTTCTGTGGGTGTGTAAGAAAGCTGCCATTAACGGTAAACTATTTTTTTGTTTCATTATGTGAGCATCCTTTAGCATACGAGTATATCGAGAATAGTGAACATAATATCTGTGTTCGTTATTTTAGACATGAGTAACTTTGGATCCGCTATTCTTAGCATAGTAAAATTGGTTGACAACACGTTCCAAACTGTTGTTCTTCCTTTTTTTGTAGAGGACCAACTCCAAGCTGTGATGAAAAAAATATCTGGTCCAAATGCGCAGAGGATCCAGATCAATTTCATGGAAATGCTCAAACAAAAATTGCAAACGCTTTAAGAACTCAATTTCCATAAAGAGATAATCGTTTTTGGCCCAATCAAGACTTCAATAAAACATTAAATTTTTATATAACATTAGATGGAGAAAATTGAAATAAGAACAGCAAGGAGGCCAGTTGTAGGTTAGGATACCCGTTCCATCTGCCTAATAGACTGTTCAAGACACTGTGGCTGTTATCGGGTGCATTAGGCTGTACTCCCTATGAGCTTAGGATTTTACTGTTTTGTTGGCTGTCAGGCCAACTAAGTCTCAGGTCAAGCCTCCAGGTCTGTCACATGGCAAGTCTGTAGGAGTGCGAAGATGTATAAGAGAAAAACTTCCTTCCAAAAAGCGAGAATATAAATAGCCCATTAAATTACCAAGTCATGACAGACTTCGCCGTAGCGTAACGGTAGAGTGCTAGCCTCTAGATTCAAAAGACCCGCGATCGATCCCCAAAGTCCACAATTTTTACAAAGAAAATTCTCCCAGAAAACGGAGACCACGAAAAACGCTTTATGGACAACTCAAGAAATCGACTCAAGAGAAAACCGATGTCAAGGAAAACGGAAAGAAAACGACTTCAAGGGTCAACTCTTCTCAACTCATCAAGTAGCGAGAAGAACTAGTCCCACATCAAGAATCATCACGTCATCAAGAAGCATCAGGAAGGAAAAATCACATCAGATAAATGCAAGTTATTATGAAGATACATCAAGAAAAAGAAGATCAGGAACCATCCCAGCCAACTAAAGAAGAATTAACCCAGTCAAATTAAAAGAAGTAGGAATCATCAAGAATACCACGAGTCAGATAAATTCAACGATGTTTCAAGGGGCAAGATACATTCAAGAAATAAATAAATATAAGGAATGCCCGCCCCCCCCCCCCCCTAACTGGTGACCCTCAAAAGGCCGAACAATCTTCTGATCTTCGTTACAACTGGGACGCCTTCAGGAAGGGGGACGAAGTCCCCAAAAGATAACCGGACGTTTGCAAATCTGCGGTTTTCATACGCTTCTTGATTATTCGAGCTACTGATGGGAGAATGTTGTCCAAAAAAACGCAAGCTCCATCAACTCCAGGCATTAGCTATGGTTCTCAGTATGGAACAGAATGTCACTCGTTTCTCGGATGGAACCCTTCAGATGAATGCGACAGAGGCAGTTCAGGGGCCACTTTGAATGCTCTTCGGATACTCGATTGCTCGCCTGTACTGGTGCTACCGCAATCTACTCTGAACTTCGTGAAAGTAGTAGTCTATGCGATGGAACTTGTTGACCACTCCTTAGACTTCAGAGAAGAGTTGGCCGACCAGCACGCAGGGCAAGGTTCAGCGTGTGATGAGAAAAGAGGGGCATCGAGACCCACCCAACACTTCTCATTACGTTCCATCATAGCAGGCTCCCCGAGTCGGTGTGAGCGGGTTCGTATCACTACCGCATTAAACCATACATGGGTGAATGTACTACCACTGCCTCTTCATCAGTCATCCAAGTCAAAACTGCAGAAGTGCAAGGTCGGGTCAAGCCGAAATATGTACAAACTGCTCCAGGGCTTTAAATGAATTGCAGTGAACCGCACCTTGCCTCCTAGAAGCAAGTTATCTTTACTTAAAGAGAAGACCCCTCTTGAAGAGGTGTGAAAATGCGTCAAAATGATTCAGGGCAGGTTCTCTTAGGACTCCCATTCAGTCCTCCAAGTGAAAGAGACAGCAATCTCGGACCTCGCGTCTGTTGCAGAAACCTTCGCGACCGCTTTCTACACATTCTCTAATCGTTAGGATGATACGCCAGCATTTTAAATACTTCGTGAACTCGCCAAGGGGCTCCAACTAGACTTTACCTCCGGGGGCGAAGAACCGTTCAATGACCTTTTTACGCAAAGTAAGTTGCGCTTCGCTTCCCTATCGTGTGCGTATAGCGCCCCTGATCCGAATGATATCTCGTATGTCTTTTTTCGTCAAACGGGTGAGTGAGACATGGTCTTTTTGCTAACCATTTTTAACACTATCTGAATAGATTGTATCTTCGCCAACAATTCTACCCCGGCTGATTTCCGCTCAATTTCTCTCTAACTTCTGCGGCTTTAAGTTGATGTAAAAATTGGTTAATGGTAACTTAGCTTATTTCTTGGACAGTTGAGTCCACCTGTTTCCTAAACAGGGTGACTTTCGAGAGTTATGCGTGGGATGTTCTCTTCCGACTAAAAAATTACTCTTTTGCGAGGCTTTCCTTAGAGAAAAGCTCCTCGCGCTACTGTATGTTTTGATCGGGAGAAGGCCCACGATACCGCCTGTGGATATGGCATCATGGAGTCCTTCCACACTTTGATGGCGGGGAAAAGCCTCTAAATCTCTGTAACAGAGTTCTAGGAGATTGTCAATTCCGCGTATGAGTAGGTGTCACTCTCCAGGCCAATGGTGCATGAAGATGGCTTCCCGCAAGTAGGTAGCCTCAGTGTAAATCTCTTTGCCTTGCACATTAACGGTTTCATCTTGGTACTGTCGGAAGATTTTCTGGCAGGACTCTTCGTAGACGAACTTTCGATCACTTTTATGACGGCACAGATGCCTACTCTGGAGCGACAACTCCAGCATAATCTGAACATTATATTCGTTATCCAAAAGCGCACAGATCTCAGTTTTCTTTTGGTAAGATTAAGGTGGTACAATTCTGTTGCCATGCTCGGCTTCACCCAAAACCGGTCTTGTTCGTAAATAGGGATCGCCTCGATGTGGTAGAGTTATACCCTTTTCTTGGACTTGTTTATGACTATCCTCGCTAGGAAAGCGCACATTCTCAGCCTTAGGGCCTCTTGTACCCACGCAATTAATATTCTTCGTTCCGTAACGGTCAGCATTTAGGTTGCTGATAGGACTACTTTTTTACCGTTCTTTTGTCCGTTCCAAGCTAGCCTACGGATGCGAGTTTTACGCATCCGCTGAGTATGGATTGGAGAAGATAGACCCAACCTACTGCATTGGCCTACGTTTGAAAACCCGTGTCTACTGCCCATTCCTTATAGACAGCTTCCTTGTCGATGCTGGAGAGATGCCGCGCGCTTTACGCATATACACGTTATTATATGCTTGTACATACAAGCCCAGTATCTCCTCCAGTCGCCAACAGCTCTTATTTTATCTGATCCGCAGTGGACTACCCTAGTAGACTGTTACTCTTGGTACCTTGAGCAGCAGCACGTCCACCCAGCCCGAGTGCAGATAGAGAAAATTCTGCTCCTAGATTGACTTGAACTCTTTGACGGGGCCTGATGAAGCGGATTTTTTCCCCTTTGTCCCTGAATGAACGCGCATTTTTTCTATGACTATCCTCTCCTAATTTTCTCTGCCCGTAAGAGGGTGGATGGTAAAGTAGAGGCTAACACCCTTTCTATAACTGAAGTCTAGAGGACAGACACGGCCTCCAGGTTCGAGTGCCTGGAGGGAGATACCCTGTGTAGTCTGTGATACCCGGTATCCGGAGGAACAGCATGTCCTCCTGGCCTGAGTACAGTTATGGATGGCCTGTCTCACTGGGTTAAGTTAAACTCTTTGGCCCTCAAACAGAAGTGTTATGCCTACATGCATTATAAACGATGCCCGAACGATTTCAATGTCGATGAATTTCGTCGAGCTAAGACTAGGTTTTGCTATATTTCGAAGCACGCCATAAGGTGTCTTCACTTAACGCAAGACTCATCTAGCAGAGGTGTGGAAGCGAGTGAAAAGGAATTGGGGAGAAGTTCTCGCATGACCCTCTCCCTTTCTCCAGGAGAACGGGACCGCAATCTTGGACCCCGTCCCCGTGGTGGAAACTTCGCGGCTGCTTTCTCCGTATTCTTTAGTCGAGATGCTGGTCTAGCAAGACGTGTGTTTTGATGTCACTGAAGGCTGCCAACTTTACTTTATCTCCAATGGGGGAAATCCATTCAACAACAGGTATACCGTCAGTCAGTTGCTTTCCATTCTCGCTTTGAGCGCAGACAGCGCACCTGGTCTGGGCAATGCCCCGTATGCCATGATTCAATACCTAGATGAGTGAGGCATGACCTTTGTTAATTTTTTTTTAATATGATCTGAACAGAGGGTATCCTCTCATATTCGGGACGAATAGCTACTGTGCTTGATTTCGAAAACAGAGGAGAGATCACCCTAACCCGGCCAGTTTTCGCCCAATCTCTCTCACCTCCTGCGGTTGCAAGTTGATGGAGAAATGGTAAATGTTAGCCTATCCTGTTTCCTGACATAGGAGGTAACCTGCCTTCCGCACAGTGCGGCTTCCGCAAGTTCCACTCCAAGTCGGATGCTCTACTCCGAATGTAACTTCCGTCTATAAGGCTTTTCTTCGTGGAGAGCATTATGCCACGGTGTTTTTCGATATGGGAAACGCCTACTTTTGATAATGCATAGCGATAAGGTATCATGGAGAGTCTCCAGAGATGGAGCTGGGAACGCCTTCCAATCTTTATCTCTGTCTTTTTTGCGAGATCATCGATTATGTGTACAGGTGAGGGAGTCCCCTCCTTCCCAATGGAGCAGGAAGAGGGTGTCACGCAGGGACGTCTCCTTAGTGCCACACTATTTCCCCCCTCTGCACCAACAGTATCACTTCGGTGCTGCCGGAAGATGTTATCACTACGCTCTACGTGGACAACCTTGCGATCTCTTTTGGTGCGGCCCAGATGTCAACTCTGCAGCTTCGACTCCAACAGCCATTGAACCGCATCTCTCGTTATGTCGAAGCGCAAAGGTCTTGGTTTTTTCGGCCAAGACTAAGGTGTCGCACTTCAGCTGCCATGCACGGCTTCATACCGACTTGTTCCTAGCGGGGTTTGCATGGAAGAGGCGGATTCGCACCTCAGCTGGAAGGCTCATATTCGCAGCCTTAGGGTCTCTTTTACCCGCGCCATGGAAATTCTTCGTTCCGTGACGTTCAGTATCTGGGGTGCTGACAGGGCTACCGCCTTGCTTTTCTATCGATCTGTTGAATCGTTCGAAGCTTGATTACCAATGATTACATCTGCAGCCGAGCGTGTATTGCCGGAGGTGGACTCCGCCTGACCACCGGTGATTTCCGCATGTCCTACATTGAGAGCCTAGTTGTCGATGCTGGGTAGTTGCTACTCAATCTGCGCCGAGCAGAGTGTATTATGCGCCTGTCAGTGAGAGCCCGGCTCCTACCTTAGTCGTCAACGGCTCTCACTGCATCCGCAGCTGATCTCAAGGGTGCCTATACCGCCAAGAGACGCCAGTCATACCCTAAGCCCTTTGGTTTTAAGACTAAGAAACTCTTTTGAGAGCTCGGTGTAGTTTTTGAGCCGGTGACGCATCTGGTTCTGCCAAGAACGTCTCTCTCGAAGTTACCACTTCTGAACATTTGTCGACACGCCCCTGCTCCCAAAGCTTGCTCAAAGCTGGGAGTATTGCGTTTGGTCTTTTGGGGCACACTTTGTTTCACGCTGGATCAGTGCCTATGTATTGGGATGTCTCCAAGTCCAAGAAAAAGGGTCTGTTTCACGTGGTATCCCCTCTTCTTGAATTCAGCGAAACTCTACCAGGCACTGAGTCTGTCTTTATTGCTGAGGTGGTCGCAATACACCATTCGTTACGGAAGATAATGCATCATGCCCGTTCGGAGACTAAACCATGATATTTAATGACTCACAAAACGTTTTAAGTGCCTTCGGGGTATTGGAATCCTCAACCTCCCCTGGTTCACGGTTTTCGTGACCCATCGCTTGTCGCGAGCCGGCTGGATTTCAAGATTATCTTCTGCTGGGTTTCTGGACATGTGGGAATAGTGAAGAATCCGCGCGCTGACGAGGGCGCCAAAGAGTCCGCGAGGACTGGGAGGAAACCAGACCAGCGTTTCGCTCTTACTCACGCCAAATACATTTCAAAAAAAGGCGCGCCCTCGGGACTGCTTACCAAACAAGATGGGAGTCGCACTATCAGACGTTTTGCAGGAGGCTGGCCTCCTCCATCATATTTGAGTCTCTTTGTTGTAGGTTGCATGTTCTTGTGCCGATTTTCTTGTATTTTTTGTTTTGTTTGCGAACTTTAGAATAACCTAGTATTAAGCTAGAATTTAAGGCAGTCACCAGGTGGGAAAAAAGTTCATCCCATTGCACCCCGCCTATTCCTATGCATCTATTCCCTGTTGCATCGACGTTATCTTTTCATGTCCCGTCATCTCCGAATCGAACACACTTTTGTGGGACGTAGCACCATCGCATGAAGCGCTACCCTAGACCCTTTTGGCAAAATCTATGGTGCCCCAAACTGTACGTCACATTTTGGTTGAATCTTTTAATCCGGGGATGTGCATGCACCGTACGTCTCGTACAGCGAATAGCGGGGCCGCTACACCTTCTCTTGGGGACGGGGGGGGAGAGATTCTTCCGCACTAGGTTGTTATAAGTTTTTGTAGGTCAACGTCCTTCATAACATTTGGATTTTCAACTTATCTGTGCGTTTGTGTGGGAGAGCATTTAATTGTTTGGTTTTCTTTTTATATTGTTGATTTTCTTTCTTTTGTCATTATTGTTTTTGTTGTTCCATATTAGTCTGTTGGCTAATATTTCCGCTTTTTGGCGGCGGTGACCTTGTCCGTGCGAGCTGTAACATTAAAAAAATCTTCTCAAGAGCCAACCCCCGTTGTTTTCGCCTTTTTAATAATACCAAAAATCCCCAAACAATGTTCTGCTCGATATTTTCCATCCCACTTGTGAAGAATCAGAACTGCTGAAACACCTTAACTTTGACATCTTTCTAAATCACCTTTCTTTTCGCTTTATGTTCATTTGTGATCTATATCTGGCCTAACCACCACTATCTTCTCCTTCTAGGTTGCCCTCTCCCACATACATCGATAGTCCTACTCCAGACGTCGTCCTTGAAAATTCAAAAATGCCAGAAGCGTGGAAGCTTGAAGATGAGGTGGCTCCATTGCAGTTTAAAGTGAGTGACATCTTGCTTCATCGAAAACCTTTGATTCCGTAGGTTTTATGCGATCTTCTTTGTTTGTACTTACGAATGCGACTCCATCTGCTATTTTCAACTCATGTCCCACAGTCATCTCAGTACCAAGCTTTTCAACCACCCCTGAATTAGTAACCAGTCAACATCATCCCCATTTTGAAATCAAATAGATCCTCCTAAAACTCCGTCTACTACAAACTCATATCATCAATGCCCCGTTGTCTCCAAAATACTCTAAAAACTTATCATCAATAAAATAAAACGCGAACGCCCTTAAAAAGTTAAGTAAACGGTAACTTCAAAAGAAACTATTCTACAACCACTACCCTTATAAACCTATCTCACAATGCAGACAGCTTCAACTAGTTCTTACTTCTCCGAACAATTAATTATAGATACTTTCTATATAGACATTAAATACAAGACATAGACACTATCCTCCATTAAACAAAGCTTTTAACACAGTCATCCATTACATTCTCAACCACTTCTAGACAACCTCATCCAAACCAAAGACAAAAAATATAAATCGATCGATAATTTCCTTGGAGGCAAACAACTCAGAACGCTTCTTGACAGAACGAGTCCTATTACCGCCGCCTATACAATGGGGTACCATAATGTGCTATCCTCACACCGTCTGTTAGTATTTTTACTTATAGCTTCGCTGTTACAATCAACCTAGACATCCCTGTATCTGTACTCAGCTCTGTAGGGGACCTAACAATCATATCAAAGAACACATACTTCAGAACTCCCAGCATACCACGTCAAACACAGAATGAAAAAAAAAATGAACAGAAATTAATTACAGCATGGGACAAAAAGATCATTATGAAACATAATATAAAGATTTATATATGAGTACCTTATGGAAAGCATTGTGCAAACACCCCAAAGTGGCAGTGAATTAATATAAAAACAAATGCAAAAAACATATCAGAACATTTTGGCTTAATCTCAGATAAGCAATTAAACAATACCCATGCAAAAATTTCCTCTGGCCTAACCAACTGTAAGCCCCAAACCAATATAAGTAATACTCAAACTCGTACTTCATCTGAGTGCTGGAATTCCTCCGACATACATTGAAATTATGTCTCCCAAGAAAGCTGAACTCTCCCTAGGTGTGCACGAAAACAGTAAATCTCGAAATGAAAATCATAGCTATCATGAAATTGCGAAATGGCTTAAGCTACCACTCCAATAGTACATATATTATGTGGTTCAAAAGAAGATTCGACAGGCTCAACTGCATATACATAGACGTCGATCTGGACGGCCCGAGTTAATCACGGCCAAGGCTAGAAGCGACTCAGCTGGGAATGAGGAAAATCCCTTCCTCACTAGCCAGACTTTAGCGACAGACCTCGCATTAACATCCGGGACAGCTGTTACACCTTACTGTGCAAGATTAGGCCTTCCTAGCAGCCGCCAACCTCGCAGAAGAAAGGTAGGGGGTGGGGTTGCAAGTATGTAAGTATCTGCAGAAGGCTAAATTGCGAGGAAGAACTCCAAGAAGAAAACTACATCAGTGAAGCGAATAGACAGAAAAGACTCTAATTTGTGGTTACCATAGCAACGGCACGGCATCTGGCACGGCTGGGTGACGCTATTTATCCACACTAAGCAAGTTACTATATCCTATACTCCATTTTACTAATTACCATACTAACCGCACACCATCACTCCGTACATTGCAGTTTACCGAACTATCGTAAAAGTCGAATTTACAAAGAAACATCTCAACGAACCGATAAAATTCTGGAGTTGCCATCATGTTCAACGACGAGAGCAAGTTTAATCTGTTCGAAGCAATGGCAGCAAAATCCTTGGGAGAAAGAAGAATATTGCCATGGATCTTAAGAACACAGTAGTTACCGCTAAACGTGGAGGTGGCCTGGGCGTGTGTTGTTTTTTTTTTTAAGGAGGCCATCTGGCGACTGCCTACCATGGCATAAGCCGCCTTAATCACGCTACAGCCTAATAATAGGCTTAATTAACAAACAACTAAAAAAACATGCAAAACCAAACAACAAAGACACAAAAAAAACAAAAGCAAAGAATCCTGGGCGTGTATGTTGAAAAGTTAGCCTTTATTGATGCACTTATTAAAGCACGGAAGTATATTGACATTTTGAAGGACAATTTGTTAGAAATTGTATACAAACTAGCACTACGGGAGTCCTATGTCTTTCAACAAGACAACGCTCCAACGCACTGCTCGAATAACGACAGAGTGGTTTATGTGCAACGTCAGTCGAAGACCTCAAACTCCTCTCGAATCCCTGGGTGCAAATCCTATTGAAAACCCGACTATTTTAGAATCTAAAGTACGAAAACGTGACTTTTTAGGCAGAACGAAGTTACAGAGCGTTCTACAAGATGAATGAGTCAAACTAGGGTCTGAAACGACATGCTCCTTTGAGAATCCATGCCACCAAGATTCCATCCAGGCTATGATAGATGCAAGAGAGCTTGGTGCGAAATATTAAGACTTTATGTACGCAGTGCTCGCTGTTTAATTTATAAGTGTTGAACCAGATCTAAGGTGTTTTAATACTTATTTTATATTTATTTTTACATTATTGTAATGTTACTTTTCTACGTTGAGCTCGATTGACCTAATGGACGCATTTCCTCATAATGATTCATAATGATTCTATTCTTATGGTATAATTTAATTTATAATTTTAGCGTGTTCAAATACTTTTTCCACTGTACTTACTTGAAGTGGAGACTCAGCTTACCCTAAGCCGTGTAGCAACATCTCCCTCAATTCTCTGTAACCTTCCTTACCCTGAAGCAATATTAGGCAAGTCCATCAACATTGACACTAAATTGCAAACCAATTCCTATCTACCCCAAAGACCCCAGTCTCGGCCTCGTATTTTACCTATACATTGCCATCTCAAAACATGTCAATATTACCTAAAGAAAGGGTGGGAAACCTGGTGTCTTTAGGCCGCATGTTGCTTTGCTTGTATCTTTCTTAGCCATTGTTAAATGAGACCTTCTGACTAAATTCAAATTTTGCATATCAAATCATTTTAGTGCTCTCCTACATTCGTAACGCAGATATAGTCATAGTATTTAGTTATATACAAAAGAATTTGCAACTTGCAGTATATCTAATTAAAATTTTATCAATGCAGCCTACAGCTAACTTAATGTAGCCTCCAACACAGGAAATGTCCCCTCCCCTCTCCTAAAGCTCCAAAGAAAACTAATGTCCACCAAGCATCTTTTAAATCACCTTTAGAAAATCATCAAAAACATTGACGATACCCCGGAACAGCCCTGAACTAGGCGTTTGCCGCCTGGTATACCTACATCTCAACCAAACCCCCACAAACTGCAGGGTATCAAAAAGGTAGCACTAGAATCATCACGCGTGCACTTAAACCACAATTAATCTCCCCCCCCCCCCACCTCCCACACATACAGACACCAGAAAGCAAAAATCATTTGTATACGATACCACCGAAATAACGTAAGAACCGAAATTGATAGTCTCTGGATCAATCTCATTCCTGTCACGCAGTCTTACGCCGCGGTGCCCACACCACCACGTTTCAAGCCCGACAGATCCGAAAAAGGGGGTGAAACTGGAGTCTAAGCCCCTCAAACAACAACACTCCATGCTTATGATCTCGACGCCCTTGCTGTCACCAGCAGATCAGCGCCTTAAAATTAAAAACGACAGCAAATCAGCCGCTACCTGCTAATGACAGAATCCTCGCAAACCTGCATGACCCACACTTTACCCATAAAACACATCTACACAGATATCCCTTGAGCCCCTCCCTGCAATCATATGAACCAAACTCACTACTGCAAGGTTTGTGGGGTTCTAAAAAATGCCCCCTAGCCTGGCACCAGCCAATGGACCCTTTGGGATAGGGAGGAAGTTAGATAAAAGGTCGCCCGAGGGGCACTCTCCACCCCCCTCTCCCACTCTACACCTTGCGTGGGAGTGAAACTTTTAGTCTTGGCCGGCTCGAATTTTTTATTTCAGACAACTTTGAGCTCTGATTCTGGTATGTAGTTCAAGCGAGTCTCTTTAGTGGAATTGTCTCAGGTCTATGAACGTATGTTGCCATGTGTGACTTCCTATGCTGAGAGTATTCATCTGTCCCCTTACAATCTGACTTTCGCCAAGGAGTCGTCGGTGCTTGTAATTCATCCCTTGCCTTTTGACGTTTTGTTAAAATTCCTTAGATTCTGGTCATGAATTTCGTCTGATTGGTCTTAGATTCTGGCCCTGACATTCGTCTGACTGGTCTTAGATTCTGGTCATGACATTCGTCTGATTGGTCTTAGATTCTGGCCCTGACATTCGTCTGACTGGTCTTAGATTCTGGTCATGACATTCGTCTGATTGGTCTTAGATTCTGGCCATGACATTCATCTGACTGGTCTTAGATTCTGGCCATGACATTCGTCTGATTGGTCTTAGATTCTGGCCATCTCATTCGTCTGACTGGTCTTAGATTCTGGTCATGAATTTCGGCTGACTGATCTTAGATTCTGGTCATGACAATCGTCTGACTGGTCTTAGATTCTGGTAGACATTCGTCTGACTGATCTTAGATTCTGGTCATGACATTCGTCTGACTGGTCTTAGATTCTGGTCATAACATTCGTCTGACTGGTCTTAGATTCTGGTAGACATTCGTCTGACTGGTCTTAGATTCTGGTCATGACATTCGTCTGACTGGTCTTTAGCCTTGTTAATCATAAAGCTCTTATTTTCAAACTTAAAGAGAGTCAGTGGAGCATATTTATAATATTTTGGATTTTTTAACTAATAGATGGCAGATAGTTGATGATAGATATTTTAGTAATTGTAGAAATGAAATTTATGTGTGCCTCGGGGTAGTGTTCTTGGTTCTCTATCTATATTGTATCCGTATGCTATGTGGTTTGCTGAATCCATTAATACAACTCTAGCCAAAATTACTCTATGATGAAAATATCTAGAGATGATGCTAAACAGAAACAAAACTCTAAGGTATGTTTGTTACCTTATCCACGACCGTCTCCCCCCCCCCCACACACACACTACACACACACACCAATTTCTTTATTGACAATGAGTATTTTTTACCCTGTGCAGACATTTTAAGATTTTTTTAGTCATTCTTGTTTGCATAATTACTATTGAACCCTATCGTATCTCTCGCTTCTTCGATGCTAAAAAAATTGGTATTTTCTCAAATTGTTTGAGAAGAGGATCATCCTGATGAATGGGTTTAATTCATTATTTATTTTGCGATGTTTTGAATATTGTTCCTTATTTTGGTCTTCTGCCCTGTCATCTTAAATTGTTGGATACAAAAATTGTCATTGAACTTCTAATCCAAATCTATTTATCAATTTCTCTATAAAATGTTCTCCATTGGATTGAAACCTTAATGGTATTATCTTCTTTGTTCTTAGTTCAATTCTCTTGATATAGTTCAAAGTTGTCCAACCTTTTTTCCCAACGGCCCAAATAGAAATTAAAGTATATTCACCGGGTTACAGAGGTACTTAAATATAAATTTTAAAAATTCAAAGATATATATAATTACAAACAAAATACTGTATATTAACAGTAAAAAATTAAATTACACTTATACAAAATAAAATAAAATCAATGTAATATGGGAGATTTCCTTCCTTTTATGATATTTTCAATATTTGGTTTTCAAAATAAATGAAAATATACCTAAAAAAATACCCCGTCAAAATAAAATCTGATTTAGTAGTGGGGCGCATGAAAATATTAAGTGGGCCGCGGGTTGGACGTCCCTGATATAGTTTAATCTTTTAGTAGCTCCTTACTAGGTTGCTTTCCCCACTAGCACCCATGGAATCAATATCTAAATGGTAACGAAATAAAGTTATCTTGAGTAAATATTCTGTCCAAGGCCCTCAATGTTAATCGCCGTGTTGTATAAAATATCCATTGTTGGTTTTATATTTGCTGATAATTTGAAGTTGCAATGAACAACTATTGATTATTGGCCTAAAAATGTTGAAATAAAACCAACGTATTTTCCTCGGCTCAATGTTAGCTTATCATAGGGAATTTTTTACCCAGCTTATCTGTGACCGTGAGATGAGACCCTAAAGAAATGTCGGACGAGCATTGCTCTTTATAGGTCCCGTTGCATTGCCTTTGTCGATGACGCTTTTGATGGGAAAATATTATTGATTTTTCAGCAACTCTGCTGCAGTTGTAACGCACGTGTTATCGATCGCATCAACATAACATAAACTCCATGCATTTTTCGTCTTTTTTTTATTAATCAATTAAAACTTTTTCACTTTAATTATTTTTTTTTAATTCAGGGCCCGTTTGCCTTAGTAGAAATTTGTTGTAGTTGGTCCAGATCCTCAAGCTGTCTGCTCGAGCACCTCTTTCCTTTACTGGGGTTTTCCATTAATCCCTCAAGGAATGTATGTTGTGTTGTTGACGTGTGGGATTGTGTGTGGCACTGTCTTCCATAATGTGTTTGTGTAGAATGCAGTGTTGCATTATGGACAGGCATCCACGTTAGTCACATTAAGCCTCTTCCGGGTTCTCTGGAGTGCAGGGTGACTGTCCACCACACCGCAACTTAACAAGGACTGCTGACCAAAAAGTCGCGTGCTCTCACTTATTCTGATTTATGACCTTACAACCTTCAAAACTTTCAATAATTCTCGGAATAACCTTGGAAAGACCTTGGCAATTCTATCATTCGAAAGAGAATGTAAAACAACATGAGGGTTTCAAATTTCATTAGAGTCGGCTGAATAGTTACAATGTCATTACAAAAACAAAAAAAAAAGCAAAACGGGGACCGACCCTCATAGTGAGATGTTGAGTCGCCTGCGAATAGACTTGCATGTGACTAAAAAGGTGCTCTTCTCACGTGGAAGGGTGGATGTCAGGTGGCCATGCATGCAGCGGGGTGTTGTGTGAGAGTGACTGAATGGAGCGGTGAATAAAGTGAGCGTGGATATATTTCTGAGAGCTGGTTTGTGGTGGAAAAGTTGAGTTTATCTCTAATGTAGTATAAATTTTGTACTTTTTAATGTTTGTATGGGTGGATGATCTGCCATGTAGTGTAGTGAGTGTTCTGGATCTGCGTGTCAAAGATTGAAAGTTAAAAAAGTTTGCTAGATCAATTCTTTTTATACCTGACCTTTTTGATATTCCTCTTTTATCCATTCACTCGTATTATCTTTGTAGTCCCTTCCTGACAAATGAACATCATTCATTTGATTACCACAATTTGTGTTACTTCATAATCAAACAAAGCGGGGTGGGGTACCAATGAGAAAGAGGGAAGAAATTGAATCTGGTTGAAAATAGCTGTAAAATAGGACTTCTTTAATCCGGAGACTCGTTTTAGAAAACCTACCTTTACAACCTTCAGTCTGATAATGGAAACGGTCTATAAAATTATTCGTAATCTTATTAGTGTTGAAATCATTTTTACCATCTTTTGCTGTCCTTAAATACCTATTATTAGTCAATAGGTTGTCTGTTGATGTTTGATGATCTTGGCTGACATCATCGAGTTAATAAAGTCAGTCTTGTCGCTGTTTTTTTATTGTTACTGTTGATTGAGAGGAGTAGAAAAAGAGATGAACAAATAAAGAACAAAAGTGATGTGTGGCTAGTTGCGAACTGTTTTCTGCGTCGCCGGATCACAATTGGCAAGCGGTGTATCGACAGCGTTATCTTGAGTCTCAAGAAGAGTCATTCAAGCAAAGCTTTTATACCGCTCACCCCAACTTCTGGTCCGCTACAGTACTTATTTGTACTTCGTTTTGTCCCCACTTCAACTTTTATTCTTAATACGAATATATTTTCTTCCTCTGTTTTATTGTGTTTAAGAGAAGCATATGCAGTAATCAGGGACTACTTTCCTGTGGTTATTTTGCACGAGTATTTTTTCTAATTTTCCTTGTCAGATTTTCGATCACTGCTTAATAGCTTGATCTTGGATCTTCTATGGAGTTTTATATGGAGGTATCATTTTTTTCCCAATTATCAGGTAGACACTTTTATTTTATGTGCGTGGAATATATTGTGCGAAATGATATCATTGGGTACACAACTCTGATTTAATTTTCTGAAACGAAACAGCATTTGTATTAAATATTTACTCTGTTTGATATATTCTGGTTCGTGTTTTTTTGCCCATTGGCTCAAATAGTCAGAATGATTAACTGGTAAATGACAACAAGCACTGTAGATAAATAACCAATAATTAAACAAATATAGGAACAAAATAAAAAAGATATATATCTAATTTCTTGATTTTGCAAATTGAGATGGAGAAGTTTCTGAATGAGAAGTCTGTGCAGGCCTTTGGTGGCTATAGGAGTACCACTCTAGGTTTTAAGGTTGAAAATTGGTTAATGAGGACTGATACCATTATTTCTTTCGAAAGTTAAAGGAAATTGCTAGGCTCTTTTTTATTTATACACATTAAAATAGTGGATCAGTTTTGTTTCATAAGACACTAAACTTGATGTTACACTGCCTTTCAAAGGCTTCCTCGGGGTTTTGATTAGCATTGTTACATTGAGTGACCAATTTCACCAAAGTAGAACTTGAGGCAACAATTGGACGGAACGATGTATACGCCTATCTTCCACCATGAATACAGAAATACTATTCAGCATACAGGCCTTTTTACCCTACCCTCAATGTTCACCGCAGAGCTTTTTACAAGAAATGGAAAACCAGTGGCTATAATGATGTAATGCTAGTAGTATACAATCTTAATTAGATCAACTAACATAGATATGACTCATTTCCATTGCCCTTTTGTTACCATAAGCGTTTGATGAGAATATCAATGATATCGATTTTACATCATGAGGAAAATAGGTTGTTGATTTCCTAGTGTTTCTTGAGTATTGTCAGAGACTCATCTCTCTCTAAAACAGTACTTATGCCACACATGGATCGAGGTCAGGTACAGGAGAGATGCACCCCTTCCTGGTATGTGGTTCTCCAAGTAGACTCTCTCTTTAACTTCCAAGTTATGAGCCTTTCACATGTCTTCACTTCCGCTAAATTCCGGAACTTTTTTTCAAATCTTTCTAGCAGAGATGCCACCAGTTGATTTTCGCACATTTTTAACAGGAAAATAGAGGAGTTGGAAGTCAGGCTTATAACCATGCTTCATGCTGTCAGCTACTTTTTATAGACAAGGTACAAATCCCACCACGGCACCTTATATAAAATGACTCTTGTCTCCTAAGATTGAGGAACATATCGAAGAAATCACGACTCGCCACTTTACCGACGAAGAGTCCAACTCCAGCGACATTGGAAGTGCCCGAGGACCTGAGGGGAATGCTGCTGAAGCGGAAATCGCAGTGTCGAGCGAGCGATCAAACGGGCAAGCCAAATATACTTTTCGGAAGCGACGATTCGAGACCAAGTTCGAGCCTGAAACGCCTCGCGATCTGCTACCCGCTTTTGACCTTCCTTCCATCAGCGATGAATCGGTGTCGAAAGGCGCCCGGGTACCATTCCCAGAGTTGGGTGTCGATTTACTTCCCGGTGAGTTATGGTGTAAGGATTTTGGGGATTGGTTGTGGATTAGATGGCCTGGGAAATTCGGGTACCCCTGTATTAAAACTACCATGAGAAAACGAGGTGGTATACTTGTTCTTGTTAAATAAATAGGAATTTATCTTCCCGCAAAAGCATTCGGAATTTTAGCGTTTATGTGGTTTTATCAGTCTCGATCTTAATTCTCTAGACTGTTGAAGGTGAGGAATACTCCTTAGATTTTTTCACCCAATGGTTGTGTCTTCTAGGTATACGGGTATTTCTTCTAGTGTTGAAATGTGGAGTACATTTGAGCCAAGTTACGTTATATCATGATCTCTTTCCATGTTGTTATCACGAACTAGCTGGATGGAAACACCACTTCCCATTATGAACTAAAGTAACCTACATTGAGTATAGTTAATGGCCAAGGCTGTGTTGAACTATAAGGGTCCATTGAGATTGCACTAGACATGGAATGCGAATAGATGCCAAGAAATTCATACTTAGATTTAACCTCTACTTTAATCAATTATACTTTTAGCCTAATTTTGAATTTCCTTCAAAGAGGTTAATCTAATCACATCATCAGCAATTCGGGCTTACGCATGTGCTCTTCATATCAATCCAAATTAGATGGGAAATATTTGAATGCTGAAGTAATTGGGATTCACTCTTATTTAATAAATAAATTTCATTAAGAAACTTTAAGCAATGTGGACGGAGGACCATCAGAACTGGTCCTCGAGAGCTGCGACTGGAAAGAGAACTGGCTCTTCAGGAGGGAGAAATATAGGACGACTCTTAGAGGCCAAAGTGTGGATAGCATCACTATGCTTATTCCGAACCCCTGCTCTAATGTAACACCAACGATCGGAGACAGGCAAGTGCTTTAATTTCGGACTATGGATATTACCAATAAAATACTGTAGCCTGCCAGAAAGTGCAAGAGGACGGTTCAAAATCTTTGCTTGAATGAGTCTTTCCAGAGACTCAGGATGGCATAGTCGATACGCCGCTCGCCAACGGTAATTCTGCGAGGCTAAAAGCAGTTCGTAACTCGCTTCACTCTACTTTCGTTTATTTTTCTGTCGTTCCTTTTCCTTACACCTCTCTATCTACAATACCACGCGAATTCAATCAATCCAAAGACAATATCTCATGAGGTTCACTTTTCAATCTATAACAAACTATTGTTCCACTAGGGATATTGATGAACTTTCTGAACTCTCGGATCGCCACTCCATTCACTCCTTTGAGGACTCCAGTGACGAGTTCAACCACGAAACGTTGCCGCACCTTCCGATAAAACCATCAAATAATCTATTGCAGCTTGTCGGTAAGAAGTGTTTAAAAATCGTCCCTAGACCAAAATCGGGAATCCTTCATTCTTATCAGATTCACCCTTGAATTGAAGCGAATTTTTTTTTTAGACTCGGTTGATTTTAATATAGTAGTAGTTGCACTAGATAGTAGCAGTTGTAGCAAATAGTAGTAGAATAATAATCACCCTGCCTAAACAATGCATCGGTATGCGTCAACGCTAGAGACTTTGGGAAAAACATAAGAATAGAAATTTCTCATAGTTTGACCTAAGTAAGAAGTCCCCCCTTCACACATACACTTCACCATGTTATATGTAGAGGATTAAACGAATTCTTAGCCTTCCCAACTCAACGTCTCCATCTGCCCATGTCAGGAATGGTTATTGGTCACATTTTGCCCTCCCATTCCGTGGCTGGGGCCAAGCCCTTCCCCTCAGATTATTGTTGCTATCCAAAAAACCCTTTCTACATAAAATCTAATTGTCGACAGTATTATATACTTTATCAGCAGGTTTGTCTGTGTATGGATATTCAGAAACCTAAGAATACTGGTATAAATAACAAGGGATTGTCTATCCAGTGAGGTAGGAAGACTCATAAATGAAAAGAATGTTGAGTAAATAGAAATAATAGGAATACTGATAAAGTTAAGAAGAGAAAGAAGACAGTAATGCTCCTGGACAACACAAAACTAAAATAAGGGTTCGGGGAATTCTATTTTAAATCTCTACTAAAAAATTCATACAAAGAACACTACCCAAAAATAATGAACTTGAACCTTTGCAGGGACTCAATGATTGAAGCGGTGCATTTGTAAGATTTCATTGACATTAAATTTTAATATTCTGATTGCAAATTTTGAGTTACAAAACGCCACTAAAGACGTTTTAAAATTCACGATTCTTAACTTGGAACCAAATTTGAATGGCGACCATCTTTGATGTTACCCTACCAAGTGATTCGAATTTATACTTTTGAATGTTTGTATTCTATGAGCAAATGTGTTTCTAAACCTTATTATGTGAAGTACCTTATATATGGGTCACAAGTTTTGTTATTGCAATTTTTATATCTTCCAAAATTGGTGTATTTTATGTACATTCCTTCTTTCTGTCCTTATTCCTCTACATCAGAAAACGGGATTAAATCCCCTAAAAATAAAACCATTGTGATAAGTAGGAATTGCTGCAGCGTTTGATATCGATGATCTAAACTAAAAAAAACTATTTTCTGTAAATCGTTTACACTTGCAGGTGAAATAAACGCTGAATTCGGACAACAAGATCAGGAGTATACAGAGGACACAACCATTCTGGATAGGCTCCATCTCACCAATGGTACGAAGAGCGTCCGGACGACCCTCAATACCTCTCATCGTTTCAAAAACGAGGACTCTGACGCCACTGGTGTTACTCCAGTGCTTAAAGCCAGGTGGGGATCAACCTCAGTATTTGAGAGACTAAAAGAGTGCTTTTAATCGTTTCCCAGGTGTAAATGTATAACTAAGAGGTGAAATATTCCCTTCAAAATATGCCATAAATGCTTTGCTGTTATAATTCCGGTCTACTTAAACTATCAGGTTACTCCATTTTAGCTCCAGTTGCTTAGTAAGGATTGCCCTTTTGAAATTGAAATCTAGACTGTTCTTGATTCATTTATAAAGTTGCTATTATATTAACGACTATATTAAGCAATTCCTCCGAAGAGTTTTCACTATTTAATGTATTGGGGTCACATTTATACTAAAGAAGGCATGTTTTTCTTTGAGGATGAAAAGGTTTTAATATAATTTCCAGGAATTATTACAAATTAATGAACTTATTAATGTTGTGATAAATATCTCCCGTTATCCTTTATATTTATCATCATTGTGATGATTAAGTATTTGTAAATCCTTTTATCAGAAAAATAATGACTTGCATCCCTGTAATTGCCTAGTATTTCATCCATTTTGCATTAGAGAGAAAATCAGCTTGCCTCCTTTAACCAGAAAGAGAGTAGTGACAATATACTCTTAGACTTTTGTACAAAATGAAAGAATGGATATAGTGAAGATAATTTAGTTTTAGTTTTAGGCTAACGTTGAGTTAAGTTGGAAGGGTATGATGCACTGATTTTATATTTGTTAAAATTCACGTGTGCCAAAAACTTCAATTTTATATTGAATTTCGAATATTGAAATCTTTCAAATGATTTACGAGTAAGTTCGAAACTTTCCAGATTAGGTATAGATGTAATTTATAGATGTAAGGATGTAACAAGTAAAGGCACCCGAGCCTCACTGCGCGTACCCATCAACTAGAGGAGTTAAAGAACGAATTAATCAAACCGATGTGTACTATCTAGAACCAGTCTATTACGGAAGGAACAGTTTCAGTAGAGTTCAAAAGAGCTAACTAATGCCAGGCCATTCTTCAAAAAGAGAGAGAAATTCGAGACTAGTTACTTGCGTTCTATTAGTTCAAAGTCAGTAATCGGAAAACTCTTAGAATTAATAATTAGAGAAAAGATGGCGTGTCATCTTGAGTCACGCAACCTAATCATGGATACACAAGACGGATTTCGGTTTGAACTCTGGTGTTTACCAAATCTCCTGGCTATTTTAATTTCTATCTACGATGGAAAAAAGCAGTGACATAATTTAGCTATACTTTCGAAAAACCTTTGATACCGATCCGCATGAGAGGCCTTACTGAAACTTAAAGCGCACGGAATAAGAGGACAAATTTCTGATGTGGAGAGAAGACTGACTCAAATTGTTAACAGCGCATTGTCATAAATGAGGCAAGCTGGAACTAGCCCCAGTCAAAGGCAGAGTACCTCAGGATTCAATAAGGAGCCAACTGTTGTTTATTGTAATATTAAAAACTTTGATAATAGATTGCATAGTGAAAATCTCCAAATGTGATGATTACACGAAGCTAGGAAACAGCCGTTTGTGATGCGATGTTGCGGAACTGCATCGATACTATGATAAAATTAATGAATTGGCGGATAAACTTTAACATAGGCGAATGCAACGTCATACACATAGGATGCCTAAATCTAAAAGTGGATTACCATATGAACAGCCAAATCCTAGAATCTGTTAATCCAGAAAAGGACTCAGGGGTTTTAATTTTGGAACAGCTCAGTGTCAAAGTAATGCGTCGAGGCCACTGAAAGAGCAAACCGAATGCTGGGATACATCACCGTAACTTCATTTTTAAGTCGAAATATATAATTGTTCCCTCTATACAAATCGTTCGTCCGTCACATCTCCAGAACGCAATGCAATTTTCGTCTCCCTAACTCGGCAAAGACGTAGTGCTGTTAGAAAGATTACAACGAAGGCAACCAAACTAATTCTTGAGCTTAGAAATAAATCGTACGAAGAAAGCTTCGGTACTTAAATCTACTATCCCTTACGAGAAGGCGTTTACGTATACAGCTAATCGAAATGTTTAAAATCTTAAAAGGATTCCAGGATATAAATTATACATTACTGTTCGAGATGGATGATGGGATAAACACTCGTCAAAACGGATTCAAATTAGTAAACAAACACTTCAACATGACTATAGCTCTTTTTTTTAGTTATAAAATCACACAAACGTGGAATAATCTACCTAACCAAATAGTGGAAAGCGAGTTACTAAATACAGTACCGTCAAAAATATCAGAACGCAAGTATTTATCACAAAGTTCCTAACTTTTGCCAGAGAAAATCCTGGGTTTCCAAAATTGGTGTACGATAACCTATATGTAGAAACTATGTATAATGAAAAGTTGGGTAAATTTCATTTAATGAACGAGGCATAAGCAGATAAACAATTTAATAGAAAAATAAAGTGTCCGAAATGATCCGAACGACAGCAGAACAAATTTCTACGGTAATGATTAAATAATCAGTGGAAAACATTTGTATATTATACGAGGGGCGGTCAATAAGTTTTGCGAATCGGTAGGCTAAAACAGAGGAAGGGGGATGGTTGTTTGTGGAGGTGTTATGAAAAGTTATGGCAAGGCAGGACCTGCAGCAGCACGTTCCTCCCTCGTCTATTTAAGAAGCAGTTGCTGATCGCAGATCGTCAGTCACAAACTTTTCAACGATGGAGAAGGTTGAGCACCACGCAGTGATCAAATTTTTGACCAAGGAAGGCAAGAATGCAAAAGAGATCCATGAACGCATGGTTGCAGTGTACACTGACACCGCCCCTTCCTATGCAACCATTGCTCGCTGGAAAAGGGAGTTCCGCCATGGTCGTGAGTCCCTTGAAGATGACCCCCGTCCAGGACGCACGTCAGACGTGACCAACGAGGACAATGTGGCCCGTGTGGAGAGGATGATCCTCGAAAATCGATGAGGAAAGGTCAAAGAAATCGAGCGAGAACTTGAAATAACACATGGAAGTGTTATCAACATCATCCATGACAATTTGGCCATGACCAAGGTATCTGCCCGTTGGGTCCCTAGAAACCTCACGCCCCATGATCGACTTCAACGTCGTCAAAGTCCACAAGGCCAGAGTTGCACAAGCTGCCCTGCGCGAGTGCGGATTCGAGGAGCTCAACCATCCCCCATACAGTCCAGATCTGGCCCCTAGCGACTACTTTTTATTCCGCCAGCTCAAGGCTGCACTGCGTGGACGCCGGTTTGGGGACGATGGAGGTGTCCAGCTCGCCGTCCAGGAGTGGATTGAACAGCAGTCGGGAGATTTCTGGTTGTCGGGAATTCGAAGCCTCAAGGACAAGTGGCGCAAGTGCATTGAAGTCGAGGGTAGTTATATTGAAAAATAATAAAATACTTTTCCTCATATCTCCTTTCCTTATATCCGAATTGCAAAACTTATTGACCACCCGGGTACCTTTATTATTGATGATGCTTTGACATCTGCCACAGGAACAAGCCAATTGTATGCACTCTTCCACAGTAAACTTGCTTCATTCATCTTGAAGAATTTCCCAGAGTTCCTGAACTGTTTTTGGACTCTTCGCTTTAGACCTACCTCTTTTTCGAGTGTCTCCAAACATTTTTCAATGGGATTCAGGACATAGCTCTGTGCAGGCTACTTAATAGCAGTGATCTGCTCGTCGTCTAAGAAGATCTTTATCTACTTGGTTGTGTGGTAGGGGCGTTATCTGCATGATATTTGCAGGTAGGGTAAATCATTCTGTCGCAGCGATTCTGCTTCCCCTGATAGCTTGCGAGATTAAGGGAGAAAAGCTTTGATCCTACAGTTTATGCTGTAGGGGGCCTACAGCATAGACTGTAGGTCAACGTTACGGTAATTAAGTGTGACCGTGCCTCTCTTCGCTAAACTTTACACTTTTTTTGTGTGCAATTGACTGTCAATATTTCGCCTGTTCTTCGAAGAACGAACGTCCTGTCATAGGCTCCAAACAAATTGAACTTAGATTCGGGACTGAAATATATTTGGCTCCAATGTTCATCCATCCATGTGACGTACTCAGTAGTGTATGCAAGATGAGCCTACCTTCTTTTTCTTCGGACTGATGAATGGCTTGACCGCAAGTCTGCGAGCATGAAAATTGTCTTCTTCCAGCCGACGTGACACAGTCTGACTGGAGACAATAATATCCAAAATCTCACATATCTCGAAAAACTGCTGCAGCCGCCTTGAAACGGTCCTATACATTTTGGATAATGGCCCGGTCTTTCCTTTTTGAGATCTTCCTTAGCCTAGCGGTTGAGTTATCAGCTTTACATAAACCTGCTTTGTAATAGGTTGACAAAATAGTTGGTTACACTTTTCAAGCGCTTGTCAGTCTCTGCAACGGTTTTAATTGAAATAAGATCTCGGTGAAGCAGCTTAACGATCAGCTCGGGGGCAGAGACGTGACATTTCTTAGACATGTTACCTGGCCGAGATTCAACTGTAGTTAGTTGCTATGCCAACAATGCCGGTTCTCTATATAGGAAACTTAAGCGTTCGGATCCTTTTGGACACTTCAATTTTTTTTAGT
Source organism: Ceratothoa steindachneri (assembly GCA_963969495.1). Lineage (NCBI taxonomy): Eukaryota > Metazoa > Arthropoda > Malacostraca > Isopoda > Cymothoidae > Ceratothoa > Ceratothoa steindachneri. The sequence continues at coordinate 3,831,726 of OZ018338.1, read as the reverse complement.
AAATTGCTTATTCACTGCTTTCTTTTTTCATCCAAATTCCATATCTTTTACCCATACGTCGTTTATACCTGTAGGTTATCATGCACCAATTTTCTCTAGCAAAAGTTATAAAAGATGTGATAAAAATAACGGCGTTCTGATCTTTTGAGGGACGGTATTCTATGTTTATAAATCGACGATGATTTATTTGTCGAATGTAAATATTACCTTGAAGGAGGCACAGATGAAATAGTCGCAGGAAAGATCAGGGAGAGTTGTAAAAAAAACACACGAATAAATAAATAAATAAATAAAATGAAGCTCAAGAAGAGTTGCTGAAAAATGAATGAATGAATAAAATGAAGCTCAAGAAGAGTTGCTGAAAAATGAATGAATAAATAAAATGAAGCTCAAGAAGAGTTGCTGAAAAATGAATGAATAAATAAAATGAAGCTCAAGAAGAGTTGCTGAAAAATGAATGAATACAAAAATGAAGCTAACTATTTCCCTTGAAAAGCATGTATGAAATTTCATTTTCCGCATTCCTATCTGACTTTCCTCTCGCTCTAGTGCTTCCAACACGAACAGGCGATGCTCTGCGGGAGAAAGTCTCTCCTCTCATCTCTTTCGTAGGATTGGTCGATTGCCTTGAGCTATATTAGAACCGTGCATGAATCCTAGATACACATGTAGATAAGAGCACACAGTAGTACTACAAATAAAGAAAACGCATGATTTTAACTGATACAAATGTATATAAGGTCATCTTTCGAGCCCACTTAATTCGTACGTTGTTTAATCTAGTTGTTTTTTTCTCGAATTGTTCCAATTTTAGATATTTGGAGCGAGCGCTTAGCCCCCCTCAAAATGTCCCTCATGACTTGGACAATAAGAGCTGGTCTTCACCAACTGTATGGTTCGAAAGCATTTCCACGGATCAAATGGTGCCTACAGGAAGAACCTTGAGGCTAACTTGCCAGGTGCACGCGAACCAGTTGTTTGGTGGGTTCAAGTAAAAGATTTAGTTTATTTATAACTTTAATATAAAATATGTTGAAATTGTTTCCAAGCAAATGAAAGGATTGGAGATATTTTGTATATCTTTTCTAAGGATTGAATTGGTACTTTCAAAATGAACCTCTCTACGATGGCAAGACGATTCTTACATGGAAAAGGGGCGATACCCATCACCTAAATGTCTTCGAAATGATGGAGAGTAAAGCTGGATTGTATGTTGCGTGCGCTTACACTGAAGAGGACTGTGTCTGGGCTAAGTGCCAGGTACTCTGTAGAGGTAAGGGAGAATGGTTCTGTTAGAATAGTGTGTATATGCAACACGCGAATCATATCAGTGTACCCAACTTCATCACTTCTTTTAGATCAAGAGCGAATAAACAAAACGCCCAGGTTTACCTTAGCTCTGTCCGATGCTTCGGCGGAGGTCGGTAGCGATGTTTACTTTGAATGCCACGTATCTGGACATCCAGAGCCGATAGTTACTTTTATGAAAGACTCCGTTCCTCTCCCATCCACGGAAAAGTGCTTCATTGGTGAGTTACTCCAACTTTCACTCTTTCATAATGAAAATTATATTTAGATATGATTCAGTGGTTATTCTGGTAAAGAAATATATGTGGCGCAGATTCGGGCGTAGGAGTGGATGAAGATAAAAGGCGAATTTAATCGGAGATGCATTACAGAGTGGAAGTTTAAAGTTCACTGGAGTAAGGGTAGGTGTGGCTGTGAGTGGGATTGGACAGTCGCTTACTTTCAATATCTATTGCTGTAGAATCCTGCAATGTTCAAGAAAGTACTTCCACGTATCTGTACTCTTTGCCAATCCAGCGCTATTCACTCTTACTTCTTTGATAATGATCTCGCTAGCTCGCATAAATTTCTTTTCAAGTCACAGTCATTTAAAAAGAAAAATGTAGAAGTCGCATTTACTACCTGGCTCTGATTTTATGTATTCTGGTGGCTATATGGTGAGCGTTATGAAAAGCTCATCCAATATTATGAAGCTCCCATATGTTTTCAGAAAATGATCAGTACGGAACCTGGAGCCTTCATTTACGTCGCGTGGATCATGAAGACGAAGGTGGAATTCGAGCCATTGCTTCCAACTCCCTGGGACACTCCGTAACCTCGTGCCATTTAAGTGTCGGGTCAGAAAACAGATTTAATGACCAGAAGATTTTCAGCTGTGACAAAGATGCAGCTTCACAGGAGCTAAGAAAGAAAAAGGTTCGTTGCCGTTCAGATTTCCAACCTAACAATTTGCAGTTGCCTTGTAAGCCATCTTGCCATCGTCTTGTTACTGCCAAATGCTGAGTACAATTCCCCCTCTCCTTTAAGAGGACCGATAGCTGGTGCCTTGGGGCTTATCAGTGATCCTCATTCTGGTTTTATACGAATTTTATTATCCAGTCGGCGGATCTCGTCTAGGCCTAGGGAAAGCTGGCACAACTTAAATGTCTGCTTTACTGATGTGTTTTGGAGGATTACTCTTTCTTAAACTGTAATGTTGTAGGTGAATTTATAACTATGAACTAACAAGGGCATCAGTTGTTCAGTAAAAAAGAAAAACGATAAAATATAGCAAAATATATAGTGATGTGTTCTACTTCTATCCCATTTAGATGTGCTGAAAGAATATATTTGTAAACCCGGAATAACGACGCTGCAAAAGGCAAAATATATCGAAAACTATGATTTCTCAAAATGTCCCAAAATGCCATTATTTCGAGATAATGGGTATCTTTGTAACCAATTAACTTTTGAAAAGCAACATTTAATTTGGTACTTAACCAAGAGAATTTTTAGTTAATAATGTCGGTAGTATTTTCATAGGCCAAAAAAAAATGGGTACAGCTATCGGAATCGTTTTTTATTAAACTAGGTAATTTTCAGTTGATGATTTTAGTATTTTTTTACTCTTGTCTTCCAATGAACACCCCCCTCCTCTTTCCCCCATTTCATCTGGTAATTACACAATTGTCCATAAGTTATGTTTAAGTAAACAATTACTAAGGTCAAGAGAATGCTAAAACCTGTAATTACGCTCATCTAATCCACCTAGCTGAGTCTTATCTGCCTTAATCACAAGATCAAAAGATGAAATTTATTTTTCCAAATTTTTATGAATGAAATTTACAAGTTGTTCCTGAAAGGGCATTTCTATATCAGTGGCCCATGCCAACGTATATCTTTTTTTACTAAAGTTAAAATTACTATGCACAATCCCATATTTATGGTCATAGTAATTAGGAAGACGAAATATTAAAATTACTTTTTTCAGAAATTTACCTCGGTATCAGCCAATAACAAGATGAGAAATTCTAAACAGATTTCTGCTTCTACGCTTTCCGCTAACTCTGAAGTAACAATTAACCAATTCGAATCTTCGTTAAATTCTCATATCAATAATGCAAACTTCAGGCATCATAACACGAATCGCAACGAAGTCTCTTCAGATATTCATATTGGCCAAGAAAATAGCGAAAATGGCTATTTTTTACAACCTCCCAAGCCAGGTACAAAATTTATTTGAGCATGATTTTTAATTGCACGCCCACATTTTGTGCAAAACAATCTCGAAATGAAACAAAAATGATATGAAGGTATTTCTTTAATTTGCTTGCAACTAAACAATTTCTACTTAACATTGCTGTCTCTCTAACCGTTAATCTTCGAAGATAAATTGATAAAATTAGGGTTAATCACTACTAAACACGAAGGGCTTTCTATCTCATCTTCGACAGAGCTTGGAACTAATTGGAATTGTTTATCCCCATCTTCTCCGTACACTAACCATGAGTCAGGTACTCTGGAAAGCATGTTTGTCAACAAGAGACGTTCTCAGTCAGAAAACTATGTTGGTAGCATGCCCAATGGCGTGGACGACCATGTGGTTTTACCTCCAAGAAAATCACTTCAAACATCTTCCAATATTGTCGGGTCTTCTGCTTTAACTATAAATAAGCAAAACAACCAGTACAGAGAGGGTACCTGGTCCCATAAATTAACCTCTTTGCCACCTATGCCAGGTACATATCTTTTGATATTTCTTAATGAAAAGCTTATACACTCGGTTGCTACATTTAGGAATGCTTCAAAGAGTGGATATTGCTTTGAATCCCAAATAAAAGTCATTAAACTTAATGTACCTACAACTAACTTTAGAATTATTTTCCTATTCAAAATTAAATTTAAGTAAAAGCATTCAACCAGCCACGAATTTTTCTACTAAACAAAATCTCAATGAATTCAACATCTGACCCGGGCTTGAGATCTTCAAAATACGGTGACAACTTTCTTCCTTTTCATCCTAAAGGAACCATAGCAGAAAGAGAACATAGGAAATGGCTTGAAGCCAAACCTCTTGCTAACAACCCGTACTCTCCTGAGAAGCTCGCTTTCAGGCTTGGCCAGATGTCGAATCGCTTTCCTTCCCTACCAACTGTTTGCAGGCAAGTATCTTTGCTCGTTCATACTGGATGTTCGAGTTAACACTATTTAATCATGGTATATTTTAGATCTGATTTATTATGCTACCATATAGCTCATTGGGCGTTTTAGGTGCGCATTATTTTTTTGTCCAGTTCTCTCTATTCTAGCATTCTATCTACTTCCTACTTTTAAAAAAATCCAATCTATTTTTTGGGGGCACCCACTCACCCCAAATCTTATGATATTGATGCATCTCAACGCCTTGCGTATGTTTTTGTGTAAGTTTTTTTTTTAATACCGTTTCTATAATGACGTGATCTAGTGTTGCGGCTGACTATAGTTTTGTTATTGATACTTCGATACTAGGTGGCTTCTCATGATTCTGTTAAATACCCAGTCAGACTACGCCCGTCGCACACTCTATGAAGATAAACAACGATCTACTTAAGACAAAACTATAGGCACAACAACTCTACCCTACCGGTCCTATGATAACCTAAATGTATATACGAGGAGCGGTCCATAAGTTTTGCAATTCGGATATAAGGAAAGGAGATATGAGGAAAAGTGTTTTATTATTTTTCAATATAACTACCCTCGACTTCAATGCACTTGCGCCACTTGTCCCTGAGGCTTCGAATTCCCGACAACCAGAAATCTCCCGACTGCTGTTCAATCCACTCCTGGACGGCGAGCTGGACATCTTCATCGTCCCCAAACCGGCGTCTACGCAGTGCAGCCTTGAGCTGGCGGAATAAAAAGTAGTCGCTAGGGACCAGATCTGGACTGTAGGGGGACATGGTTGAGTTCCCCGAATCCGCACTCGCGCAGGGCAGCTTGTGCAACTCTGGCCTTGTGGACTTTGACGACGTTGAAATCGATCATGGGGCGTGAGGTTTCTAGGGACCCAACGGGCAGAGACCTTGGTCATGGCCAAATTGTCGTGGATGATGTTGATAACACTCCTATGTGATATTCCAAGTTCTCGCTCGATTTCTTCGATCTTCACCCGTCGATTTTCAAGGATCATCCTCTCCACACGGGCCACATTGTCCTCGTTGGTCACGTCTGACAGGCGTCCTGGGCGGGAGTCATCTTCAAGGGACTCACGACCACGGCGGAACTCCCTATTCCAGCGAGCAATGGTTGGATGGGAAGGGGCGGTGTCGGTGTACACTGCAACCATGCGTTCATGGATCTCTTTTTGCATTCTTGCCTTCCTTGGTCAAAAATTTGATCACTGCGTGGTGCTCAACCTTCTCCATTGTTAAAAAATTTGTGACTGACGATCTGCGATCAACTACTACTTCTTAAATAGACGAGGCAGGAGCGTGAGGCTGCAGGTCCTGACTTGTCATAACTTGTCCTAACACCCCCACAAACAACCATCCCCCTTCCTCTGTTTTGCCCTACCGATTTGCAAAACTTATTGACCGCCCCTCGTATCATGCTCTATTTACTAACACTATTATCGTGACATTTATTACTACATCTGACATGTTTCATCACCATGGGCAGTGTTTTTAATTGCTGTTCGCGCTATAACTTTAATTGATAATGTATTGATAGATAAATTAGTCTCGCACCCCATGATACTTCTCTCAGTATGAGCCTGCTATTTAACAAGAGATCCGAACTATTCAGCTAGATTGTAGCCCGCCTAGTAGTAGGCAGGTCGGTTGATGCTACTAGTAACTCTGTAAATTCCCGAAAAGCTCTTCTTTAAAGGGAAGAGATAAGTTAATTAGCCATTTTTGTAATTAAAATAGATAACTTGCAACGTCTCACGGGGAAGGATTTACAATGTGGGCATTACCAATGTTTTCTCGTTGAATTGAATGAATTTATTTGCCTATTTTCCAAAGGGACACTTCAGGAGATGAATATCAAGACCCTTATTTAGGTGAGGGACTAGTATCTTCGTCTTCAGATTTAAGCCGGTATTCACGAGACTACCATATAAATGGCGCAGTGATGAGAGAAGAGCAACACTCACTTGTCTTCCCTGTAAGTTGAATGTTACAAAATAATCAAATGTTTTAGGTCTTTTTTGGAGTTGAGATGATGTGTCTGAAAAATTTAGGACCTTTTTAAATGTTTCCGGGAGAGATGAGTTGTTCACATTGATTATTTTATTCCGAAAAGTTCCTTTTGTCGATTTTTGCTAAGCATTGGTGTTTTAATCTTTTTTTACTTTGGCAAATTAACCAAATGATTTTCCCACTTCAGGACCCTCTCTGATGAGAGTATCAGGAAACAAATTTTTCGAGAGCTTTTTATGTACGACTCTTTATAGTCAAGGGTAAATAAACGCTTTGGCAGAGACATAAATTCAGTGGTTCCTAAGAAGAGTCAAATTAATTATACCACTCGCATAATTCTGGTGTAGTATCCAGGAAGATTATATAATCGAAATGATATCTTTAAGTTTAAAATGTTTTGTATATCCCAAATATAGTTTGTTTACAAAATCACTATTATAGTGTTACCTCTTTTTCTGTGGCTTATGCAATTCCCTTTAGTGACTCGTAGGTCAAGAATAGAAAAAAAATGGCATAGAATTCCTATTCTTCCTATAATAACGTTCGAAGATTAGCACATTTGTTTCCGTTTTTTCACATTCTTTTTGAGGAAGAGGGGTCGAATACACGATCGGATTAGATTTGGAGTTTTCCTTCGCTCTTTTCTATTGTAGTATCGCTAGTCATTACTTCCCTCGATGATGATTAGGTAGCTACCTTCCCGTGGACGATCATTGTAGTCATAACAACCGAAATTGACAGATTAGTCTTGATTTGAGGGAAATGGAGCTGGCTGGTGCATTTATTACGAGTCTTTTATCGATGTAGTTTCAAAGACTCGCTAAGCGACAAACATAGGTCATTTTCTTCAAACATTCATCATCAGAGGCTGACTTCCAATAAAAACTGCGCACTGACAAGCGTAAGAATTTGGAGAAGAGTAGAAAGTTACTAAGTTGCCTTAAATGAGGTCGGAACTGGGAATAAAAAATCATTCAACAATTTAAAATGCTCTGCATAAAAAGTGAAATCTAAGTCAGCGTCTCAGTGTATCGCAGATATTTTTTTAAACACCTTTAAAAGGGGTTAGTGCACTCTTTTATGTGCTCGGGTATATCCTGATATGGAAAAGAATAAATAAAAACAAAAACATAACTGAATTAGTGAACGAGTTTACTGGTGAAAAAGAGTGCTTTCCACAACTGTATCCTCACAAGGATGACGACAGGAAACACATTCGCATCCTTAGGCAGCAAATTTGCAGAAATAGGCTTACTTTTGACACGCTGCTTACCACTACGTTAATGGTATGGTTACTCCACCCAACTATATACTGAATATCACCAAAACACCATAAAATCCTTACAATTCCACTACCAAACAATAAAATTCGCCATTGAGTCCACTAAAACATCACAAAATTCGTCCTTAAATGTCCACTTCCAAATATCATACAAGTGGCGCTTAAGAGTCAAAACCCACCCTACAGTCAACACACTTGCACCACCTACAACAGAGGAGACCTGATTTGAACCTCTTCAAGTACTGCACAGTTAAAAAAAAACTCCATACATTTACAGTCGCCCAGTTCAGCTGTATAGAACTGGCTGCTTGCACTACCCACAAAACTCGCGCCGACTTCAATTCATGCTGCAAATCATACAAGTCACCACCACCCGAAACGATTAGCCTAGAGAATAGAGTGTTGGATTTTCACGCCTAGGAACTGGATTCACTGTCGGTGAGGACAGACACAATTGTGTCGTTCGTATGGAGCTAGTCGCACACATCACACATAGAACCAATCACAACACAGCTGGTTTTTCCTTCCCCTTTCTCACACACAACTCATCACTCTTCCGTCTACGGAACGAACCAAAAGGGCCCTTTGCAAATGCAAACTCCTCTGCAGCGGAACGAGTGGGCATCCCTTAAGTCAGGATTGGTTTCCTGATCCCTTGGACACACTAAACTTTAAAAGAACAAGAAAATATGTTAAATAATTGGGTGATTTGTCACCCACAACAGTGTAATTTCTTTTTAATTAAACGGGGGGGGGGAGGGCCCATCTGGCGACTGTCATCAAAGGCCTAAGTCGAGGAAATTAATATTTCACCTATTTTCTTAGGCTATATTAATTAAAATCAAATGCAAACAACACAAACCAAAAGAGCAGCCAAAAAAAAGAACTAAGATAAAAAAGAAAGAAAGAAACCAGGGATCTTCCGTTTATCAGAAGGGGACCCTTTTAATTACTAACCCTACTCAGAGTGGTCTACAGGCACTCAATGGTACACCACTGTGAGTTTTCCTGCACCCTACTATATATTTGTATGGAGTAGGCCTCCTGGGAACTGGTCAACCTATTCCCTTGAGAATATTACAGAAGAGCTGGTCTTTTCTTTTTTTAGGAGACCATCTGGCGAGGGGCTCCTAAGCCAAAAGTCGCCGTAATCACAACACAGCCTACCACTAGGATAGATTAAATAAGAATTAACAATATGTGAATAACAAATAGAGATAAGAAAATGAGCAAAGGCTAAGAAACAAGCTAAAAAGAAGGAACAAAACCAACAAAAAAAACGAGATATTGCAACAAGAAGGAAGCGCGCTCCGGCGTCGGGGTAGGCTTGCCTTCCCCCGGCGGAGGAACATGCGGCCTACAACAAACAGTCAAATAAAAGGGAGGAGTCCAGCCTCCTCCAAAGAGTCGTATATTCCGCAGGTCTGTGTGCACGAACCAGTCCCGAGTACAAGGGAGAAGCGGTAGCGACTCCGCTCGTCCCGGTACCGGGACAGGTAACGTACGCTAAGATCACCCAGATTGGGACATTCAACGAGTATATGCTGAACAGTCTGAGGAAAAACGCAGTTATCACAATAAGGCGCAGGCGAGCGCTCCATCAAATGGCGGTGCGTCCCGCTAATGAGTCCAATTCAGAGATGACGGAAAGCAACATAAAGCCGCGCGGCATTGCAGGGTAGGTCCATGGAAACAATCGTGACCCAATGGCACGAAATTTTAAGTTCCCCTCGGCGTCTCCCATCTTCTTTGGCCTCTTTCTGGCGCCTTCCACACGTCCCCCATAGATGGCACTCGGTTTATGTTGTGCTTAGTACATAATGCGGTTGTCGTTCAATTTCAGTGCATCACCCAGTCGCCGACTTTCAGTTCCTGTGTGCAATCTCGAGGGTACATATACCTACGAGATACGCTATGCCTTAAGCCTTTCCATCGCTAGGATACGAAACTCCTTCGATGGTTTGGCATCCCTCTTAGGGCGATGGCGCCGATGCTTATGCTCTTTGAACCTTTGTCCTTACGCCTCTCCTCCCAACCAGAAACAGCACCGTTAGTAGTGGGTTCGCATTTTTGAAGTATGTATCTTGTCACACTGAAACCGTGATCGGTATACACAGACGGCTCAAAGTCAGAAGAAAGGGTTGGCTTATATGCCTTCTCGCCCTTGTTTGAAGCCGGTGGGGTTCTTTCGGGTGTTGCTTGTCTTCAAGTGCGATCAGGTTGCAATATAACACTCGATAAGAGATTACGCGACATCCCCAATTCGTAGAGCGTTATGTAGTGCCAACACCAGTTCGGAGACAGCTTTGTAGCCAATGGTGACGTACAAAGCGGGCTAAGTGCCTTTAGGCAATGGAAACTCCGTATCCCGGGTTCGCAATATTCGTTATGTTTGGCGTCTGCGAGTCGGGAATTTGAGATTGTATCTGTAGAGGTTGCTGGGAAGGAGCGAGCTGGGGGCATCATGTTATATGCACAGATTGAGCAACCGGACCGGCATTTCGCTCGTCCTTATGATAGTTTATTATTAAATTAGTGTATTGGTCATTCTATGTGTGTGTCGGGGGGGAAGGGTGGTACTCTCAGTGACAGGCGACAGTTGAGCCGTCATTTTTTTTATATATACGAGTATATATATATATATATATATATATATATATATATATATATATATATATATATATATATATATGGATAATATAGAACGGGTGCCTCTACTTCGGATCATGAATCGTTTTTGTGCTCTTTGGTCGTGGCAAAGCATAGTGCTGGCGCTCTTTCTGCACATCTGTTCCCAAAAGTGGTTCGGACTCTGGTACCCCTATGCTTTCCTGCGATTGTCATTCTGATCTTTATGTGAATTTCATCAGTTCGGGGTCCTCGTCCCAAATCGAAAGCAATGAGTGTTAGAATTAACTAAAAATATTAGTCATCGCCAAACTGGAGACGACCACAATAAATGGCTATCAACTACTTCACAGGCTGACGCGCACACGTAATCTACCACGTGTACACCTTAAACAAAACCTACACCTACACGGAGTGCTCGATTTTTAGCAGAACCCCGCACGGATGATAGAGCTCTTTAAAGCAGCTGTTCTATATCATTAAAAACAATGATATTCTTCTTTTTTTTCAGGTCTGGTCTGACCCATTTCTTTCCTATAGTGTATCGGGTTGATTAGGGGATAAAGCTTCCCAGGCCGCAGCCCTATATCCGGGTTTAGTCGCCTTTTCCTGACCCATATGGTACCTCACAGTTACGATGGCTCGTCTGAGATGCCTAAATGATGGCTGGCTTTGTGATTGATAAGGTATAAGTGGTTCGGTAGTAGAAGCGTTGATGCGAGTTGACCCCTTTGTGGAAAAGCAGTTACCGATATATTTCTCCACTTAATATTCTTTAAACACGGTTAAGTCAGCAAAACAAAAATTAGGAAAGCATACCTTTACCTTTCATACGATCACTTTCCCACACGGGGATCAATGCCAATCAACGCCACTAAGAAACTACCCACCTTTCCCAACCTCTGTATGCCCTATAGAACAGCCACCCATTTTTCCCTACGCCGAATTGCTCATTCATATCTCGTAGGTATATGTAGCCTCGAGATTGTGCACAGGAATTGCAAGACTAGGCCACTATTATAAAAAATGTGAAATGTTATTTTTTTTACCTCGGTTGAAAAGTGCGAATATCATTGTTAAAAATGACCGCGGCCCACAAATAGATTTGCAGGGCCACTCATAAATCGAGAGGAAAGGCCATGAATTCTTCATGCAGAATCTCTCCCTATCTTAATAGATAAGATTGGGATTTAACTTTAATTGCCATTCTTACCACGAAACTGGCAAAGGTTTAATAGTGATACTCATATCGTTCACTCATGTAAATAGTTTTGAACAATCTTTAATCTAACTGCAGCTATTATCAAAATTTAAAAGTTTTAAAGTGTTTTAATTTAAGGTAAGGATGTACGACCGCGTTCATTTCTTGTAAACCTTTGTAATTTTTATTTGGATAAAAGTATTATACGAGAGCTTAGATGAAAGGGCTCGGTGACAAAACGCCTATTTGTGAAGCTTTAATATAAAAATCCGTATGGAAATCGCAATCATTCATTACCGATAATTAGGTTCTTACTTTGAGAAATATTTATTATAAAATCTTGATTCAAGTGAGAAATAGGTTATTCCCTCGCCTCATGGAATTTTTTTTTTCAGAAAAGCTCTTCAGATGTTAAAGAAATACAAAGAAGTCCTCCTTGTTTGGTAAAAATTGAACCTCAGAAGTCATCTGTCGATTGGAGAGAGGAACTAAAAGATATAAAGGCACGTGTCTTGAAGTGTTTAAATATGGCATCTTTGCCCCGCAATTGAAGATAGCCAGGCGTAAAAAGGAATTATAGTAAACCAAATTTGTTGCGAGCAGGGATACATTTGTACAAAGAGCACAAGTAGGTACTATAAAACAGCATCATAGATGTCATTACTGATCCTCAAACTTTATAGCCGAGTAATACCAAGAACTTGAATGATATGGCTTGTACGGGATTCCCCCATAGAGCCCTCAAGGAGTGTATATTGTTGGCGTATGTGATTGAATGCAGTAGTCTTCCATGATGTGTTTGATTTTAGTCACATCCAGCATTTTCTGGTAGCTTAAGGAGGCTGTGTGATTTCCTACGGCAGCCTGGATACTGTTCTTACCAGGGAAGAAGGATTCAGAAGTGTGAATGTCAGGGAACATTGCATGTAGCAGAGTGGTGTACACGTGAACATGACTGGATAGATCAGGGAGTGAAGTGGGTATGGATATACATATTGATGGAATTTGATTTGGAGTGGGCAATTGGGAGAATTAAATTTATCTCTAATGTATAAAAAAGTGTTTTAATGCTTTTTTGTGGGAGTGGGTGTACTGCTATGTAGTGTAGTGGGTACTTCTGGGTTTGTGGAAACTGAGGATAGTATTTGTGTGCTTCTCATGTCAAGGAAAGTGATCCCTGACCTTAATGACTTAGGTTTTAGTGTAGGGGGTCTGTGGGTGTAGTAACTGTGAAGTCTGAGATTCATTACTAACCTTATAAACTGTTTATAAATTTTGGTTGTGGTTTCTTTGTTTTGTTCGAATGCTGTGTGAGGGAGTGATTTGAGAGCGTTAAGTCTTGGTGTACATTTATTGGTTTTTCACGTTTGTGACATCTTTGAATGTCAGTGGTGTATTGTATGTTATGCCAAGTATTTTGGATGGGTGAGTGTTGTTTATTGTTCGCTGAGACGTGTATTGGTGTTCCTATGTTGAACTAGTGATGAAGGTAGCTGTGGACTTGGTTCGAGTTATATTGAATCTATTTGTAGTGTTAAGGTATAGTGGAGGAGACAAGTTGCTGTCTTTTCTTTGCTGCGTCCATGCGAGAGTTATATCGTCTGCGTGTGAAGTTATGTGCATCTGGGGTTGGTGGAGGTTTGGGAATAGCTTGCATGTAGTTTACAGAGTGTGAGAGACAGTACGACGCAGTGGAGGGCACCATCATTTTGTGTTGGTGTAGATGCCTTATATTTTGTTAGTGTGGTTGTGGCGCGGGGTGGCATCGAAAGTTTTGCTCTCTAGTATTATAAGGAATGTTGTGTGGTGGTGTTTAGTCGATGCCATCAAATTCTTTGAATGATATCTGTAAAAAAAGTGATTGAGTGTAGTCGTCTGAAACCACGTCGTGTAGGTGCTAAGGGACTGTGCGGAGTGATCTCGTTTAGGATGAGGCACTATGACTTTGCACGGTTTACCGAGGAAAGTGATGGGACGGTGTGAGGAAGGCAGTGTAAGGTCTTTGTTAGGTTTAGGGATTGTAATGATTGCACCATCCATCCAAATGTTGGGTATTGCTTTGTGAATAGTGGTAGTTGTAATGTTAGTGAATGAGTGTATTCCATGTGGTCTTAGGTGTCTATTACTGATATATCTTGGTCACAAGTAGCTGAGTGCTTCAGGTTGTGGATGATGAGATTCGTCTGGCGGTAGTGTGTAGTCTGGATCGGTGCGGAAGAGTTGTTTAAGTCAGGAGATTCATCGATAGTTTTGGTGCAAGTTTAAGTGGCTAAAGTGAGAAAAGTGCTAGATGAGGGTGTTTGTTTGAGGGTATGGTGTCATTTGTGGTGATGATGGGTGGTAGATGGGGTGATGGGAGATGTATGCATGGAAGTGAGGGTTGTGCAGTAGGGTGTGGTTTCTATGACTGCATGTCATTGTAGATAACTTTGTGTAGGAAAATGGGGGCAAAGAAAAATAAATAAAGAAAAGTAGCGAGACGAGTTTCGAACGCGCTTCCCACGTCGCTGCACATCCGTTAGCGACAGTCTTAAACCACTCATTCATCCTGAGTCCCCAAAAGAGACATTCAAGCCGCTTGACTGAACTTTTAGCAAGCTACACAGGCCCCCTCCTAGAAGCGGAGAGTATTTTGAACGATTAAGGAGAACGGCATATGGAAATGTTATTCGAGGACTAACGCTCTCCCGGGTCTGGGCACTATTGTAGATAGCTTTGTATAGGAAAGGGATATGGCAAAGAAAACTAACGAAACTAGTTTCGAACGCGCTTCCCGCGTCACTGGACAGCCGTTAGCGAGAGCCTTAAATCACTCAGCCATCCTGAGTACCCAAAAAGACACATTCAAGAAAAGCATTTAAGCCACTCGCCTGAACTTCTCGCACACTACATCATACCCTGCTGTGTCAGGGTTATTAGCATAACATATCGACACCCTGGCATTGAAGTCTACAGCCACGATGAGGTTGGGTTGGATGATGTGGTGGAATATATGGGAGAAACTTGATCGAAGAGTGGGTAAGGTCGGGGTGGGCAAATAAATGTGTCCATTTACTATTGTTGCGGGATTAGCTACCAGCGGAAACTTTGATTGTAGTTCTGTAGTGGTCTTGGGGTGGGGGAGAGGAAGCTAGTGTGCAAACTGGTATTTGTACTAGGTCATGAGTCCACACTCCAATGCTGTCAGCCCAGTCTTGCCTGAAGGGAGTGATGTGCAAAATGCGTCTTTTGTCTTTTGGGATTATACAGGGTGTCGCAAAAAGAGGAAACCGACTTTTAAATCAATATATCTCTGAAAATATTAAAGCTAGATAGTTTCTGAAAACTTAATTTTGTCTGTCTATTTTCTGTGCATCTATGTTGAAAATTTTATAAACTTACATCTATAATTGTAAATTCTGCAATGAAGTAGATCAAAGACATAAAAATTGTGCTTGCGCAAGCAGGTAAAACACAGAATCAAGGGTGTCGCCAAAGAGTGCATTTCATATGAATGGAAGAGTCAACAATCATAACATTCGCCAGTATGCGCCACAAACCAATCCTCCAAATTTTAACTTTAATGCAGGCATATCCAGGAAAATGGTTTCTGTGTGGGTTGGAATATGTGGAAACGGAATTCTTGTGGGCCCTTTTATCTACGACAATAACTTGACTGGAGATGGATACCTGAGCCTAATTGCAGAAAGGATAGTTCCTGAACTGCGTCAAATTTATGGAAACAGATTTAAAAAGCTGTGGTGGATTCAAGATGGCGCTCCAGCACATAGAACTCTTGCTGAGGGGCATTTTTAATACCCGCAATATTGCATTGAACCATCCAATTGAATGGCCACCTAGATCTTCGGAATTAACACCTTGTGATTTGTTTCTTTGTCTCGCTATTGAGTTTATTAACCGTTTTTGGTGCTGTCATAGCCTTGTCTGTGTGATTGTATTATTAGTTCCTGAATTATTAGGGCCTGTCTTACGGTTTGCTGCTAGCTACGCGTTTGTGAGTAATCCTTTTATTATTTTTTTTTTTTTGGGGGGGGGAGGTTCTTCTCCTTGTAGCCATTTTCATTACTTTCCTTACTATTTACTCAATTTTTTATGCCTGCCTCCGTGTTTTAGTTTCAGTCTATAATTCCATTATTTTTTATTACTTTGTATTTTTCTTTTGCCCCGTGTTTTTCTTCGTATTATTTTCTTTCGTGTTATTTTTACTTCTTTATCCCTATTATTGACTCCTCTCCACTCTTATCTACCTTTTCTTTCCCTTGCTCTTCCAGTCTCACTCCCCCCCCCCTTCCCCCAGCCTAAATTCTAGATCATTCCGTTTCTTACCCACGCGGTCACTTGTTTCATTCCGACTAATTCCTCATTTCCCCCCTCCCCCAATTTTTCACGCTCTTTTATATTTGCCTTCACACATGCTTTGCACTTTGCCATTCTCGTATATGTTTTTTTTTGTTAGTAGATGTTTTTATTGAATTTATTGCTTTTATGTGACCCTTTTTTCACATCATATTCTTGCTCATTTTTATTTTCGCTGTTGCTTCCCTAATTTTATTTTGTTATTGTCTCCACAAGAAACTTTTATCCATTTTATCCTACTTATATTTCTCCTCCCTCAATGATGGACAAAGCCACACTTCTTTCTCTTAATAGAGGGTTTAAGGTATCTCCCTCGGTTGGCTCTAGAATTAAAGCACTAGGAATCGCTCGAAATCAATCTCGTCCTATAAAAAGGGGATTCCGTTTATCTTCGGTCTTAAAAAAAGTTATTTTTCATTGAACTATCTACCCCGACCTCCCCCTCCCCCCTTCAACCTCCCCATTCTCAGTTTATAATGCGTCTCTACTCAATGTTAGAAGCGTCGCTAATAAATTGTAGTTCATTCACGATCTCCTCCTGACTAATTCGCGTATCTCCCTCCTTGGTCTCAGTGAAACTTGGCTGCTTGTCGCTAGCGACCCCTGATGGCTACGTCTACTCCCATAACCCCCGGAACAAACGTGGTGGAGGGGTTGCTCTCATTCATAGTGCCTCTCTCTCTCTAAATACCCCCCCTCTTTCTTTTAAGGCCCTTATCTCTGTCTCTAATTCTGTTCCCTCTCAAACAACTATTGTTCTCTACCCCCCCCCCCCCCAGGTCCTCCCTTGAATTTTTTCTTGACGAATTTAGTAACCTTCTCGCTAGTCTCTCCCATCGGGTCATCTTCTCATCATGGGGGACTTCAACCTCCCAGTCACTAACTCTAATCTACCTGCCTTCCTTGAGATCCTTGACATCTTCTCCCTTACTCAACACGTTTTTCCTAACACACTGCCATGGTAACATTTTAGACTTTGTAATTTCCGACTGTCAAACTTCCAACTTGACCACTTCGATCCTGTCTAATGCTGTTTCTGACCATTACCTTATTAACTTCAACGTCTCGACCCCCACTTCTTTGCCCTCTCAGCCTCTTCTTATCCCAAACTCTTATCGACGGCTAGCCTCCATTGACATCCCATCCCTCCTTAATAATGTTGCCTCTAATTTACCCCCTTCCGACGCTTTCGCCTTCCCTGACCAAATCCTCTCATCCTTGGATTAATCCCTCCTAACTTGCCTTAATGCCCACTCCCCCATTATTACTCCTCCGTCTTCTCGCCGTCACCGCGACCCATGGTACTCGCTGGAACTCCTACGCTTGAGACAGTCTTTACGTGCCCATGAAAGAGCTCTTCGTAAAGCTCGCTCCCGTGGGCAAGATACAACTGCTCTTTCGCTCACTTACCGTCTTGCGACATCTCTCTACTTGGCTAAACTGAAATCTGCTCGTGAAGCCCATTCGCGTAATTTGCTAGTCGACAATAAGAATGACCCCTGTGCCGTTTTCCGCCTGCTCTCTTCTCTTACCTCCTCACACCAAGTCCCCACCCCGACTATCCTCTCGAAATTCTTCGCTGATAAGGTCATCAACCTTCGTGCCTCCCTCCCACGACTGCCTGACCAGGCCTTTCACATTCTCCCTGACCCCCCCCCCCTCCCCCTCAACGTATTTCTTGCCGTGACCGGTTCCGAGTTATCTGCCTTACTCTAACGCTCCCAAAAATCTGGCTCCCCTTGTGACTCGTTCACCCCCCAAGCTATTAATCAAAATATTGCCTGTCATACTCCCAATGCTCCTCCACCTGTTCAATACCTCCCTTGCTACTGGTCTTGTCCCTTCTTCCTTCAAATATGCCCAAATCCGTCTGATCCTTAAAAAGCAGAAGTTTAACCCTTCCGACCCAGCTAGTTATTGCCCGATCTCGCAACTTCCCTTCCTCTCTGAGGTGGTTGAGTAGTTGTTTCGCGCATTAATTCCCACATCGTTGCCTGTAATATTGATGAGACTTACCAATCATGTTTTAAAGCTGGGCACTATACCGAAACCGCTCTACTCAATGTTACTGATTGCTTACATAGAGCTGTTGACCGGGGTTGTACCTCCATCCTCATTCTACTTAACCTCTCCTCTGCCTTTGATACTATTGACCATTCCGTCTTGCTTGATCGCCTCCACTCTTTCTTTGGCATTTCTGGCGTTGCTCTCGACTGGTTCCACTCTTACCTTTCGTCTCGCACCCAATCTGTAGTGATTAACGATGTCTCCTCTGACTCCACTCCCATTCGCTTTGGTGTCCTTCAAGGCTGTCCTCTTTCGTATCTACTTATTCTCTCCTACGTAATCTCGGTCGATCCTTCCACCTCTATTACGATGACGCTCAACTTTTATTTCCTCTTCCTCCTCGACCATTGCCCACTCAATCTGTGACCTCCTATCTGCCTATTTTTCTATCTCGGACTGGCTATCGGCTAACTTCCTCAAACTTAACCACTTCCAAACTGAAGTTCTTCTGGTTGGTACCCCCGCTCTAATATACAAAGTTAAATCCCTCTTACCCTCCCTACCTCTTGGTGGAAACTCTGTCGCTTTCTCTGACTCTGTTAAAAATCTGGGCGTTGTGTTTGATGAGCATCTCTCCTTCAAGCCCCACATCCACAATATTAGTAAATCTTCCCTTTGTTTCCTCCGTATCTTCTCCCGCATTCGCTCTCACTTCGATCGCCAAAGTCTTGAGACTGCTGTCCACGCCTTCATTACCTTTCACCTTGATTACTGTAACTCTCTTGTAAATTTACCATCTTCTTCTCTACGTCCCCTTCAGCTAGTCCAGAACTACGCTGCCCGACTACTCCTCCGTTCGCACTCGCTTCGGCCCTTCTAAGCCCCTGCTTCAGGAACTGCACTGGTTACCTGTCAGACATCTTTCTCATTTAAAGATTCTTCTCTTCACTTTCAAGGTCCTTCACCAAAAGGCCCCAACCTACCTTTCTGCTGCCCTTTCCCAACGTCTCGCCCCTCGGGGCCTTCGGTCATCTGATGCTCTTCTCCTGAACACTCCTTGCTCGTCCCTCTGCTCAAAGAGCGACCGCTCCTTCTCAGTCTGTGCCCCCAAGCTTTGGAATGCTCTTCCAGCCGAAATTAGATTTGCTGCATCACTTACCACTTTCAAGCGACTCCTGAAAACGCATCTGTTCAGGATTGCCTACTCACCCACCTGATCTTAGCCCACAGCTGAACGTGCGCTCTGTGAAGGCCTCCGGCCTTGAAGAGCGCATTATAAAAAATTTATTATTATTATTACTTTTCACCAGCAGAAAACACAGACGATTTGAAGCAAAGAATTATGAATAAACTTGATTTATTAAAAAAAAAAAATCAGGATTTAGTTAAAAGAATTAGGGCAGAAATGCGAAGAAGCAAGCAATTATGTGTAAAAAGAAACGGAGGTCATACCGAAGGAAACGGATATTAGCCTCTTACATTATAAATAAGAATTAACTATGTTTTTGTAATAAATATTAGAAATTAATTTTTTTTTTCTGCTCCCTTCTACTAAATGGTTTTGAAATATGTCTATTTGAAGTTTGATTCTGTATTTTACCTGCTTGCCACTTTTTATGTCTTTCATCTACTTCATTGCAGAATTTACAATTATAGATGTAAGTTAATAAAATTTTCAATATTGATGCACAGAAAATAGACAAACAAAATTAAGTTTTCAGAAACTATCTAGCTTTAATATTTTCAGAGATATATTGATTTAAAAGTCGGTTTCCTTTTTTTTGTGACACCCTGTATAGAAAGTTTTTGTGCGGCAAGTGAACAGATATTGTTGTAATTTAGGGGTCAATGCTTACGGGAAATTAGGTTGATTTATATAACGCTATCCGTAGCTTTGGCATTAATTAGCGCCTAGCCTACATATCCGTTAGCCATTAGCATTTTCTCTTCATTCAATTCTTGCTACACATTTCCAGCGTATTTTGAAAAATGGAACGAAACTTTGTACATACACATTCTTGTATCGATAATTTCAGAGGCATGGGGAGTTTCTTCATCCTTCTTATTCATGTCCCGTCTTTACTAAATGCTCACTTCAGCTCAGCAGTACTCACATTGCATTTATTTTCTGCCGTACTTGTATGAACACAAAGAATTGTAGGCAATCATGTCAACTTTTTCTTTCTGGATTCTTTCTTTACCTAATATTTTTGTTGGACCTACAAAGGTTTTAGGTGTAAGTAATCACGTCGGGTCAATGGTTTTAGGTGTGAGTACTCTCGGCAGGTCAAAATTTAAAATGGGTCTATGAAGCAAGTGATTTAAATCAGTTTTACCAATATTTTACAACACTGGAGGATGCCACTTGGCAGAGGTTCTTTAATAGGTATGGGTTGGAGGGGAGGGAGTTAGGAATATGTAACTCGAACTAATTAATATCATTTGAAATCCAGATGTAGACTAAAATGCATTTTGTCCAAAACTTTGCCAATAAACACACCTTAGTATTGCCTATAAATAGACGCCACTCTTCATTATCAGGCGAAAAAGATGTTAGAAAGGACACAGAAAGGCAACAAAACTATTGCCTGGAATATCTTGACTTATCTTTGAAGAGAAATACATATGCATATTTTTAGTTGAGAATAAGATGTATGTAGGTATTTTCAGGATTAGATGACATCGATCGAGATATTTTTTTCCGTAGGCACCAGCTTAAGATAGACATTGTAAACAGGGATAAGAGGAAATGCTTTTGTAGCAAAGTTGTTAATCTATGGGAGACCTACCAACAGGGGTGGTTAATAGTACTTCACTGGCTTCCTTTGAAAGTAGACTGGACAAGGGAATGATATTGGGCTGGTCAAAATTAGTTTTACGCCTTTATATTGGGTATAAGACTGTACATTGTCTGATTGGGAGAAGAGATGAGACATCAAGAGAATCCGAGTCCCGGTAGTTTATGATCTTAAAGTCTACTTTTGGTTTAACTTTTCCTTAATAACTTTAAAATGTAATTTCAACTTCCATTACCATTGAGGGCTTAAAAATTCCTCATTCTTTATTTTCAACGTTTAATTTTGTATTTTAATCTACCCAGCAAACAAGCCATATTTAGTTTTAAGTAAAGAATACTATTAAATAAATTATATTCGCATTTCAGTTGGATGTTGGTAAGAAGGTAGCTGACATTCAGAAATCAATTGATGCGTGCCAAGACGAATGGGAAAGGCGATTGAGACAGAAAGGTTGGAATGCCAAGAAGAGTTTCAAATACACTAACCAGAAATTAAGTTCAAGCTGCATCAACTTGAGCACCCCACCCAAGACTAAATATTTCTCTTCGCCAGCTAAAAATCGGCATTTGGTGTACAGTTCAACCGAAGCCTTAAATTCTTCAAAGCAGAAAGGTAATTTTTCCTTACAAAACTCTTTTTTGTTTCTTGCTCTAAACTGTACGACCGAACAGATCCCAACCCAGGAGCGCTCCCACACTTTCCAGTGAGTGTATGTTGTGCTGTCTGCCTAAGTATTTGTAATTTATGAAATCTTCCATTGTGTTATGGTGTGGGTTGGTTGGATCTGCTACAACCTGGATAGACGTCTACGATGGAGTCATTCAGCCATTTCTGGTAGCTTAGGAGGGTTGGGTGGTGCCCACACTTCGGACAGGCCAGGCGCGCCTACTCCTCTTGATGCAACGTGGCTTCTTATGTATGTCAGGGGGCTGGTGTGTAGTTGTGTTGTTGGCGAGCGCACGAATGGAGCGGAGTGATTTCAAGGTGAGTATGAAAGCTGGCTTGGGGCGGGAGGGGAGAGGCTGTTGACATCGTTTGAGTATAGTGTCTAGTGGATCTGTGTAGCACAAAGGTTTTCTTGGGTCAATACCCGACGGTAGTGAAGTAGCGTGGCAGGGCACAAAGCCGGTTCTAGAGGCGCCTTAAGGTAGGTTTTGTGGTGGTTAAGGGCCTGGCAAGTTGCTGCAGCGTGGGCAGTAAGTGGAGATGTCAGAGTTCAGGTTATGCTTGTAACCTGGAAGAGAGGGATGGTGGGTCTGATCGTAAATAGGGTGAATATCTTGTGTGGTCATATGGAGGAATTTGTTTTGGATGTGAACTTTTGAGTGAAACGTGTAATAGTATGTGTGGGGAGGGATGGGGGGGCCATGAGGTTTCGATTTGGATCTGGTGGGAGATTGGTTAGCTGTGAGGTAGAGCGGTTTGCAGGTTGTTTTTTAATGACTCTGGGTGAAGAGGTGATGGAAGGGGGTAGTGGATATAGGCTGCTAAAGAAGTGTTTAATGGCGAGAATTTTACTTTCATCGCGAAGTTATTGTATGAGAGTGATTTTGCTCAAGCCAATTATGATGCGGCGAAAAAGGAAACTTGTAACCAACGAGTGTATTTTTCACTCGGTGGTGAAGGAGGTGGAGCAGAGTGTTTACTTTTACTTGCCGGTCTCCTACCTCTCTTCTGTAAGATGAGCGCCCCTTAGGGAGGCTACCAGGCTCCCTAGGTGGGTCCCAGGTCCAGTGTGTTTATATGTTGTTGGAGTGTCCTACTTGCTGTATTGATTGAGGGATGTTGTGCTGTGGAGGTGGACATAGACTCGGAGGTGGTCTCCCAACCCAAGATTGCCAGGTGGGCTCCTAAAATTTAAGAAAAAAACTCAAAATGGTAGGGGTTTTCTGCAGGGGTGAATAGTGACTGTGAGAGATACCCCCCCACCCCCCGAGGAGTGTAACTTCGGCTCTGTGCAAGATCCTACTGAGATAAATGAAGAAAAGGAGTAGATTAATAGAATAAAGGCTAGCGAAAGGGATGGGGTATAGATGACAAAGATTGAAATAGATTAAGCTCGAAACACCCAAAATACTGGAATGGAAGAGAGAATAATAAATCTCTCGACAGAACTATGAAGTCCCCACACATTCAAACGTACGAATTAGATTCTTTTAGTGGGATAACACTAAATGAAAAATTGCCTTAATTCAATAGTTTTAATTTGCGTTTCCAAATGCATGAACGTTTTTTCCTATTAAATTTTAAATCGGGTTTTACTGATCTATATTTTTCGCCTTAATCCAATTCAGAATCGAATCGAAACGACCTTTGGCGAACAGTTAGTGTCGATACTCTAAATTCGCCGACAAAGTCGTTTTCCATGATGACTTCCAACGCCACGAGCAACCAGCCAATTAACCGCCGCCAGAGATTCGACAGTGTGGAGAGTAAGAAGAGTTTTGCAGTGAGCGATAGCGATGACTCAAGCGTTATGTACCCGTCTTATTCTATCGCCAATAATGGAGTTTTGAGGCAAGGGAATAATTCTGCGTGTCTGGGCAACCACGTAAATAGGCGATTGACCTCTTACTACTCTGAAAACAGCATTGAAAGTCTAAGAGAACAGAGTGATACTGAAGAATCTGCTTCACCCTGTGGGGACAATCCAAATTTACCTTCAGTCAAGGAATTGGCTTCTAAATTTGACGCGACGAAAAACACCAGACATAAAGTTCCAATGCGGAAAAATCACGAGGTAAATTCAAAATTTAGTTTTCAAAGACTTTAAAGATAGATTAGATAACTAAGAATACTAATCTTTCTAGTTATCTTTATGCAATTTTTATGGTATTACTTTCTTTATAGGAACTTTGTTTACAAAACTTATATTGCTTATAAATGATTTCTGTCTTTTCTCCCTGAATGCAACACATTTTAGAAGCCTTTGCGAGCATCTTTAAGCAAGGATATTCTTATAATCGACCAACGTGACCAAAGAGACGGTGTTGTAACCCCTTACAGTGTCCCTGGTTACAACAAGAAGTTTAATGATAAACTAACGATGAATGAGGTAAGAAATAACCCATCGAACAAGCCTTACGGAAGTTTACCTTCTAATGAATATCCTAATTTTGACTTTAAATCAAAATCCTGTGAACAGAATGAGCTATTGCATTTAGACCCAAATTGTCGAGCCTCTCGGTTGTCATCTTGCTCATCTGATGTCTTTTCGCCAACTGTGAAGGAAGATTTTTTCAGTTCAAGCTTCAAGGATCCCTTCAAATACAGAAACCGTTTTTCCACCTCGGAGGTAAACAAGGCGGATGAATACTGGGGTACTACAGGGTACTGGAGCCTTCACAAAATGAAGCAATTAAGCTCGAGTTTGTCAAGTGTAGCTGATAGCGATATCTCCGTGGCTACGGTTTCACTCGTACCTGAATCTACTGCTAGGAGTATAAATGAAGTATTTGGTGTTAAACTTCGTAATGCTTCTCGGGGCGATGGCTGCAGAATTGATAGGACGAGAAGCAGTTCATCTGATATTTTTCCTCTAAACCACACATCGAGATCCGTTGAATTTAGAGAGTTGTTGAATATTCCTGATACCGACGAATATGAGGGATTCATTACTAGGGATCCAGTCGTTGCCAGAAAACATAACTTACCTAGGTTTCATGCAAGTATTACCGTCAAGCCACGCATAACTCCAAATAAAGGAAGACTTTTTAGTAGCAGGACGGATTTGAAAGTTTTAGGTGAGGTTAAGCCGAGCTTACAGTTAGGGAGGCCTCTTTCTATCGACAAGCCAGTTCTCAGAATGTACGACTTTATTAGAATGTACGAAAATAAAAAGAGCTTAGATGAAGTTGCCGGTAATCAAAACCATCGAGGATGTGATACAAGTGGAGAGACGGGTTTGCGAAAAGATCAACTCTCTCCTCCCACTCGCATGTTTACAACGAAATGCCGAAATACACAACACAAAATCAATTCTAAAGGAAGTTCTTTAGCTTTGATTCCTTCGATAAATGAGGATGATTCCGATTTTATTAGTAAAATACCTCAAAACAAAGCTCATAATAGTAATTATAAATCTGAAGCCAACTTAACTTCCCGCGACAGAAACCATATTAGTCATGTCTCTAGAACGCCGGTAAACCAATCTAGAAATAAGTTAGGCACAACAAATAACAGTACCACAATCAAGTATGGAAACTCTCCGTTGACTGGAAATCCAGAAAACGTAAGTGATGCAGGTGTACAATGTGTAGATGAGTTTGTTCCAAGCTCCGAAAGAAAACAAATGGAGAACCAATCGCGGTTTAACTTCTTAATGCAGAAGAGTCATATATCCGAGTATACCAACGATCGAGTAGCTTTAGAAACTAAACAAGAGAAATTCACTCAAACCACAACCAATGCCCTCAACTTCATAGACCTTCGCTCATCGTCGGGATCTGATCACCATGATTTACATCACTCAGCCGAAAAGCAAAACCTGGATGAAATGAAGAATGATGAATCAGATTGTAAAATTTCGAGTTATCCTCAAAGTACTGTGTGTGCACAAGACAAAGGGGTACAAACAACGCCGCAAGTAAAACCAGACCCTAGGCGTAAGAGAAATATCCGAAAAAATATTTGGATGTATGATGTTAGCGATAATTCCGCTGATAATAAATGCTTCATTTTTCGAGATAACTCAGATTTACTCTACCGAAAACTGGTGAGAAATTTTGGTTCTACAAGCGATTTACTCAACCAAGATAAAGCAAAACAAGGAAAGGAACGTAATTCTCTTACACATCAAATCCGAACAAGAAGCGAAAATGATTTAACAAATGCGGGAATCTTTGATAGCCAAGAAACCTCAGACTTCTCAAATGGATTCTCATTTAAGAAAAGCCATAGGCGTTACTCGAAATATAGAGGAGAGGATAGGTGTACTACAACCAGATGCGTTTTTAAAAAGTTTGGAAAGAATTGTGGAATAAATCCTGCAGCTAAAATAGATTCAGAGAATAATACAGACTTGAATCTAGGTAAAAGAAGGGATAGTTCAATTTCTGAAAGCAGTTGTAGAGCCAATCACAGAGAGATTTCAAAGTTTGCGCCACAAGATAGTGTTAACAGTGATAATCATCGTAAGGATAAATTTTCTTCGTTACTGATAAAAGCGATTCAAGAAAGCGAGAACCGAAAGCGAAAAAGAAAAAATATATCCGTTTTCAGTTGTGTTTCAGTGTCAGGAGAAAGTGGGATAGACTGTAGTTCCTCTTCGAGTGTCAAGAGTAATGAAATTGAGGAGGAATTAGATGGCAAGGAAGATTCCTCGACTATGGTCAAAAGAATAATATAGGGAACTCGGTACAGCAGCACTAGATTGGGGGCTTACTCAACACACACTGCCAAAGCTTCGATTACGAAAAATTCTCCATTTGTATATAAAACTAAAAGAATTTAGCCATTGAGTAGCACCATTTTCCCAACTATGTACTTTGTTTCGGGTTTGGCGATAATTAAAAATGTCTTTCCTCACATAAGCCAACTCCTAGACTTTCCAAATTATTGAATTCCAAACACATTTTTGCTTTTTTCCCGCAATACTTGCCCAAATAATTGAACATTTCCATTATATTTTTGCTCATTACTTCGTAAGACATGTTTTATTTAAAATGACTTTACATATAGTTAGATGCTAAGCTTGAATCGTGAGCAGTGTGATAGCTTACGAAAGCAACAATTAGTTTGTGCACGTAAAAATACAATGACGAGATGGCATCCGGAGAAGAACGAAGATTCTTGAGAACAGTGGACAGGTAGAAAAGTTTCTCTAATTAGTTTTTGCTGCTTGTTTGATTTGTTGTTTGGGTTTTCCAAAAAAGGGTTTTTCTAAATTCTATAGTCGAAAGTTCTTAATGTTTGCTCCCAAGAAAAAAAAACTATATCCAGGTATTATACTCTTTTGCAAACCATTTCCAGACCTTATAAATGGTCTATCTCACTTAGGGTTGTTTGCATTTGTTTCTCTTCTTGACAACCTATTTATCCTTTATTTTCATTTTGTCAGTTCTTATCGTAGTTTGCTTCCTAAATGAACATTTGAGGCTAGTTTCCTTTCCTTTGCAATTAATTTTCACATTTCTTGAGCTGGAGCAGCAGATTAATAAATCTTGTGCTTATTGGTATTGTCGGTAGGCAAAATATATGGATATTCACAAACGCTTTTGTGTATGCCTAAGTAGTTTCTTTGATACAGGAACATTTAATGTCTGTCCAGGAGTTATTCTATCCAATATACTACTTTGTTCACCAGTATTGTTCATTTATAATTCAAGTCGCCTATTGAACGTGTGGTATTGTTGAACATCTAAGTGTGAAGCACATTCGCTTTTCTATCGTACCTAAAGTTGGTTTAATTTTTTGCATTCACTGATTGCTTCTTGATTTCAGCTTTGAGTGCAATTTGATTCCAATTTTTTTGCCATCACCTTCAGGCTTTGAATATGGAGTTTTTTCGTGACAAAAATACAGTTTGTTTTAAATCTTGGATTGAAACATTTTGACTAAACTTCCGATTTGTATTTTCGTTCATGATTAACAGGTTTTTTTGTTAACAGGTTCATCACAGCTTAACTGCACGCAGCGTGTCGAAATCCTTTCGAGAAGGTCTGCGAATGCATACCCGAAAGACCCAACCGGCTCTGGAGACTCTCACAGATGAGAGTATTCGTTTCCTGAACCAGGACTGCCAATCTACTGAACGAGATACGGAATCTCCAGAGCATCTGGGCATTCCATCAAGCCCTGCCGCCATTCCCACAAGACACCAATACCCTTATCCATCCCCTGGGGACACAAGCGATGATTCAATGGGGGCCAATATGACTCCCCGGAAGAACTATAGGAAGCGTAATTCGGGAAATAGCGGTACGAGACCGATAAGAATGTTTCACAACAGTGATTTGAAGGGAGATCCGTATTTCATTGACTAGGAACTTTATATGGCAGTAAGGGTAAACTTAAAACTCAAAATTTAATCACTTTCATAAAGTCAATTTGCTTGCTTCATGGAAGATGGGAGATATTTTTAAGGATTGAGATCTGTATGCCATTTTATAGTGGTTTTCCTACAGATATGTCTGATCGCATGTAGCTAGGAAAGGAGCTAAACTTCCCTCAGCGCTGACTGACCTGCCAGGATTATACAGCGCCTGGGCCAGTCCGTTTAAAGGAAAAATTCTTTATAATCCCCATGTATAAACATCTTTAATCTTTACAAAATTCATGTATTTAGTTAACTAGATATTAAAGATAAGTGTAATATATTTTTCCTCTTCCTAAGATCTCGGGGTGTGAAAAGCTGGATAACAATAGCCAAATTTTCAACATACACAAATGTTATTTATTAAAGTCGCCCCCCCCCCCTCATTGCATGACTTGGGTCAACATGAAAATATATAAGACCCGCCCTTTTACTCCAAACTACCAACAACGTCCTTTGGTTTGCTTTACAATAAAAACGTTAATAATCGCTACATAGGTAAGGGTTGAGAGCAATTCAGCATGTAATAACCAAATGATTTTAAGAGCCATAAGCGAGAATCCAAAAAAGAATCTTACCCCTACCCCATACCCTCTTAACTCGAGGGAGGGTAGCCGTAACCCTTGAACCGAAGACGAGCGCTCGGAAAACACGGCTCAATTCCGCAACCAGGAACAAACGGGACGAATGTGGAGAGACGTTCGTCGCTTGCATTCGCGATCGGGGTCTACGCATTGCTGGGGCCAGTCCTCTCAGTTTGCTCGAGGGCGACTTTCAAGTGTTCGCTGAAGAGGTCGCAACGAATCGGCATCTCGAGAGAGTAGAAAGGATTCTTGAGGGCGAAATCGGAGTAGATTTCGTAGAGTCTCCTCAAGAAGGCATCCATTCCGTTTTGCTTCGGGTCGCATATGGCAATAAATTTAACCCCTGGCAAAGTGTAAAAAGGGGGTTAGGGGGGGGGGGGGGTAACAATTCTCCAAACCAGCTACAGTAGTAACACCTTTCCAACAAGGTGAGATCTGCACGCATCAACGCCACCAAAAATACCTACCTCATTATGCCCTAACAAACGAAGAGCAGAATGTAAGTATGAGTGACCTGATCCTGTTGAGAATGAAGATCCCAAGGGATCAGTTGGATACACGAGCTGGAAGAGAGGAGTGTGGGGTTCTGTTATCCTATTCACAAGCTAGAACCCCCTCCGCATTATCATATAACCCCCCCCCTTCCCTTAAATAGAACCCCTCCAGGGCTCGGGGTCCCACAGCGGATGTAGGACTGACTATCTTTCCAACAAAACAAAACCAATCTACCGCACAAATGAACGTACTCCGAGCACTCACGGGAACCACATCTGGGGAATGAAAGCCCTCGTTAGCCGAGTGGATAGAGTTGGATTTCTAGCATCAAGGTACAGGTTTAATTCCAGGGATAACGGACATAAAACTTCAGGGTTTATCGGGGTTTGCCGATTATTGGCGGATGCGTTGTGGCGACCCCAGAAGGTGTTGATACTGGTAGCTCCTATACACGTCATCACGCACATAGCCAATCACAACACCGCTATCATTTCCTTTCCCGTCTTCCCCACCACGGCATATCCACTTCCTCCATCTCTAACCCTGGCGATAGGGATACACATCCACATATCTCTGAGGAGGGACTGGTGTGCAACCCCTGTGAGGAAGGTGCACGAAGGGTCGCACAATAACAGGTCGGTGTCAAAAACAATACTACCCCTAGTGACGTCGGGCGTATCAGCGATTGTTATACTGATCTTTATGTAAATTTAATTATCAGGGTGGAGGGATCTCGTCCGCGAACAAGTGACGAAGATGCAACATATACAAGGAATCCATTGTGCACACAACCAGTGTATCCGCCCCTCTTTCGTCTATGATTACGGCCTCGGGACCGCAATCTGGCATCCACTCACCTCCACAAAAAGCCTCGCCATGAGAAGCCCTCTGCACCAACCCAATAAACCAGTGTCACTGAAATAAAGGTCGAACCCATAAAGTACAACCTTGATCTCTGTGGAACACAATTTCTACATGGTATGACACACTCGAGTCACCCATACCAATGCATGCAACACCCCTATCATCCCCATAAAAGTCCAAGAACATAGTGATTTAGTGGAAGAGAGCAGAAGATAAGAAGTGTTAGCAACAGAGATGAGGGAAGGGGTTAGATATTGGTGTGAAGTGGTCTGTTATGAAGAGGCTATGAATCAAGGACAAGGTGAAGTACACAATGTACTTCCTTTTATGCCTAAAATGATAGATAGATAAAGAAAGGGGAGGGGGTGGAATGCTTTAAATACTCAACTGGGAAGTGACAAGAAGGGCATAGCCAATTCAATTAGTGACTAGCCTATTCTTAGGCGAAATTAGGAGTTAAAAAAAGACCCAATAAACAAAAAGGAAAAAGAAAATTAGACTAATAAAAAAAAGGAAGGTTCAGTTGCCAGAGGAAGGGCCATTCCCTTAGGGGCCCGAGAGTACCTCCAACGACTAAATACTAGAGAAAACCTGCCTCCTCCAAGAACTAGACCAGTACACAATGGGGCACTAGTCACGAGTAGAAGGGACAAGTGATAGCGAGCCCGCTCGTCCCGGTACGGGGACAGGTAACGCACGCTAAGATCACCCAGACTGGGATACTCAACAAGAATGTGCCAGAATCTGGGAGACTACACAGTCGTCACTATGGTTACGGAGAGCAACGACCTGAAGCCCTCGAGGCTTTAGGGGGTAGGCCCAAGGGAAAAAGTCGCGAGCCAATGTCCCGCGACCTCTTATCTTCTTTGCCATGTAAATGGAAGGGTTGAGGTGATTTCTGTCATGGAGGGAGCGTGAGGAAAGCAAAACACTGGTCTGGCAACCCACTCCTCGCGGACTCTTTGGTCCACTCATCATTCCCCGCAATCTCTACATGTCCAGGAAGGCAGCAGAAGATAATCTCGACATCACCAACCTCCCACGGCTTGCGGGAACCGTGGTGTCACTGATGCCGCGAAAAAGGGGGTAGGGAAATTCCAGTGCCCCGAAAGCACTCAGGGCCCTTTGTGAGTCGCTAAAAATCACGATGCTGTCTCCGAACGGGGCAAGACGCGTTCTCTCCCATATCGAGGTGTATTGCAGCCAGTTCGGCTGTGAAAATGGATGCAGCGCCTGGTAGAGCATCGCTGATTTCAAACAGAAGGAATACAGCATCGAAGCCGACCCCTTCTTCGGAATGGGAGCCATCCACGCCCCCAAAGGGTCAAAAGTAATACTCCCGGCGCTGTAGAAGCTGTGGCAACAGAAGTGTGCGACAAAGAGTCGGAAGGGGTATGCTCCCGGGTGGCATCCTGAGGAGAACCAGAGGCACAAACAAGAGAGCTACCAAAAGAGAGGCCTTGCATTAGACACAAAGGGCTCTGGGTATGATTGAAGTTTCACGGCGACAAAGACACCATCGATATTAGATGCAAATAAAATGAGAGCCATTTGTGACTGATGGAGACACTTAGGCTTGGGTGTACAAGTGCATAATGTACTGTGTAAGTCTTAAAGCAAGCACATCGTATAACAGACTGGGATGTCCAGAAGACATCTGTGGCCAAACGAGGACCAGTGTGGTAGATTGAGTCGGATGCGTAAAACTCACATAGGCAATAAAGCTCTGAACGAACAAATGATTGGTAGAAAATGAAAGCATTAGCTCAATGCGCACCCCGAGTGTTGAAAGTTAAGGAACGAAGAATGCTAAGAGTATGGGTACGGGAGACCCTCGGGTTACAAACATGAGCCTCCATGGTAAGGCGTCGGACGAAAACAAGAACAACCAGGAAACTGTGCGACTCCAACTTAGTCTTGGCCAAAGAAAACCAAAACGTGTGCATTTCGAAATATCGAGAAATGAGGTTCAATGCCTGTTAGAGTCGACGCTCCAGAGCTGGCATCTGGGCCGCACCAAAACACATCGTAAGGTCGTTCACGTAGAGCGCAGCGAGAACATCTTTTTGCAGCAGCGAGATGATACCGTTGATGCTCAGGGCAAATAGTGTGAAAGTGAGTGAGGACACATACCAGTGGGACGCCCTCTTCCTAGTCAATGATGGCGGAGAGGCCCCCCCACCCCACCAGTACACAGAATCGACAATGATTGGGAAGAGTCCCATCGCCCCATCGTGTGGAGTCTCCATGATACCGTATCGCCATGCGGTATCATAGGCATTCTCCAGATCGAAAAACACCGTGGCGTAGTACTGTCTACGAAGGAAAGCCTCGCAGACGGCATTTTCCAGTCAGAGCAGAGCATCGAACGTGAAGTGGAACTTGCGGAAGTCGCAGTGGGCAGAAGACAGATGACCTCCGCTGTACATAAAAAAGGCTAATCTAACATTTACCAAATTCTCCATCAACTTGCACACGCAAGAGGTTAGAGAGATTGGGCGGAAACCGGTCGGAGTAGAGTGATCTCTCCCCGGTTTGCGAAAGGCGAGCACAGTAGCGATTCGCCAGGAATCTGGGAGGAGATCCTCTATCCAGATCCTGTTGAACAAATCTAACAGAAAGGTCATGCCTCGCTCACCCAGGAATCGAAGCATGGCGTACGGGACATCGTCTGGACCATTGGCGGTGTCCGCGCAAGAAGCAAGAGCGGAGCGCAACTCACTCAAAGTAAATCTGTCATTGAAGGGTTTCCGTCTCTGGAGGAGGGAAAGTCCAGTCGGCAGCATTCCGCGAGATCACGACGCGCAGTGAATGCTGGCGAAGCAGCATCACGGCTAGAGAATGTGGAGAAAGCGGTCGCGAAGAATTTCTCCAAGGACGCGGGGTCCGAGATTGCGCTCCCATTATCCTGGAGAAAGGGAGGGAGGTCCTGCAAGAAATTGCCCCGAACCCTTTTGACTCGCTCCCACACCTCTGCTAGAGGAGGCTTCCCGTTAAGTGAAGACACGTATGCTCGCCAAGAAGAGCGGCGGGGGTGCTTCGAAATATACCGGAACCTAGCCCTAGCTCGACGAAATTCACCGACAGTGAAATCGTTCGGGCGGCGCTTATAGCGCATCTAGGAAACGCTCGTGTTTGAGGGCCGTCTCACACTCGGCTGACCACTACGGGAGCGGTCGGGGTGCAAATCAGCCAGACGTTCTAAGAATAGTAGTTAGGCCCACGTCGATGAGGTTGCCGGAGAATAACTAAACGGCCTCATCTACCGACCTAAACTCCTCGACTGAGACAAGCATCACTGGGGCGGGCTCTCGGGCGGCAGCGGCCCAGAAAATAATATTTGAATGGGAAAGTGATCACTACTATGGAGGTCATCGATCACCCCCCACCCAAAATCAGACTGCATCCGGAGAGAAGAAAGATAGATCAAGGCAGGAAAATGAAGCGGTTCACGGGCAATGATGTGTAAACTCATCTCCAGCTCGTCGATCAGGTCGACGAGCTGATCGACCTGTACGGTATGTCTACCGTTCAGATCTCCGAGCAAGAATAACGGCCTCGGCAACCGTACCAGGACGCGGCGGAAGTCCCCCGCCTCGAACTCGGCTGACGGTGGGATGTACACGGAAATAACAGTTTACCTCCTATCCTGGTGCAGTTGCACAGCGAAGAGAAGAACGGAGACATCATGCCAGGTGTAAATCGCGCATCGTCCCACCCTGCCATCGTGTTGTGGTGGGGTCGCAAAACCCTTATACCAGGGGAATGTGGGCAGAGGAAACGGGGGGGATAAGAGCCTCCGCAGCTCCTCCCAGCTAGCCCGGAGACCACAGCAATTCGATTGCAGGAATATGCCCTCCAGGCCTAGCTCAAAGGAGATGCGGGGGTCTTTTTCGAAGAGAAGACCCTCACGGGAATGGCCGTACGCTTCCCCGAGGCAGAACTTCGGACGCTGTTTGCCGGACAATGCGCTGTCGCCTTCGAGGACTTATCGGGAAAGGGTGGGCTCGCTATGAGTCTTTTCCTCCCGCCGCCTCAAAATCATAAGCGAGCGGGCGGGTTCGGAGGCGGCCCTCTTTTGGAAGATCGACCGTCTCAAAGCCACCCAGCCTACCACTGGGTGTAGGCGAAAGAGCCGAAGCTCCTTTAGTGCTGTCCGCCTTTCGGGAGGCAGCTTTAGGAGCCCTGGAAAATGGCTTCACGACCCTCTTTAGGGGTGTTGCCTCCTGTGAGTCTAACGAATCGGTGGAGGTGCACGGCCATTTCGCCTTACGCGAAACGGTCACGCTGGGGGAAGGGAGGGAAGCCCTGGTTTTAGCCGGGGCTAGGTATGAACCCTTTGTGCCGCCAGCTCTACAGGGAAGCACCCGGGGTGGGTAGAACACGCAGAAGGGTTCCGAATGGGCACGGAAACGACGGTGTCTTTCTCAACATTGAAGCAGAGGACGTCTCAGGCAGCGCCGGGCGCGCCAGGACAAAGTCCTTAGCCTCGCGAAATGAGAGACGACCCTGAGCATGAACGGCCAGGATTTCCTTCTCGAGGAGATACGCACCGAATTGCTTCGAAGAAGCGCGGTGCGGCTCTCCGCAGTTGACACACTTGGCCACACACGATTTGGACTTATCGTGTGCAGCCTTGGAGCAACATACACAGACTTCGGGTAACCCCGACTTTGCATGTCGACAGGGACAATTAGTATGGCCAAAGCGGTGACAGTAATAGCACCTCCACACGAATGCCTTCACGCAGTAGCTATACTATCCGGCACGCACCGACTCAGAGAGCTTATCACAGTGGAACGTGACAGAGTGTAGGGGTGGGTCTCGAGACCCCTCCCTGTTTTCTCATCACACGCTCGACCTTGATAGCCCCATGGTCGGCCAGCTCTAAGGTGATATCTATAGAGTAGTCCACGAGTTTCCTCGCTTAAACTAATCCTTTCCCGAAGTTCATGGTAGAGTGTGGCGTCACACTCACAGGTGTGCCATCAAGTGTCCAAAAGGCCCTAATCATGACCACCTCGGAGGGATGACGCATTCGCCAAAAGGCTCCCGTCCGAGAAACGGGTCATCTTCGGCTCTCTAGCAATCACACTAGCTAGAGCTCTCCTCTGATGGATCATGTTGCCCTTAGCCAACATGCTGCCATCAGTGGAGCGAATAAAAAGGAAACGCTTGAAGCCAGTGGGCTCGAAAACGCCATTTTTTGTTGTTGTTTTTTTATTAGAGCTCATCTGGCGACTGCCTACATGGGCATTAGTCGCCGTATTAAAACTAGCCTAGTTCTAGGCTACTTTAAAATAAAATTAAACGAAGAAAAAAAAAAACACCCTAAATGGGGGAAAGGAAAAAAACAAAGGCAAAAAACAAAACAAAACAAACCCTGCTTAAATAATAGGGAGAAATAATAGGGAGAAGGCCGGCCTCCCCCCAAAAGTCAATAAGTCCACCAGTCGATGTGCACGCACTCATCCCGAGTACAAGGGACAGGGGGTAGCGACCCCGCCCATCCCTGTACCGGGACAGGTGTCATGCACGAAGATCACCCAGACTGGAACATTTGACAAGAATGTGCCGAACTGTCTGGGGGACGACGCAGTCGTTGCAATAGGGCGCAGGCGAGCGCTCCATCAAATAGCGATGCGTCACACGAGTGTGCCCGATTCGGAGACGACAGAAAGCAACCTGAAGCCGCCGCGGCATTGGGGGATAGGTCCATGGGAACAGTCGCGGCGCAATGGCACGCAACTTTAAGTTCCCTTCGACCGTCTCCCATCTTTTTTGTCAAGCAGTCCGAAGAGCTGCCCGTATTCCTGCCATGTAGTCAGTGTGAGGAAGAGCGCAATGCTGGTCCGGTCGCAGAGTACTTGCGGACTCTTTGGCGCCCTTATCGGCGCGCTCATTCCCCGCAATTCCTACATGTCCAGGAACCCAGCAGAAGATAATCTCGACATCTGTCCGGCTCGCCAAAACCATGGCGTCACGGATTTCGCGAACCAGGGGATGCGGAGATTCCAATGCCCCGAGAGCAATAAGGGCGCTTTGTGAGTCGCTATAGATCACAATCCGGTCTCCGAACCGGGCACGTCGCGTAATCTCCCGTACCGTGTGGTGTATTGCCACCAGCTCGGCCGTGAAGACAGACGCAGCACCTGGTAGAGCCCCGCTGACTTCAAACAGAGGGGATACGACGTGGAAGCCGACCCCCTCTTGGGACTTGGAGCCATCCGTATACACTGGCACGGTACCAGCGTGACACGATGTGTGCTCCAAAAAGGTCGAACGCAATACTCCCGGCGCAGTACAAGCTTTGGGAGCAGAGGCGTGGCGACAAATAGACAAATGTGGTACCCTCCAGGGTGGCGTCCTGGGCAGAACCAGGGGCGCCACCGGCCCGAGAGCTATATCTACCTCTCGAAGGAGTTTCCTGGCCCTAAACCCAAAGGGCTTAGGGTATGACTGGCGTCTCTCGGCGGCATAGGCACCGTCAAGATCAGCTGCGGATGCAGTGAGAGCTGTTGGCGACTGAGGGAGGCGCCGGGCTCGCGCGTACAGGCGAGTGATGCACTGCACGCGGCGCAGAGCGAGTGGCAACTCCCCAGCATCGACCAACAGGCTCTCAATGGGGGAAGTGCGGAAGGCACCGGTCGCAAGGCGAAGGCCGGTGTGGTGGATCGAATCCACCTTCCGCAATAAACGCTCGGCTGCGGATGCATAAAACTCGCATCCGTAGTCGAGCTTCGAGCGAACAAAGGATCGATAAAAAAGTAAGGCGGTAGCCCTATCAGCGCCCCAAGCGCTGAACGTCACGGAACGGAGAATGTCCATGGCGCAGGTACAAGAGACTAAGGCTGCGAATATGAGCCTCCCAGGTGAGGCGTCGGTCGAATACAAGACCAAGGAAACGGTGCGACTCAACCACATCCAGGCGCACCCCATTAAGAAACAAATCTGGGTCGGGTTGAAGCCGTGGATGGCGGCAGAAGTGCACCACCTTAGTCTTGGCCAAAGAAAACCGAAACCTGTGCGCTTCGGCATAGCGAGAGACGCGGTTCAATGCCTGTTGGAATCGACGCTCCAGAGTTGGCATCTGGGCCGCGCCAAAAAGAGATCGAAAGGTCGTCCACGTAGAGCGTAGCGAGAATATCTTCCGGAAGCACCGAGGTGATGCCGTTGATGCTCAGGGCAAAGAGTGTGACACTGATGACACTTCCCTGCGGAACACCCTCTTCCTGCTCCTTTGGGCCGGAGAGGGCTCCCCCCACCCGTACAGGGAATCGACGATCTCGCAAAAATTCAGATATAAACATTGGGAGGCGTCCCCTCGCCCCCATCGTGTGGAGAGTGTCCATGATACCGTATCGCCATGCGGTATCATAGTCCTTCTCCAGATCATAAAACACCGTGGCGTAGTGCTGTCTACGAAGGAAAGCCTCGCAGACGGCATTTTCCAGTCGGAGCAGAGCATCCGACGTGGAGTGGAACTTACGGAAGCCACACTGTGCAGAAGACAGATGGCCTCCGCTGTCCAGGAAATAGGCTAATCTAACATTTACCAATTTCTCCATCAACTTGCACACGCAAGAGGTTAGAGAGATTGGGCGGAAACCGGTCGGAGTAGAGTGATCTCTCCCCGGCTTACGAAAGGCGAGCACAGTAGCGATTCGCCAGGAGTCTGGGAGAAGACCTTCCACCCAGATCCTGTTGAACAGATCTAACAGAAAGGCAATGCCTCGCTCACCCAGGTGTCGAAGCATGGCGTACGGGACATGGTCCGGACCATGGGCGGTGTCCGCGCACGAAGCGAGAGCGGAACGCAACTCACTCACAGTAAACTTGTCGTTGAAGGGTTCTCCGCCTCTGGAGGTAAAGTCCAGCCGGCGGCCTTCTGCGACATCACGAAGTGCATTGAATGCTGGCGGAGCAGCATCATGGCTAGAGAATGCGGAGAAAGCGGTCGCTAAGGATTCCACCA
The DNA here is from genome assembly GCA_963969495.1 of Ceratothoa steindachneri. Lineage (NCBI taxonomy): Eukaryota > Metazoa > Arthropoda > Malacostraca > Isopoda > Cymothoidae > Ceratothoa > Ceratothoa steindachneri. The sequence goes on along the minus strand of OZ018338.1, from coordinate 3,794,033 downwards.
CGGACGCGGGGTCCGAGATTGCAGTCCCATTCTCCTGGAGAACGGGAGGGGGGTCCTGCGAGAACTTGCCCCGAATCCTTTTGACTCGCTTCCACACCTCAGCTAAAGGGGTCTTCCCGTTAAGTGAAGACACGTATGCCCGCCAAGAAGAGCGGCGGGCGTGCTTCGAAATATACCGGAACCTAGCCCTAGCCCGACGAAATTCACCGAAGGTGAAATCGTTCGGGCAGCGCTTATAGCGCATGTAGGCATAACGCTTCTGTTTGAGGGCCGTCTTACACTCGGCCGACCACCATGGGAGTGGTCGGCGTGCAAAACGGCCAGACGTCCTAGGAATAGTAGTCAGGCCCACGGCGATGAGGTTGCCGGAGAAGAACTCAACGGCCTCATCTACCGACCTAAACTCCCCGAATGAGATAGAGAATTCAGTCATTTCCTGAAATGCATGCCACCGCGTCCGCGCCAAGCACCACCGAGGTGGTCTCTCAGGCGGCAGTTGCCCTGAAAATGATATTTGAATGGGAAAGTGATCACTACCATGGAGGTCATCGACCACCCCCCAATCAAAATCAGGCTGTGCATCCGAAGAGCACAAAGATAGGTCAAGGCAAGAAAATGAAGCGGTTTTCGGACAGTGATGCGTAAACTCGTCCAGGTTTAGGACACCCATCTCTAGCTCTTCGATCAGATCGGCAAGGACTTGTCCCCTGGGATTTATGGAGTAATCTCCCTAGAGAGGATGCCTGCCGTTCAGATCTCCAAGCAAGAGATAGGGCCTCGGGCAACCGTGCCACGACGCGGCGGAAGTCTCCCGCGTCGAAGTCAGCTGACGGTGGAATGTACGCAGAAATGATAGTATACCTTCTATCCAGGTGCAGCTGCACAGCCACTGCCTGTAAGGAGGTATCTAAAGAGAAAGGAAGAACGGAGACATCATGCCGGGTGTAAACCGAGCATCCCCCAGCCCGGCCATCCCGCGGTAGTGGGGTCGCAAGACCCTTATACCACAGGAGGGCAGGCAGGGGGCACGCGCCATGCATGGTCTCTTGCAAAAAAATAGCTAACAGGGAACGGGACGAGACGAGCCTCCGCATCTCCTCCCAGTTGGCCCGGAGTCCATGGCAATTCCATTGAAGGAATATGCCCTCCAGGCCTAGCTCGGAGGAGACGCGGAGGCCCTCCTCGAATTGAAGACCCTCACAGGAATAGCCGTACGCTTCCCGGGGGCAGAACCCCGGGCGCAGTTGGCCGGACAAAGCGCTGTCGCCTTCGAGGACTTATTGGGGGAGGTTGGGCTCGCCATGTGAGCCTTTTCCTCCCTCCACCTCGAAACCTTAGGCGGGCGTTGCGGCTTCGGAGGCGGGGGGCCCTCTTTTCGAGGAACCACCGTCTTCGAGCCACTCGCTCCACCTCGGGGCGTGGGCGAAGGAGCCGAAGCTCCTTTGCTGGTGTCCTCCTTTCGGGGGACAGCTTTAAGAACCCCCGAAGATGGCCTAGCGACCATCTTCAGGGGTGTTGCCTCCTGTGAGTCTAACGACTCGGTGGAGGCGCGCGGCGCTTCGCCTTGCGGGAAAGGGTCCCGCTGAGGGAAGAGGGGGTAGCCCTGGTTTTAGCCGGGGCTGGGTATGAACCCTTTTTGCCACCAGCTTTACCAGGGGAGCGCCCGGGTTGGGTAGAGCCCGCAGAAGGGCTCCGAATGGGCGCGGAAACAACCGTGCTCGTTGGCCTGGATGGGCCAGGAGCAGAGGGTGCCTTTCTAACTACTGAGGCATATGACGTCCCAGGCAGAGCCGGGCGCGCCAGGACCAAGTCCTTAGCCTCGCGGAATGAGAGTCTATCCTGGGCCTGAACGGCCAGGATTTCTTTCTCAAGGAGATATGCACCACATTGCTTCGAAGAAGCAGGGTGCGGCTCTCCACAATTGACACACTTGGCCACACACGATTTGGACTTATCGTGTGCGACCTTGGAGCAATTTACACAGACTTCGGGTGACCCCGACTTTGCACGTCTACATGAGCGATTCGTATGGCCGAAGCGGTGACAGTAATAGCAGCGCCGCGGCAGTGGCACGAATGCCTTCACGCGGTAGCGGTACCAACCAGCACGCACCGACTCAGGGAGCTTGTCACAGTCGAACGTGACGAAGAGTGTAGAGGTGGGTCTCAAGGCCCCTCCCTGTTTTCTCATCACACGTTCGACCTTGACCGCCCCATGGTCGGCCAGCTCTAGGGTGATGTCCTCAATGGAGTAGTCAACGAGTTCCCTCGCATAAACTACTCCTTTCACAAAGTTCATGGTAGAGTGCGGCGTCACACTCACCGGGGTGCCATGAAGTGCCCGAAGAGCACTTATCTTGGCCGCCTCGGCGGGATTCGCCACATTCGCCAGAAGGCTCCCGTCCGAGAAACGGGTCACCTTCGGCTCTCTACCAATTGCACTAGCTAATCCTCTCCTCTGATGGATCATGTTGCCCTAGGACAAAATGGTGCCATCAGTGGAGCGAATAACAAGGAAGCGTTTGAAGCCAGCGGGCTCGAAAACGCCAGGTAACCTCTGAATAAGGGGCCCCGATCTCATCGAGGCTCCGCCCTGTGCACTCTTGGTCTTAGTCAGGGGCTCCGCACACGGGGGGGTAGAGGGGCCGGATGTGCCGATCTTGGCTTGGTCGCCTACCGAAATAGTAGCAGACCCATCCGTCCCCACAGCCTCCGCGGATGGAGAGGAGCCCCGAGTCTTCTTTGTCTTTCTAGTCTTTTTCTTTTTTGGAGAGGAGGGCAGGGAATGAACCCGCTTTTCACCTCCGCCGGCAGAAGCCCCCATGCCAGATGGGCCGGCCTCAGCCAGGTCCCTCTCCGAAATGGAGAAGTTCCTGGTTGTCGTGGGGGCACCTGTCGGAGGAGATCCCTCCCCTCCTTGTATTGCCTCGGAGCCCTCAGCCGTTTGAGGAGGACTTTGCATAGGGGTGGACTCGGGTTCGGTGCTTGGCGCCGAGCCCGGATTCCCCGCCATGGAAGGCCCTACCGTCTGAGGCTGGGTCTCCTCAAGGACCATGTCTATCACAGGAGGGGCCTCCAATTGGCCATCCCCTCCCAGGACATCGCAGGTCCCCTTGGCAGCGTCAAGAGTCATTTGTGAGGAGGCACAAGCCTTAACCCCGGCAAGGTTTAATATCCTTGCCAGCAGGTCTTTTGAGGGAAGCGACCGAAGGGGCCTGGCTTCCCTCTTCCCCCTAAGGGGGCTTGCCCTACCGAGCCGCTTCGATGTGGAGCGGCTGGCTAAGGGCTGCCTGCTGGCTTTGGTGGCAGTCCCCTTGGGAAGAAAAGAGGGGACTGCCGCTGGTAAAAGGGAGGTGCCCGTAAGCACCTCCAGAGAAGGGGGTGAGGGGAAGTCCCCTTCACCCGTAGGCGTAGGAGAGGAGTAAGCCTCCTCTCTGGTTGAAGAGATATGGAGGGTCCCCTGCACAAGCACAGGGGGGGGAACCTCCATTTTTTTGCTGGAGCTGCCCGAGGGCGGCTCCGTCGCTGTTATAGGGGAAGTTGGGGGTTGGTTTTTTATTTGTTTTACATACATGGGCATGGTGACCCTCTTTTTAGTACGGGACGCAATAGCTCATCACCTCTCGCTGTTGCCCGCACTGCAAGAGGTGCTTACAAGCCCGGCAGAGCCAGGCGCCGCCATTCGGGACCACCCCTCCCGCCTGGTGGCCTGGCAGTCCATCAGCATGGCCACTCCACCTTGGACACAGCGTAAAATTGATAGAATGTGAAGAGGAGAGGAAAGGGGATGTGAGAAAGGTATGGGTGGGGATGAAGCAGGTTGTTAAAAAAAACCCATCCCGAACCGGAGCTCAGGGGTTAGGGAACAAAGTCCCCTCCCCCCTCAGCCCCGATCCAGGGTGGTTGGCTTGAGAAGAAGGTCAGCATCTACCCTGTGAAATTAGAGGCTGACCAGAGAAAGTTGTGGGAGAGGTTGTATGAAAAGCAACGAGGTAGGGAAGAAATCGGGCTATTTGAAGGAAGGAAGAGAGGCTAAGCTGGGGCCGGATGGAGATCGAAAACGCCAGGTAGCCTCTGAATGAGGGGCCCTGATGTAATCGAGACTCCACTCTGCGCACTTTTGGTTTTCATCTGGGAATTCCTACCCAGGGGGGAGTAAAAGGGCCAGACGTGCCGATCTTGGCTTGGTCGCTTACTGATTTTTCTTTTTAGGAGAGGAGAGCAGGGAATGAACCCGCTTCTCCTCTCCACTGGCAGGAGCCTCCAGGCCAGATGGACTGGCCTCAGCAAGATCCGATCCTTCTCTGAGACAGAGAAGGTCCTGGCTGTGACAACCAGCTGGAGTAGGAGATCCCTCCTCTCCTTAGAAATCCTCAGATACCCGAGCCGTCTAAGGAAGACCTTGCACAGGGGCAGACTCGGGTTATGTGATGGGTTTCCTCAGGGACCATGGCCATCTCATGGGGGAGAGGGAGCGGCTCCATGTGCCCCCCCCCCTCCCCTCCCAGGACATCACAGTTCCCATTGGTCACAAAGTCTCTTGTCCGGGAAGACAGGGGGGCACGTATGATGACCCTCTCTAAGCTCAATATGCCAGCCCACACGTTTTTAGAAGGAAGAGGCTGACAGGGCCTGTCTTCACTCCTCCCCCTAAGGGGGTTGGCCCTATTGTGTCGCTCCCACCAATAGTGGTAATTATGGGCTGCCTGCCTTTATTGGCAGTCCCCTTAGAAAGTAAAGGGGAGACTACCCCTGGAAAAAGGGAGGCACCCGAGAGCACCTCCAGAGAATGGGTGAGGGGGAGACTACCCCTGGAAAGAGGGAGGCACCCGAGAGTACCTCCAGAGAACGGGGTGAGAGGGAGTCCCCTACACCTATAGGAAAAGGAGAGGAGTAAGCCTCCTCTCGGGTTGAAGAGTTTTGGAGGGTCCCCTGCGAAAGCACAGAGGGAGGGGACCTCCATTTATTTGGTGGAGCTGCCCGAGGGTGGCTCCATCACTGGTGAAGGGAAAAGGGAGAGATTTTTTTTTTATATTCATCATCCGCATGGTGACCCTATTAGTGATACAGGAAGCAAATGCTAATCACCCCATGCAGTAGCCTGCTCTGCGAGGGGTGAATATAGGGCTGGCAGAACCAGCTGCCACCATTTGAGGACACTCCTCCCACCTAGTGGCCTGGCAGTCCATCAGCATGGAGGCTCCACCTTAGGTTCGGCGTAAAATGGATAGATAGTGAAAGGAGAAAGAAAGGGTGGGTGAGGAAGGTGTGGGTGGGGATCAAGCAGGTTGTTAAAAACCCAACAACTCAGGCCAGCGTTCAGGGGTGAAGGAACGTTTTCCCCTCCCCCCTCAGCCCTAAGCCAGGAGAGTTAGGTGAGAGGAAGCTGGTGGGTGTCTACCCTGTGAAATTAGAGGCGCCAACAGAGGAAGTTGTGGGAGAGGTTGTAGGGAAATTGAGGAAGTAGGATAAAAACAGGCTGTCAGAAGGAAGGAGAAGAGGCTAAGCTGGGGCCAGACTGGGCGCTGAGTCCCATCAGCAATGTGAAAGGAAGGCAAATCGCCTCACCCCTTACAGGAAAAGACGTAAGACAGGTAATGAAATGAACAATTTGAGAGAAATGTTTGTTGTAAGAAGGATAGAGACACTAAGGAATGAATGAATAAGAGGTGTTTATGGTGTAAGGCAAAGGTGTGAACAAGGTTCTGAGGTGGCATGTTCATATAAGAATGGTTGGAATGCATCATAAAAGGTGGTTGATTATATGAATGCTTGAAAGAGGGGGGATGACCAAGGAGGAAGTTCAAGATAGGTGTGCAAGGAGGGGGTTTATAAAGGTTAATGCTTGGGGTTATCTGCGCAAGGATGAACTTTGATTAGATGCGATGTGATGTGATGAAGGGTTAATAAGGCATTGAAAAAAAATCATGCCAAGCTTTGTGTATGATGGGTAGGAAAGAAGTGGGATGGTGTGAGTATTTAGTGGCATTTATGCATGCAAACGTGACTTTGTGGGAAAGTGTTGATCAAGGAGGGAAAAAATACAGAACACATTGAAGATTTGCAATATCTCAACATAAATTTCATTCTTACTATGAAACTTTCAGCAAATGATTTCATATATGCAACAGAAGGTTTGTGAGACTGCACCTGTAAGTGTTTGAAGGCAGTGCAGTTTAAAATTATCAGCTTCCAAAATCTGGATTCCTGAGCTTTTGGGTTCAGGGCTAAGTTGGCAAGCCAAGGCATATAAAGGATAAAACATTGAAGCCTGCAAATAAATATAACTAGAGAAACCATCTTTGTGGTAGCCAATATTTTGTAATATTAAAGGGGAGGCAGTTATTTTCACTCAGCAAGGGATTTCATTACAAAATGAGAAAAGAAACTGAAGTAAGAATAGGAGTGAGGTGATCGGCATATAAAGATACACACATGAAGAGAAAATCAGAATTTTTTTTCAAGCAAACCTCTTAAACCCTAAGTACTGGAACCAGGGTGAAAACATCCAAGAACAGGGAGGTGTAAAAGACAACAAACAGTCGAGTATAAGAAACTTGAAAACAAGTTGGGAAAGAAAATAAACAGAATGAAGGAAAGATAAAAAAGTGGATAAATTGAAAGAAAAGGATGAGTAAAAAAAGGACCAAACCTTAAAAATAATGGGACTGGGAAGGGATGTTATGAACCTCCAGGGACAACTTTGCATACAAGGAAAACGGAAGAGTTTTAGTAAAGGGTTTACCACTAATCTCCTTTTGAGGCCTTTTATTTCATAGTGGAAGACCTACAGTTCAATGTGGGATCTGAACCACACATCACCACAAAGTTGAATTTACACACCTTTTTTATTCTAAAGTGCCATCTGGCAACTCTTACCAAGGGCAGAGGTTTCTTCAATCAATTTAGCCCATTATTAAAACTGAGGAAAAGAAGCAGAAGGCACAATCACACATGAGAGAGAGAGAGAGGCAGATTGACACCCCTGGGTACCCAGTTCGAGTGGAGACAAAAAACTGGGGCACTTGCAGAGAGCAGCAGCCATTCAGGCAGTTAAGTCTGAGGCATACAAACAGACATCTCAAACCCTGTATGTCTCCATACACAGAGACAATCTAAACACTGTCTTTTCCATCTCATTCATTCATACAGAAAACACATCACTCTTCCATCCTGGAACCTGCCAACAAAAGGGTTTCCATATATCCTCCACTCTCCCCTGACCCGATTGGATGAGAGTCTCCCTTGGAGCATTAAGGGTGGGTTCCCTGCTTGCTGGTGAAACAATACTAAAGCTCTCCCTGCCCCAATGAGAACTGACCCCTGGCCACCCTGAGGATGCAATTGTTTTGCTGATCTTTATACAAACTTCATATCTGTTCAGGGGATATAGTCCATGATTGAAAAGGGAAGGGGAGCACATCAACTAAGAGCATTTGGCAGCTGTCAAGAAATCAAACTGAAATTGAATTCCATCCTGCAACCAACCTCACCTAATGTGGATTAACTTTGCTCAAATTAGAAGCAGTGTCTTCATTTGGCTAGAATAAAGTATAAAGGGGCATTCAAATGTACATATTTGTCCCTTCAAAATTGTTATCAAATCCAATGAGGGAAGAACAAATGTTACATGAATATTCCTGTAAGTGTAATCTAAAAGTACCAAAGGTATGTTCATGCACATGAATGGATATTGGCACACATCAATTCCAGAGTAAAAAAAAATACACATCAGGAATTTACCTTTATCCTACCTACTTACTTGTGATAGTGACTCAGCCATGACACTCGTTTCATTGGTCATGGAGGTTAAAGACTATCTCCAAACTGAGTTGACACCCCTTTCACACATTCTATGAATCAATCCACATTTTTTGCTGATCCCCATTCTTCTGCCACTATGGGCATGCACCCAGCCATTCCAAATCTTTATTAGATGCATGAAACCAACGCATATTTCACACATTTCTTCCAGGGTCATTTTAAATACCCAATCTACGGGATTCCTATCAATATCCTATCCTTTAATCTCTTCTTGTTACTAAACTCAATTAATTTGCTAATCATCTTTTATACTGTGGTAATGCCTTCACCGCTTTGCTAAACATTGAGGGAGACTTCATTCATACATATACAAAATTAAAATGCAGAGAAATAAACAAGAGATGAAAAAAGGTTCTATGAAAAATATTCAGCATAGATTAAATTTTCAGGGTCGTAATTCTTCCACTGTATTGAATAAAAATTATAGTTTCTTGAATAAAATAACGGCATTGTAATTTAAAACACTCGCAACAATCAACTTACATGTATTGCTTTGCAACAAATGTAGAATGACTACTGAAAATTCAACCAATGGTTTTAGTTGTTTCCCCTATGGGCTATACCTCCAGCAAGACATTCAAAAAGCCAATACCATTATGTGAACCAACCCATCTATCTCACTCTGCACTACATTCTCTCTTCCATATATGCAACAGATTCACACTTCCAATAATTCCCTTTTTATAATTATTTCACATTTCAGCCTATCAACTCCCTTCTCTAGGCACAATAGCTGGCAAATATTGCAGCAGATATAATGTGAAAGATTAAAAATTGTAATACCAACAATAATTTCACCATTGTAATACCAATACTAATTTCACCATACCTGAAATATTTTTTCATTAGTAGACAATCGAGGTCTAGCAAGCTTCAAACTAATAGGATAATTTGTAGTATCTTTTAGTACATCAAAGGCATTTCTTCCATCATCCAATTGAGTTCCTGTGACTGAAACTCCATTTATGCTCATCAGAATATGTCCAACTAAAATGTAAAACAAACATTTAGGACCCAAATAAAGGAGACTAGTACAAATTGATTGTGATACATCAATTTATAGTTAACACAGATAAATTACAAAATATAACAATGCTTCTATTACATATTTCAGACAATACTCTTATCTTTGCTTAAAGGACTATTGCAAAGTGCATACATGAATTCTTACTTTACATTAATACACTCCTTTTCTCCCTAATGGTGGAGCATTTTTTTAGGCATTCATCTGGTGATTACTTGCAGGGGTAGAGTCATCAGAGTTAGTCTAGCTTATTTTAAATTAAAAAAAAAACAAGACAAGTACTGGAGGGAGAGTCACTCTCTCCGGCACTTGACCATGCACCCTAAGCCCACAAAAATATATATACAGTGGAGGAGACACACCTCCTCTAAAGACTAAACAAAGCAACGATCCAGTGTGCACAAACCCATCTCAAGTACAAAAGATTTATTTTAGCGCCCATCTGGCAACTGCTTATGAGGGTAGGTACAAGGGAGAAGAGGTAGCAATCCACTTTATCCTGGTCTAAGAAGAGGTAGTGTGCAAAGATCTCCACAGGCTGATATTCTACAAGAATGTGCAGAAAGTCTGAGGATCAATCAGTCATCCCAATAAGGTTGAGGGGAGTGCTCCAAGAGGAACTACGTCTAGTGAGTATGCCCAATTCAGAAGTAGCAGCAAACAACCTAAAAGCATCAAGGCATTTGGGGAAGGTCCATCTGAGAGGTCACGGCACAATGACATGCAACTTTAGATTCCTGTTGAAAGCCACCCATCTTCTTTGCCAAGCAGCCTGCTTGATACCCTCATTTCCCACAATCTCTACATATCCAGGGCAACAGAAGACAATCTCAAAACCACCCCGGCTCCTGGAAGCACAGAGACTGAACTAGGGGAGGCAGAGATTCCAATGTTTCTGGCGGACACTCATTGCACTCTGTGAGTCACTATAAATTACAATCTGAGTGAGACACAATGAGTAATCTCCTGTATGGAGTGGAGTATTGCAACCAGCTTGGCCATAATGAACAGATGCAGCACCTGAAAGATCCATGCCAGCTCCAAACAAGGGAGAAAAGGTGTGAAAGCTACCCCCTTCCCCCACTTTGGGATTGGAGCCACCTGTGATCACTGAGACAGTGTGCACATCAAGAAATTCAAACGCAATACTCCTGGTGTTGTAGAAGCTTTGGGAACAGAGGCATGTCAAGAATTGTTCAGAGGTGGTACCTTCCAGGGTGGCATCCTGGGCAGAACCAGCAGTGCCACTGGCCCTCAAGAGCTACATTGAAGTCTCAAAGGAGTTAGTTGCCTTGCCATAAACCAAAAACATGACCCAGGAAACTTTACCAACCATATCCACTTAAACAACCACACAGATGATTGATGAGTCATCTGACATAAACAACACTTCTCCACTAACCCAGACTATGCAAATTTTACAAATTGCCAGATGAACCAAATCATCCACAAACTCACCCACTCAGCTGCCCGTGCGTGATCCAGACATCAGTAACAAACACCTCAAACCATAACAAATACAAGCTGCACCCCACAAAATTAAAAATATTATGGGAGACTGCATTGTATGCAATCACACAATATATACTCTGGAGGGTCAGAGGGAAAAAATGGTACAGATCATATCATTAAATAGTACTTACTACCCAAACTTCAAATATAATAACAATATCTAGATTTTCAAAATATATAAGACCTAGAAGCTAAGCCTTCTTATTACAAAGGCTCCTAGCATTGTTATAGAAAAAGTAATAACCCTACAACCATATCACCAGAGAAAATTAATAGCCCTACCACTGCATCCCTTACTATGGAAAAGTAATAGCTATATCAGCACCTCACTATAGTAAAGTAATAGCCCTACAGCCACCTCTTACTATAGAATAGTAATAACCCTGCTACTATCTCATTATTGAAAAGTAATAGCCGTACTGCCACTGTCTATACTGTAGAAAAGTAATAGCACTATCTCTACTCCACCTACTATAGAATAGTAATAGCCCTGCTATTGCCTCATTATAGAGAAGCAATAGCCCTATCACCACCTCAATATACAGGGTGTCCCAAAAGTCTGCACCATATGAGAATTAGGTAAGTTTCTTGTATGGCGCATCACTTTTCGGACACACTGTATTTTTGGCTAGATATTAAACCACAACCAAAGTATAGACCAGTGCAACAAAAGATTGAGGTAATTTAGAAATATTAAGTTTGTTGACTCTTAGTGTCATGTGGTCGCCTTGGCAATGCGTCATACCGTCCTGAGATATTATGTTTGTTGACTCATCATCGACAAGTGTCACTATTGAAATAAAGAATAAAATGGCAACTTTGTTGATGATAAAACTTTGGTTCATCATCATCATATTCGTTTAGCGTCCATACTTTCCCTATCGTGGGGTTGGACATTTTATGAGTCTCCTCCACTCATCTCTGTCCATGATGTTCTCTTCATCAATACCCATCTTCTCAGGTCTTCCTCTACACATTTCCTCCAGATCTTCTTTGGTCTGCCTCTAGGTCGTCTTCCCTGCACCTCCATCTCAAAAGCTCTCCTCAATATGTGCCCCTCCTCTCTCCTTCTAACATGGCCATACCATCTCAATCTTTTTCTGCTTATCTCATCCACAATATCTGCTACTAAGTGGGATGTGTCCATTTATAACAAGACTAGCTAGCTCTCTCCATTTGTTCCACCCATACGCAATTCTTGCCCTAACTGCTCTTTCAGCGCCTGAATTTCAGCTCTGTATATCATCCAAATAACAAAATTCATCCACTACTTCTATTTCACCCCCCTCCACCAGCAATCTGTGTTCCTCAGGCATCTGCCCCTCTCTTTGCTGTACACATGAAGGGCACACAAAGTGGTCCCCTGCGTGTCTGATATCTTGGAGACCAGAGCATCTCTTATGACACCATAACTTGCAGTCTGTACGCAGTACAGAATTTACCCGAACTCCTTTTCCGCAGCAACTACATGGATACCTTCCTGTGTTCTTTCTCTTAGCTGGTTCTTTGCCTGTAATCATGGCCTTGGTTTTCTCCACATTTATTTTCATTTCTCTTCATTCCAGTGATCTTTTTCATTCCTCAAACCTTTCTGTTGCCTCTTGCACAGTTTCTGCTGTAATTACTAAATCATTTGCATACAGAAGTTCATACAAACCAACACCTCTGCTATCACTCGCCGCCTCCTGCATTACAACTATAAATAATAAGGGACTGAGTGTTGAGCCCTGGTGAACCCCAACATTTATGGGAAACTCCTGTGACACTCCACCACCCATCTTCACCTTAGAATTTGTCCCTTCATAAAGTGCTATCACCTGGGTTATGAGTCTCCCAGGAACCAGCTGTCTCCTCAGAGTTCACCTTCCTGTCAACTCTGTCAAAAGCCTTCTCTAGGTCCATGAAAATCTGGTACAACCACCTTTTCTTCTCAAAGAATTTTTCCTGTACTTGTTGTAGAATGAACACAGCATCAGTTGTGGACCTTCCAGGATGAAAACCAAACTGGCACTCATCTATCTTCACTATTTGCCTCAGCCTCTCTTCAAGGACTTTTTCCCATACCTTCATTCCAGAATCACCCTTCCCTTTATATATAGGAATGGTGTAGCTGGAACACCAGTCATCTGGTATCTTCTCTCTTTCTAACACCGTTTCGCACAGCCTTGTAAACTCCTTGATACCAATGTCATCTGTTGCTTTGATAAAATCTGTTGACAAACCTGATGGTCCTGGTGCCTTATTGTTCTTCATCTTTTTCACAGTTCTTGCCACCTCATCTTCCTTTATATGTTCAACTGGTCCCCTGTACTGCTGCTTCCTCACCTATCTCATGGGGATTTTCTACATTTAATAAGGTGTCACAGTACCCTCTCCATCTTTCATTAACTTCCTCTGGATTAACTATTACATTTCCACTTTCATTCTTGATGTATTTCGACCCAATAACATCCTTTCTTTCTCTTTTCATTTGCCTTGCTATCGTGAAACATTTTCTGCCTTCCTTCACTACTATTGATGTTTTCACTCCACTCCGTCCATGCTCTTGCTTTTGCCACTGCTACTGCCACCTTCATTGCCCTTGCCTTTTCCTTGTATCTCTGTTTAGCTTCTTCTGTCCCTTGCCTCTGCCATAACTTAAATGCTTTCTTCTCAATCACCGCCGCCCTCACCTCCTCGCACCACCACCAAGTCTCTTGCCTGTGTTGTATCCTGCCAATTGTTACTCCACACTCTTCCTTTACTGCTTGTACTATTGATGATTTGATGTTTTCTCAGTCTCCATCACCTACACCTTCTCTCACCCTCTGCTAGAAACTCCGTCTCTTCTGTGGGTCTTTCAATTTCCATATCTTGATCTTACCTCTGTCTGGGTGGCATCATTTCTTTTACTAGAATGTCAGCACACAACAACCTGTGCTGTGTAAGACATTCCTCTCCGGGGATTACTTTACAGTTCTTGTTTCTTATTCCTGTTCCTCTCAGCAGTATGAAATCAATTTGTGACCTGCCTTCTCCGCTCTTGTATGTGATGTAGTGTTCCTCCTTTTCGTATTTAATATTTTCATGTTTGATTGCTGACAGAGATGTAACAATCTTTCCCCTTCTGGATTTCTCTCACCTGTACCATATATCCCTGCTACATCTTCATATGCCTCTGTCTCTGCCAATGTGTCCATTGAAATCACCTGCCACCAACAGGGAATTATCCTCATCCACTTCATTGATCTTATCTGTCAATTTATCATAAAATTCATTTTTTCTTCCTCACTCCTTCCTTGTTGTGGGGCATATACTGATGAGTTGTACCACTTCCTTTCCAAACACCATCTTGATCTTCATCATTCCATCTCACCACTTCAAAGACATTTTCAACCCACTTCTCCTTCACCAGTATACCAACCCCATTCACCTTGTTCTCCCCTCCACTCCACCAGAACTTGTATCTCTCTTCTCCCTCTTTATAATTTCTTGTTCCCTATCCTTTAAATTTCATCTCTTATATGGCACAGATATCAAAGCCTCTTCTACCCAACATTGCTACCACCTGTCTACTCCACCCTGTCAGAGAACCAAGGTTTACCCTGACTTTCCAAATCCAGGGATTCTTAGCACCTGTCTGCCCATTTAAGGGCTGCTGGAGACTGGGGGCCACTTCTTGGTTCTCTTGACTCATGTTTGTTTGGTGCATTTTTTTTTTGTTTTTTTTACTCCCTCAGATGCCCTTCCTGACAGGGAAAGGGTACATTGGTCCATGGTGCCAAAGGCACTATCCTTACGGATACTCACTGGCCGCCACTTCCAGTGAGACAAGCCCCACATGCTGTGTACCCCCAGTGCGGGGGTGGTTATGGTTTAATATCTAGCCAAAAATAGTGTGTCCAAAAAGTGATGCACCCTAGGAGAAACCTAATTCTCCTTTGGTGCGTGACTTTTGGGACACCCTGTATAAAAATAATAGCCCTATTGATACTTTGCTTACTATAGAAAAAGTAATAGCCCTACCCCCAACTCACTATAAAAATAGCTTTACCACAACCTTGCTTGGTATATAATGGCTCAGTATTGTATTATTCAGGGGCTTTTACCAACTTCTGCCCTATCATTCATGTCCATTTCTTTAAAACCTATGATTATATTTTCTTTTAATACTTCACTTGCCATTAGTAAAGGGTGTTGCATAAAGGGCGATGAATTTGAAAGGTGAATAATTAAAACAAATTTTTATAAACATAGTTATTTTCTGCATATTTCTAATGAGTTATGTCTCCCATTTAAGTATGGAACACAATGTCAGCCATATGTCTACCTACATGCAATTATGCACGCCTCAACATTTACGATAACACTCTCACAGATGTATGGCTCGATACATCCAATCATAAGCCTGATTTCAGCCTTGAGTTCAGGAATTCTGAGTGGTGTGTTGGCGTATACCTGTGACTTCACATAGCTCCATAAAAAGAAATCACAAGGGATAAGATCGCAGGACCTTGGTGGCCATTCCTGGTCACCATGCAAGGATATCACTCATTGCAGAAATATTTTGGGGAGTAATGCAAGCATTTGGAGCGAAGTGTGGCAGGTCGTTCCATCCTGCTGAAACCAGAAGTTGTCAATCTCTTTATCTTCCAAGTTTGGCCATAACTGAGTGGATATCATGTCTTGGTAACATTCTCTATTAATAGTAACTGCATTCCCATCATCATCTTCAAAGAAGTACGGCCCAAGCACTCTACCTGCCCAAAAGCCACATTGCACAATTGCTTTCAGTGGATGCATTTAACACACTTGCATTATTCAAGGATTTTCATTTCCCACAATCCAGAAGAATTGTTTATTGACAAATCCACTCAAGTGGAAGTGGGCCTTATCACTGAACATGATTTTCTTTGCAAAATTTTTGTTGGCTGCAAGTTTCTCCACAACCCAGTCAGCAAATTGATTCCACCTCCCATAATCAGGTGGATGCTGCATAAGTTGAATTTTGTACACATGCATATGTAGATCTTTATGCAGAATTTGATTTAATGAAGTGGTTGGGATGTCTAACTGTGCTGTGAACATCAGCGAATCGATTTTCCTGGATTCAGAGTGACACTGTCTCGCACAATAGCAATTCATTGCTCTGTCTGACAAGAACGATTCCACCCAGGCGATTTGGCCATTGCAACTGACCAGCTGTTTTAAACTTGGTCATTAATCTGCGAACTGTAGACTCATTGGGTGCTTCATTTCTACCCAAAATGGGACAGTGTTTGAACTGCTTGGGTCACACTTTCTCCATTTTGGTAAAATGTCTTCATGATGAGAACACACTACTCAGTTGTAAACTGGTCCATGATGCACCACACACAAGTCTTCTAAAAAACGAGCAAAGAACTATTAATCAGAGTGAAGAGAGAGATAGCCAACATGGTAAAAGTATGCCTGCAAACTTAAAAACACAAAAGTATCACCCAATTCAAATTTGGAGTCCTTTATGGAACACCTTATACTTCTAGCTTTCCAGCCTCAAAGACCTATTATTACAAACCCTCTCCACGACACATCTACCCTATCTGTATTCAGATACACCAAATAAATCACAAAACCCTTTCCATATATCCTAAAACACCAACTTTGCTCATTACACAAACTCCTTACAAATCATTCTTGAAAGCATACCAGACAACACCTTGCACTCTACTATCCATCTTTTCAAGCAACCTGTTATACCTTTTACATAACACTAATGAACCCAACCTCTTGCACATCTTAGTTGACTCACTCACTGCAGTGTCTGGTAAACCTAGACACAAAACTTCCCGCCCAATTCATTCATTCTCAGATGACTTTTAACATAACATTCATGGATGACAAAAGCCAGAAGGGCCCATCAAAGGACACCAAAGTCAATATTGAAATGTGGCTTTTATTATGCATATTTTAAACTCTCCAACCCCAGGGATAGACAGCAATTTTAACAATAATAGTAAACATAAAAATTAAAAAGTATTATGTTAATATCACTTTATAGAATAAAAGATTATATTTAAGGACCATCAAGATCTTACCTTTTATGCCATCTCTCTGACCAAAGACAACTGTAATAGACCTATTGACCAACTCTAGTTTTAATTCTAAGGGATAGCTGAAAGTTTTTTCATGTTCAATTGCAGGTACATTGTTATCAAGTTGAAAGATTAATCCTCCAGACTTACTGATAATATAAATACTATTTATAGTCATCCTAAAAAAAAGAAATATATAAAAATAATAACTGTCACAGACATAAGAAATCAAAATGGGTATCACCAATGATTAATCATAAATAAGAGAAAGAAAAACTTAAATCAGATATTGCTATTACATATCAAAATTTATTATACTAATATTATGACCCACATAAAAGTACCCCAATTTTTTACAAGGATAATTGAATTTTAAAATGGGTGCAATTTTTGTGGATCATAATATATAAACATTTCTTGTAGTGGGGCACCAGTGGATGCAAGAGGAGATGAGGCAACCAAATTTGATCATACACAAAATGAATTGGTAGAGATTACACAGCCAAGAAAATTCTAGAAATATATTCAATGACACTGTATCAGAGATTACAGGGAGAAAGTATTGTTATCAATCTAAATTATTATAGGTTGATCAGAAATGAGCAAAATAAGATTATTAGGAAGAGCAAAAGAGCAACAGGAATTAATTTAGCTCAAAATAATAAAGATCCAAGAAAATAAAATAACTTATAAAATCAATAATAAATCTAACAATGATAAAATAGGGCCTATTAAATATACAGGGGTTTGGAAAGATCTGATGAGGAAATAGTAGAGGTACTTAATGATCATTTTACTTCAGGATTTACAGAAGAGAATCCAGATAGATTAATTGGTGATAATTCTAGGTTAAAGGAAGTGATGTTGAATACTATTAATGTGGACAGGGAAATAAGTAAAGGGCTTATATTGAAGTTAAATACTAGTAAGGCATCTGGCCCAAACATTTTTTTTTTTAGGAGCCAATCTAGCAACTGACTATTTGGGCATAAGTCACTGTACTCAACACAGACTACTACTAGGCAATATTAAAGAACAAATAACTGTAAATAACAATAAAAAAGACAAGAGGTCAGAAAGGCAAGAAGGAAGTGCACTTCGGCATCTGGGGTAGACCTACCTCCCTCCCAGTGCAGGAACATGCAACCTACAAAAAAAGTCAAATAAAGTGGAGGAAGCCAGCCTCATCCTAAAAGTCTATAGTCTGTATGCGCCGAACACAGTCGTCGCAATAAGGGGCATGCAAATGCTCTATCAAATGGTGGTGCATCTGCCGTGTCCAATTTGGAGACAACAGAAAGCAACCTGAAGCCGTCGCGGCATTGAGGGGTAGGTCCATGGGAACAGTCGCGGCCAATGGCACATAACTTTAAATATCCCCAAAACTAAGGCAAATTCAGGTTAGCATTTGACCAAAAAGCAACTCAGTCTCAAAAAAGATATTTTGATCTCCGAGGCTATTTGACATTCTCTTTCTCATGAGACAAAAAAAAAAGAGGATCAAAAACTGGTGGAAATGTCAAATAACTGATTTAACATGGGTCATTTTTTTTCATTTTTCGGTTTGTGACCAACTTTGATAAGGTCTAATGTAGAGATTATTAGACCTAGAAACTTCCAATTTGACACACAGACTAAAAAGTTAGAAGCCACCCCAGGAAAAAAGTTTGGTATCATATAACCCCAATGTTCAGGAGATATAGGCTCATGAGTACAGCAGTGGTTGGTGTTACAGGTAATTTTTTTGCATTTTAAATCTCAGTTTATGAGAAAACTAAGCTACCTGGGTCAAAACTGATTTGATTTTTGAAACTCTTGCAAAAACGTAGGCCAGAGTGGTGGTCATTTTCAGCACCTCAAAGCATATAGCAACTGAGTAAAGGCCCTCTAAAAATGACGCCATAAAACTGCCAGTCCTGGTGTTTGGGGTAAAAAACAGGGGCTACTGTATCTTGCAAACTATAACAGCTACAGAGCTGAAAGTTTGCACAGGTCTGTTTTGGCCAAGTACACACTTGTGCAACAAATATTATCAAAATCTGAGATGGTGAGGTGAGGAGTATTGGACCACTTGACATCGAATGACCCAAAAGATTGAAGTGTATAAGAGGAGGAATGGGGATAGGTGATATATCAGCTGTCTAGGATTTGCAGATGATGGGATAATAATGAACAAAAATAAAAGATCTGCAGGAGGAGCTTGATGTCACATCACAGCAGACTACAGGAATGAATCGAAGATAAAATTTATTCCGAGCAAGTGCAAAGAATGATCTTTGGTGCAGGTAAGAATGATGGATGCATATGAGGAAATGAGGCATCAGCATTTGCAACATATTAAATGTGTTTGACAAACATAAAAGAAGGCTGTTAGAGGCACTAAGAAAGCTTGGAATGTTAAGGTGAGGAAAATGAGTCATACATATAAAAGTGCATCTTATAACTAGAATAGAAGAATATTTTGAAAAATACATAGAATATGAATACTAATGAACGAACGGACTAGCAAAAATAATAAACGAAACATATGAATGGAAGATGCAAAGCTAAGATAATATATTTTTTTTTAATAAGGAATAATCCCAGATAATGTTGGTAAAAGACAGGAAAAGGAATTCACTCGGGTAGAGACATAAATTAAAATTATAGTGAAGAACAGACGGATGGAGTCGAATGAATAAGTCAGTGTCAAGGTCACAGTGTGGTGGAGTGAATGTGAGTGTGTGTATGAAGGGCCATTACCCCACCTTTTTTTTTTTCCCAATACCCTCTTCCCCCTCCTGTGCGAACGGGTGTGTGTAAATAACTAGAATTTAATTTTTTTTGTGTTTTTTCAATTATAAATATAAATATAAATATTTAAAGAATTGTCAAAGCTGTAAATTGGAATTCGTTGTGCGTACTTGGATGTACATTTAGAGGTAAGATAGTTAATGAATTTCCTCAGGTAGTGCCCACTTATTGATTTCCCTTTCTTATATAGTAAATGGATCGTAAATGGGGGATATCATCTCTTCTACAGAGTGGAAGCTTGGCCAGACTGCAAGAGGGGTTCTCTAGGCGAGTGCCCACCCAGCCTTGAGACGGAGGGCTCTCATACCTCGCTTGCCACCTGCACTGCCCACCTGCATTGGCTGATGAGCCTGCCCCCTTTTATATTGGCCTACTACCACCCACCTCCAGCGCACAAGTGATAGTCCTGTGCCTCTTTTCGTTCGGTTGTTGTTTTTTTTTCATTTTGTTGTGTGGATATATTTGAGTAAATTTGTTCTCTTCGCCTGTTATAAATTTTGGGGGGTATCTTGTTTGGATTGGGGAATTTGGCCTCATTTTGAAGTGTGCACACCTTTCTTGTAAATATAAATTATAATTATATTTGTAATTATTATTGTATTTTTTTTGTAAGTAAAGGACTGTATATACAATCCGTTTCATTCTCCTTCGATTTCTCACGTCCAAATTAGTGTAGGAAGCGGGTTGGAACGATTGGGATTAGAGCATAGATTTTTGGCCCGCTACAACAAGACACTCAGGCGAGGAATAAAACCGCAAAAAGGAATATGCTAATAAAAACTTAAGGGAGAAAGCGGCTACATGGAGCATATTCCTAGAAGTAAGGTGATATACAGTCAACCCCTATATTCACGGGGGATAGGGACCACGAACCCCTGCGAATATTGAAAAACTGGATAGTTGACACTATCCCCAAAACACCCCCAACCCTTCAAAACATCGTAATACGCTCCCCATATAATTCAAGAAGTTATGTTTTGTCATGTTCATACACATACAGTTGAAATAACGTATCAGAACACATTAAATTATTTTATTGTATAATATTTACTCACCTGGAGATAGTTTTGTTTTGATTGAAGAATGATGATGGATGACTGATGATTGTAGATGATGTTGCCTGTGCAGTTCAATGATGACGATGACAATGATGATGATATAACTGCACAGGGAAGCTGAGCAGATTCTAATTATCCTCAGGCTCTTGCTCAGTAAACACTGGAGGAGAAGGAGGAGGAGGAAGTTTCTCCAGAGGTGGAGGGCGTAGTTTTGAGTGTGGTTAGGGGTTCAGGCTTTTTACTTGGGGTGAAGAACACTGTAATCGGCAGTTGACGTCGTTGCTTTTTCATGTTTTTTAGCATATCCCAGTAAGGGCCCATAGCAAGATCGAGGCTATTTTGTGCCTTCATGGAATGAACTATGTGAGGGTTCCATGATTCCAAATCTGCCTGAACACTTTTAATTCTTCTCTGAAGATTGGCTAGCTTCTCTAACGTAAGCCCAACTTCAGCTTGAACTTCCTCATCTTCTTCTTCTTTGTCAGATTCTGCTGGATTTATCCTGGTTAATTCAACCAAGTAATCATCATTTAATGGGGCAGAGTGTTTCAAACTCATCCTCTGTTACATTATTGAAACCTTTGCCACCAAGGAGCTTAGCCAATTTAACAGAGGTGGTAACTGCCACAGTTCTGATCTCTTCAGGAGATATCTTGCTTTCTTTCTTTTTAAAGAGCTTATCTGGTGACTACCTACTTGGGCATTAGTCGCCATATTAAAAACTGGCCTAGTACTAGGCTACTTTAAAATAAAATTAAAAAAGGTTCCCCCCCATCTCTAAAAAAAATGGGAAAAGGAAGCAAGCAGTAAGCAAGCTCCTGCATTGGGGGAAGGTCCCCCCAGCGCAGGAGAGTGTGACCTATAAGGGAGAAAAACAAAAGCAAAAAAAAAAACTGCTTAAATAATAGGGAGAAGGCTGGCCTCCCCCAAAAAGTCAACAAGTCCACCAGTCAATATGTACGTACTCGTCCAGAGTACAAGGAACAGGCGGTAGTGACCGAGCCCATCCCAGTAGCGGGGCAGGTAACATGCGCGAAGATCACCCAGACTGGGACATTCAACAAGAATGTGCCGAACAGTCTGGGGGATGATGCAGTCATCACAATAAGGCGCAGGCGAGCGCTCCATCAAATAGAGATGCATCACACGAGTGTGTCCGATTCAGAGACGACAGAAAGCGACCTGAAGCTGTCACGGCATTGGAGGATAGGTCCATGGGAACAGTCGCAGCGCAATGGCATGCAACATTAAGTTCCCTTCAACTGTCTCCCATCTTCTTTGCCAAGCAGTCCGAAGAGCTGCCCGTATTCCTGCCATGTAGCCGGTGTGAGGAAGAGCGAAACGCTGGTCCGGTCGCAGAGTCCTCACAGACTCTTTGGCGCTTCCATGGAGCGTCCATTCCCCGAAATTCCTACATGTCCAGGAACCCAGCAGAAGATAATCTCGACATCCGCCCGGCTCGCCAAAACCGTGGCGTCACCGATATCGCGAACCAGGGGATGCGGAGATTACAATGCCCCGAGAGCACTCAGGGTGCTTTGTGAGTCGCTATAGATCACAATCCGGTCTCTGAACCCGGCACTTCGCGTAATCTCCCATACCGAGTGGTGTATTGCCACCAGCTCGGTAGTGAAGACAGTAGCCGCACTTGGTAGAGCCCTGCTGACTTCAAACACAGGGGATACGGCGTGGAAGCCGACCCCCTCTTCGGACTTGGAACCATCCGTCGTATACACTGGCACGGTTCCAGCAGGCTCCAAAAAAAGTCGAACGCAATACTCCCGGCGCTGTACAAGCTTTGGGAGCAGAGGCGTGGCGACAAATAGCCAAATGTGGTACCTTCCAGGGTGGCGTCCTGGGCAGAACCAGGGGCGCTACCGGCCCGAGAGCTATACCTAGCTCTCGGAATTTCCTGGCCCTAAACCCAAAGGGCTTAGGGTATGACTGGCGTCTCTCGGCGGCATAGGCACCGTCGAGATCAGCTGCGGATGCAGTGAGAGCTGTTGGCGACTGAGGGAGGCGCCGTGCTCGCGCGTACAGGCGATTGATGCACTGCACGCGGCGTAGAGCGAGTAGCATCTCCCCATCATCGACCAACAGGCTCTCAATGGGGGAAGTGCGGAAGGCACCGGTCGCGAGGGGAAGGCCGGTGTGGTGGATGGGGTCCACCTTTCGCAATAAACGCTCGGCTGCGGATGCATAAAACTCGCATCCGTAGTCGAGCTTCGAACGAACAAAGGATTGATAAAAAAGTAAGGCAGTAGCCATATCAGCGCCCCAAGCGCTGAACGTCACGGGACGGAGAATATCCATGGCGCGGGTACAAGAGACCCTAAGGCTGTGAATATGAGCCTGCCAGGTGAGGCATCGGTCAAATACAAGACCAAGGAAACGGTGCGATTCCACCACTTCCAGGCGCACCCCATTAAGAAACAAATCTGGGTCGGGGTGGAGCCGTGGATGGCGGCAGAAGTGCACCACCTTAGTCTTGGCCAAAGAAAACCAAAACCTGTGCGCTTGGCATAGCGAGAGACGCGGTTCAATGCCTGTTGGAGACGACGCTCCAGAGTTGGCATCTGGGCCGCGCCAAAAGAGATCGAAAGGTTGTCCACGTAGAACATCTTCCGGCAGCACCGAGGTGATGCCGTTGATGCTCAGGGCAAAGTGTGACACTGAGGACACTTCCCTGTGGGACACCCTCTTCCTGCTCCTTTGAGCCAGAGAGGGATCCCCCCCACCCGTACGCGGAATCGAAGATCTCGCAAAAATTCAGATATAAACATTGGGAGGCGTGCCCTCACCCTCATCGTGTGGAGAGTCTCCATGATACCGCATCGCCATGCAGTATCATAGGCCTTCTCCAGATCGAAAAACACCGTGGCGTAGTGCTGTCTACGAAGGAAAGCCTCGCAGACGGCATTTTTCAGTCAGAGCAGAGCATCCGATGTGGAGTGGAACTTGCAGAAGACAGATGGCCTCCGCTATCCAGGGAAAAGGCTAACCTAACATTTACCAATTTCTCCATCAACTTGCACACGCAAGAGGTTAGAGAGATCGGGCGGAAACCGGCCGGAGTAGAGTGATCTCTCCACGGGAGGGGGTTCCTGCGAGAACTTGCCCCGAATCCTTTTGACTCACCTCTGCCAGAAGGGTCTTCCCGTTAAATGAAGACACGTATGCCTGCCAAGAAGAGCGGCGGGCGTGCTTCGAAATATACCGGAACCTAGCCCTAGCCCGACGAAATTCACCAACAGTGAAATCGTTCGGGCGGCGCTTATAGCGCATGTAAGCATAACGCTTCTGTTTGAAGGCCGTCTCACACATGGCCGACCACCATGGGAGTCGTCGGCGTGCAAAACGGCCAGACGTTCCGGA
Source organism: Ceratothoa steindachneri (assembly GCA_963969495.1). Lineage (NCBI taxonomy): Eukaryota > Metazoa > Arthropoda > Malacostraca > Isopoda > Cymothoidae > Ceratothoa > Ceratothoa steindachneri. The sequence continues at coordinate 3,770,395 of OZ018338.1, read as the reverse complement.
AATAGTAGTCAGGCCCGCGGAGATGAGGTTGCCGGAGAAGAACTCAACGGCTTCATTTATCGACCCAAACTCCTTGACTGAGATAGAGAATTCAGTCATTTCCTGAAATACAGGGCACCACACCCACGCCAAGCACCACCGAGGTGGACTCTCAGGCGGCAGTTGCCGTGAAAATGATATTTGAATGGGAAAGTGATCACTACCATGGAGATCATCTACCACCCCCCAATCAAAATCAGGCTGTGCATCCGAAGAGCACAAAGATCGATCAAGGCAAGAAAATGAAGCGGTTCTCGAGCAGTGATGCATAAACTCATCCACATTTAGGACACCTATCTCAAGCTCTTCGATCAGATCAACAAGGACTTGTCCCCTGGGATTTATTGAGTAATCTCCCAAGAGAGGATGCCTGCCGTTCAGATCTCCAAGCAAGAGAACCCAAATGGGCACGGAAACAACCGTGCTCATTGGCCTGGATGAGCCATGAGCAGAGGCTGCCTTTCTAACTATTGAGGCATAAGACGTCCCAGGCAGAGCCGGGCGTGCCAGGACCAAGTCCTTAGCCTCGCGGAATGAGAGTCGATCCTGGGCCTGAACGGCCAGGATTTTCTTCTCAAAGAGATATGCACCACATTGCTTCGAAGAAGCGGGGTGCGGCTCTCCGCAATTGACACACTTGGCCACACACGATTTAGACTTATCATGTGCGGCCTTGGAGCAATTTACACAGACTTCGGGTAACCCCGACTTTGCACATCTACAAGAACAATTCGTATGGCCGAAGCGGTGACAATAATACCACCACCGCGGCAGTGGCATGAATGCCTTTACACTGTAGCAGTACCAACTGGCATGCACCGACTCAGGAAGCTTGTCACAGTCGAACGGGACAAAGAGTATAGGGGTGGGTCTCAAGGCCCCTCCCTGTTTTCTCATCACACATTCGACATTGACCGCCCCATGGTCGGCCAGCTCTAAGGTGATGTCCTCTATGGAGTAGTCAACGAGTTCCCTCGCATAAGTTCATGGTAGAGTGCGGCGTCACACTCACTGGCGTCTCCCCTCCGCACCTCGGATGGGAGAGGGGCCGGATGTGCTGATCTTGGCTTGGTCACTTGCCAAAGTGGCAGCAGACCCATCCATCCCCACAGCCCCCCTGGATGGAGAGGAGCCCCGAGTCTTTTTAGTCTTTTTTTGTTCTTTTTCTTTTTTGGATAGGAGGGCAGGGTATAAACCCGCTTCTCACCTCTGCCAGTAGGAGCCCCCTGGCCAGATGGACCGGCCTCAGCCAGGTCCTTCTCCGAAATGGAGAAGGTCCTGGCAGTCGTAGGGGCACCGGTCGGAGGAGATCCCTCCCCTCCTTGTACGTCAGGTGTGGGGAGGCACAGGCCTTGACCCCGGCAAGGTTTAAAATTCTTGCCAGCATGTCTTTTGAGGGAAGCGACTGAAGGGGCCTGGCTTCCCTCTTCCCCCTAGGGGGGTTTGCCCTACTGAGCAGCTTCAATGGGGAGCAGTCGGCTATGGACTGCCTGCTGGGTTTCTTGGCAGTCCCTTTGGAAAGAACAGGAGGTACTGCCGCTGGAGACAGAGAGGTGCCCGAAAGCACCTCCAGAGAAGGGGGTGAGGGGGAGTTCTTTACACCCATATGCATAGGAGAGGAGTAAGCCTCCTCTCTGGTTAGAGAAATATGGAGGGTCCCCTGTACAAGTACAGGAGGGAGACCTCCATTTTTTTTCTGTGGAGCTGCCCGAGGGCAGCTCCATCGATGTAACGGGAAGTTGAGGGTTGTTTTTTTTTCATTTCTTCCATCATTGAGCATGGTGACCCTGTATTTTATACAGGAAGATGCAATAGCTCATCACCCCTCGCAGTAGCCCGCACTGCAAGGGGTGCGTACACGACTGGCAGAGCCAGGTGCCACCATTCAGGACCACCCCTCCCACCTGGTGGCCTGGCAGTCCATCGGCATGGCGGCTCCACCTTAGACACGCCATAAAATTGATAGTGTGTGAAGAGTAAAGGAAAAGGGATTTGAGGCATGGGTGGGGATGAAGCAGGTTGTTAAAAAAAAACATCCCTGACCGGAGCTCAGGGGTTAGGAAACATATTCCCCTCCCCCTCAGCCCCAATCCGGGATAGTTGGCTGATAAGAAGGTCAGCATCTACCCTGTGAAATTAGAGGCTGACCAGAGAAAGTTGTGGGAGAGGTTGTATGAAAAGCGACGAAGTAAGGGAGAAATACTGGCTGCCTGAAAGAAGGAGAAGAGACTAAGCTGGGGTCAGACAGGGTGCTGAGTCCCATCAGCACTGGCAGCCAGGATGGCAAATCGCCGCACCCCTTATGGGGTCCTTCAGGAGATAACCCCTTGTGATCGTTTGCAACCTCAGGCCACAGCTTCTTCCAACAAGCATTAATGGTCTGGGGTTTCACTTCCTCTACAGCTAGTTTTAGTATTTGAATGCAATTAGTGATGGTAAAATCGCGCCAGTAATCCTTCAAGTTGAATTTTTCATCTCTATCCATTTTGATGGAACTAAAGAAAACTGATTTCAAATGATAACTAAATCATATTGGCTTATTTTGCTCTTGAATTGAGTTTGATTGCTTAATTTTTAGTAATTTTATAGCCATTTATATGATATCAGCTTTCAAGGGGCAGGGGATGGGGGTGTCTGAAAGGCCCCCCCTGTATCTCAAAAACGGCGCCATAGGTTATTATGATTTTGGCAGGAATAAAAGGGCTTTTAATTAGCTTTAATTTCATATATGATAATCTAACGTATTAGAGCACCATTTTCAGTTGTGTAGTATTCATTTGCTATCCATTCTCCCTTCACATAATTAGGTTTTCTTTTCCTTGATCCCACTAGTGTGATCTCTACGAGGTTATGGTCAGATACATCAATAGTACTTTGTTCCTCATCTAATGTTATTTTTCTAAACAAAGAATATGCATTTTCATTTGTCAGGACATAGTCTATTGCACTCTTCTGATCATCTCTACTCCATGTATATATTCCTTCACAATCTGGCGTGCCATTTAACATTGTTAAGTTATATCTCTCCATCATTTCAAGTACCAATCTTCCATTTTCATTAATCTGCTGATGTTCTATGAATTCCACATATCTATTCATATCACCCAGGATTATCATAGCTTCATCATTTACAATAGTATCCATTATTTCATTTATCTCTATCATCAATCTATTCTTTTTCCTGTCTGTAACTGACAAATACACAAGCAGCAAAACCAGGTTCACACTTTCTACCTTCACATACAATACATCCTCATTTCTTGTCTTGTGCTTCTCGGCTTCCACTCCTTTATGTTCCTTGTACATAACACAGTCCTCTTCTATCCTGGGGTTTCCTCATACTATCTATCTTAAATACTCCATCTTTTTGTTGGATTTTATCCACTTTCAACTGTGTCTCAGTCAGAAAAACCATGTCAGTATCTTCTATTAGCAACTTTTCCACTTCTACTATCTTAGTTTTTGTTAGGCCCTGTATATTAACTAGTTTTAACTTTAGTTCCTCCTGTTCACTTTGTTAATTTTTCTGTCTTCCAATTCATTCTCTCCTATTATTCATCCTCACCAGCTCCCCACTTTTTATCTTCCACCCTCTCTTAACTCTTCTCTTAGTAGTTGGTTCTTTTCTCTCTCTTTCGGTGTCATATCAGGGGCAATTCCAACTTTTCTCATCTGTGCACTCTCTTTATTTCTGAATTTTTTTGCTCTTCCAATAATGTTCCACTTTTCTCTTTCATTTCTCATCTTTACCAGGACTAGCCTCTTCTTTCCCTCCTGTCTTCTTTCCAATCTTATCATCAGAGGTTTTGCTTAGCAAAATGCCTGAGCATTTTATTCAATGAAAGCCTGTCCAAAGGAGAAGTACCCATACAGTGGAGGACAGCCACTGTCATCCCTATCTTCAAGAAAGGCAAAAGGACGGACCCAGCAAACTATACACCAGTATCACTGACCTCTGTAATTTTGAAAGTGATGGAGAGAATAGTATCAGAGGACACCACAGACCATCTAAGGAACAAGACTCTAATGTGTCCAGATCAACATGACTTTGCATCCGGAAAATCTCCAGTGACCAACCTCCTTAAAGCACTGGACATATGGACTGAGGCTCTCAGCCACAATCTGCCGGTAGATGTCATCTTTTTAGACTACGAAAAAGCATTTGACCATGTCCCAGATGAGAGGCTACTGAAGCAAATAGAAACCTTTGGGATCAAGGGCACCATCCTGAAATGGATGTAAAACTTCCTGACACCACGGAAACAGTATGTTTCAGTCAACCGCACTTTATCAGAGTGTGCACAAGTCAGAAGCGGAGTACCCCAGGGCACAGTCTTGGACCCACTCCTGTTCTCTATATGTCAATGATGTCCCAGAACTACTGCAGAGCCTCATATCATTATTTGCTGATGACACAAAAATATACCAAGCAATAGCCGACACGCAGGAGGCCTATCAGACCAACTTAATGGATGACCTCAACCAGCTTCAATTGTGGTCCCAACACATACAGATGAAATTCCATCCAGAGAAGTGCAAAGTAATGCACCTCGGCTGCAGAAACACAAGGCATGTGTACACCATGACCATAGAGGATGGTACAGCTCACACACTTCTTAGAGCCGAAGAAGAAAAGGATCTGGGAGTAATCAACAACCAGGACATTCAATTCAATAAACATATACAGGCACTGGTCAACAAAGCAAACAGAACCCTGGAAGCCCTAAAGCACACCTTCTCAGCACTAGACAAGCAGTCATTCACCCTTCTGTACAAAAGCCTAATCCGTCCACATCTTGAATACGCCTCAGTGATATGGTCACCCAAGCTAAAGAGGGACAAGGACATAATTGAAAATATACAGCGAAGAGCAACACGCCTTGTCCAGGGCTTCACCACATTTCCCGACAATGAGCACCTTCGAGCTCTGGGTCTTCCGACAATGGAATATAGGGGGCGGAGGGCGGAGGGTTGATGTCATCCAGGCCTTCAAAATAATTAGGGAAAATGACAAGGTACAGTACACCAGTGTGTTCCATTTGGGACAATACACTGTTTAAGCCAGCTCTCAGCAGGACCCCCCAAGAACACAACCGGAAATTACAGGTGCAACACCAACCAAGCCAGCACAAGGAATCACTTCTTCACTGCGCATGTTGTAGTAGTTTGGTTGTCCGCCTCCCCTCCCCTATGTCTAATCTCTTTTTTCTTGTGCAGAATGTGGGTGTGGATCGTGTGATCACCGTCTTTGCTTTGTGTGGGGGGACTCGATGGGTCTCTATCGTGCTCCCCCATTCATCTCCTGTTTTCTTTTTAGGCGGAACTTTCAGCTAATACTTTTCTGTAGAAATATTTTAGAAGTCAAGTTTGGGACTGAGGAAGGAAGAGCCGCCTAGATGGAAGATAGGTGAGTGAAGATTGTGTGAGAGTGGATATGGTTGAATGAGTTAAGAGTAAAGATGTTTGAGTGTGGCAGTGAATAGGTGACTGAATGTACCTTCTCTTTTCCAGTTCTGTGGTACCGATTGTCGCCGACATCTGGCTTTCGGAGATGGCTGAAGCCAAT
>OZ018338.1:3720579-3764590 GCA_963969495.1 Ceratothoa steindachneri | reverse complement strand
GGGTTATAGGTTGAGGGTTTGTTTATATTTCGGGTTGATTGTATTATTTTGCTAGAATTACAGTTTCTAAATTAAATTTAGAAAATACTCTCTCCTCAATACCCTCTCCCTAAACCACCGAGCGGAACTTGACAGGGCGGCGGGAGTTTTTGGCTGGGGTCTCGCGAACCCGCCGCCACAATGTCACAAACCAATGGAACAACCTCAAACAAGAAACAGTGGATGTATCCTCAGTCAACTTCTTTCAAATGCGATGTGATGCGATGAAGGTCAGAGGTATTGACTTTGCAACATCACCACCTTGTCTTTCACTATTTGTTGTGTTTTAGATGGTCTGGTTCTCTTGTTCTAATTTATGTAATACCTCTTTTTTGTTTTCTTCCAAGAAAAGTATTTCTCCTAATAATTCTTCTTTGTTTTCTTTGCATGGCTGTTGTAGTTCTTTCAACCTCTGTCTTTCTTCTTGATATTACTACAGTCTAGGATGAAGTGTTCTAAATCTTCTTTTCAGCCTCATATAATGGGTGCTTTGTCTCACCATTTTTAAATATTTTTCTATCATTTAGTTTTAATGTGTTCGTTCTGCATCTGAAAAGTGTCTCTGATGCAGGTATATTGTCATAAACTTCATTTCTTTGTCCTAGAGTAGTTTCTCCATTTATTGTATATTTTTACACTGGTTTTCTTCTCCAAATCTTCTTCCCATTTTTTTGTATCCCAATCATGAATTCTATTTGTTAAGATCATCCTTTTTCATTTGTTCTAGTACTTCTATATTTAGTTTTTTAAGGTATTCTTTGCATTCTATCATCCATTTGTTTTTTCTATCTTCTCTCTTTATGTGTAATATTTCCCTTGCTAGTTGGTTTGCTTTTCCTTCCATTAAACTTCTTATATAATTTTAGTTTTCATCTCATAATTTTAGATGCCATTAGTAAAGCTCCTATTTCTCCTCTCAGGCAGCTTATAGGGCTTGTTTTTGTTGGTCATAGCATTGTCCTGTATACTGAGTTTTCTATTGTTTGCAGTTGTTTTATTTGTTCTGCTTATATTTATTATATTTGTTTCATACAGTATGCTGGGGAGTGCAACGCTACTGTCTCAGCCTCGGTAATGATCGGGCATATTCTCAGAGAGCTCTCTATTCAGTGTTTTTTTTCATTTTTTATTTTTCAGTGCAATATATTTAAGTTCAGAAAGATAGTTAACTTTGAGTATTAGACATAATACTAAAGGAAGTTTTAATTTATTTTGAGAAGTTTCTCAGTATGGCTGTTGCTTTGGATGATGTGAGTATGCCTTTGTTTGTGATTTTTGTGGTGTTGAAAGAAGAGCAAATGTATCTGAATGCTCGGTTTGTTATGTCGCTTTGGTAGAGGAGGTGAGTCGATTGTGTAATGAGTGCAAGAGATTAAGTGAGTTGGTGAATGAAGCGAGAAGGGATGCAAGTGTAGGCATGAAGAATGTGGCTGGGATGAGGAGGATGGAAAATAGGCCTAGACTAGGGACTAGAAAGAAAGAAGTAACTGATGTGAGTCAAGATGAATGGTGGGTGAATATGGATAGAATAGATAACATAATTTCACGGATGAAATTATGTTAGGTCTGTGAGTAAGAGGGACCATGGAACCTGTTAGGTTGACTAAAAGATTTGATGCCCTGAGAGAGGAAGAGGTTGAAAGTGATTTGTCTGATGTGGTTGTGGCAGAAAGTGAAATAAGTGGTAGTTTGAATGAGAACAGGAGGGAGGGTAATGCTAGGCCTAGGGGGACTAGGAGGATGACTGAGGTGCTTTGTGATGGGTGACTCTCAGATTGGATATTTAGATAGGAAGTTGAGTGCAAGCAAATGGAAGGGAGTGAGAGTTTGTTTGCCAGGTGCTGGTGTAAATGATGTGTCTGAGAGGTATGATATTCTGGTGTCTGGGTGTGAGAGGGATGCAGTTGTGATTACGCATGTGGGAGTAAATGATGTAACTGAATGAGTATGTGAAAGGCTTGTGTGAGGAGTCGGGATTGGTGTTTGTAGATGTTTGGAATGGGTTTTATGGGAATAAGACATTGTATGCATTGGATGGACTCCATCTAAGCCGGGCTGGGGTTGACGTGTTGTGGCAGGAGTTAGATAGTGTCGTTGGGTCTTTGCAGGTGGGAAACTAGTTACTGATAGTGGTCAGGGAAATATAAGAGTACAGGGTGGGGCAGGGAAAGGAAAGAGATGCAGAGGAGATAGAGTGGAAGGTATACATTCTAAAAGAGGTGCTTCAGGGATAGGAGGGCTGAGTTGTCTTTATACCAATGCTGGTAGTCTTAGAAATAAGAAAGATGAGTTATTTAGTTATATTATTGATAAAGATATAGATATAATGTGTAATAAAATCATGGGTTAATGAAAATAAATTTAATGACAATGTGAGTGAATTTGAACTACAGGATTATGGTATGTACATTAGTCAAAGGAGAGATAGGATTTCTTCAAATCAAAATAATTCTATATAGCAAGAAGAAGTTGACTCACTATGGATAGATATTAGGGTCAGTAAAAATAAGAAAATATACTTGGGAGCCTTTTACAGACCACCCGGACAGACTGACTGTATTGATGAGCTAATTAATGATCAGGAAAATAAGGAAAGGATGTGAAGTAGATGCAGTTATTCTTGGTTACTTTAATTTAAATTCTGTGGACTGGGAAAATATGATAGGAAGGGATAGAGCAAGTTGTAAGTTTATAGAATGCTTTGTGGATAATTTTTTGACTTAATTTGTTAATAAGCCAACAAGTGGTGCCAATATCTTAGATCTAGTTCTTTCAAATGATGAACACTTGGTTCATTTTAACTTGGGAATAGTGAAAAGTAGAACATCAACAAACTCCACAAAAACTCCAAACTTTTATAGGGGAGATTACAATAAATTATGAAACTTGCTAAATCAGAATAGGTGGGATATAGAATTCAGGGAAAAGAATACTTATGGGATGTGGGACACTTTTGAGACTATATTAAACATAATCCAGGAGCAGTGTATTTCAATGAAGGAAGAAATGTAGGAAGCTGTTGTGAAATCACAAAATAGCTAGGTAAATTTCTGAGAACAAAAGGGCATACCAGAGATTACAGAGAGAAAGTACTTTTGACAAATTAAATCATTATAGGTTGACCAGAAATGAGCTAAATAAGATTATTAAGAAGAGCAAAAGGGCAGCAGAAATTAATTTAGCTCAAAGTAATAATAAAGATACAAGAAAATTCTTTAGCTATTATAGAATTAATAACAAATCTAACAGTGATAAAATAGGGTCTATTAGATTTCTTACCTTGATGAGGGTCTTATCCCTCACCAGTCACTATTGTGTCCTCCAACCAGAACAGCAAAGAAAAATGACAATGAGGAGAGGCGATATGGTTGGCTAATGATGGACACAATGAGAAAAGCTATTAAATTTCAAAAAGAGAATCACCAAGGAAGACAGTCAATTTACTTTTAAAAGACTGCAAGGAAGGAGCAGATACTAACTCTTCAGGAAGAGTGTTCCTGAGATTTATAATCCTAACTGAAAAGAAACAAGCTCTAACGTCCATAAAATACCTAGGTACAAAAATCTTCTTAGTATGACCTCTGGTGCGAATACTGTCAGCATATGCAAACAAATGTTCAAGATGGGGACAGTGGTCATTCAAAATTTCCCACACCATGATCAAATCAGATCGCAGCAATCTACCCTTGATAGAGAACAAATTCAGGTTTGTTAAATGCTTGAAATAAGGCAAATTTATGAATCCTTCAACATTTTTGGTTCATCTTTGTACAGATTCCAGGAGTTTCATTTTTTTTTTTTTTTTTTTAATTAAGGGGCTATCTGGCGACTGCCGACTAAGGCATAAGTTGCCGTAAACAAACAGCCTAATTTAGGCCACTTTAAAAAATTAAACAGAAAACAATAAAAAGGAATAACAATAACAATAACAAAGCAATAACAAAACAATTACAAAAACAACAACAACAATTAAATCGCGTTAAATAAAAGGGAGAAGGCCGGCCTCCCCCAAAAAGTCAATAAGTCCACCAGTCAAAGTACACGCACTCATCCCGAGAACAAGGGACAGGCGGTAGCGACCCCGCCCATCCCGGTACCGGGACAGGTGTCGTGCGCGAAGATCACCCAGACTGGGACATTCGACAAGAATGTGCCGAACAGTCTGGGGGACGACGCAGTCGTTGCAATAGGGCGCAGGCGAGCGCTCCATCAGATAGCGATGCGTCACACGAGTGTGTCCGATTCGGAGACGACAGAAAGCAACCTGAAGCCGCCGCGGCATTGGGGGATAGGTCCATGGGAACAGTCGCGGCGCAATGGCACGCAACTTTAAGTTCCCTTCGACCGTCTCCCATCTTCTTTGCCAAGCAGTCCGAAGAGCTGCCCGTATTCCTGCCATGTAGTCGGTGTGAGGAAGAGCGAAACGCTGGTCCGGTCGCAGAGTCCTCGCGGACTCTTTGGCGCCCTCATCGGCGCGCTCATTCCCCGCAATTCCTACATGTCCAGGAACCCAGCAGAAGATAATCTCGACATCTGCCCGGCTCGCCAAAACCGTGGCGTCACGGATATCGCGAACCAGGGGATGCGGAGATTCCAATGCCCCGAGAGCACTCAGGGCGCTTTGTGAGTCGCTATAGATCACAATCCGGTCTCCGAAACGGGCACGTCGCGTAATCTCCCGTACCGAGTGGTGTATTGCCACCAGCTCGGCCGTGAAGACAGACGCAGCGCCTGGTAGAGCCCCGCTGACTTCAAACAGAGGGGATACGGCGTGGAAGCCGACCCCCTCTTGGGACTTGGAGCCATCCGTATACACTGGCACGGTACCAGCGTGACACGATGTGTGCTCCAAAAAGGTCGAACGCAATACTCCCGGCGCAGTACAAGCTTTGGGAGCAGAGGCGTGGCGACAAATAGCCAAATGTGGTACCCTCCAGGGTGGCGTCCTGGGCAGAACCAGGGGCGCCACCGGCCCGAGAGCTATATCTACTTCTCGAAGGAGTTTCCTGGCCCTAAACCCAAAGGGCTTAGGGTATGACTGGCGTCTCTCGGCGGCATAGGCACCATCGAGATCAGCTGCGGATGCAGTGAGAGCTGTTGGCGACTGAGGGAGGCGCCGGGCTCGCGCGTACAGGCGAGTGATGCACTGCACGCGGCGCAGAGCGAGTGGCATCTCCCCAGCATCGACCAACAGGCTCTCAATGGGGGAAGTGCGGAAGGCACCGGTCGCAAGGCGAAGGCCGGTGTGGTGGATCGAATCCACCTTCCGCAATAAACGCTCGGCTGCGGATGCATAAAACTCGCATCCGTAGTCGAGCTTCGAGCGAACAAAGGATCGATAAAAAAGTAAGGCGGTAGCCCTATCAGCGCCCCAAGCGCTGAACGTCACGGAACGGAGAATGTCCATGGCGCGGGTACAAGAGACCCTAAGGCTGCGAATATGAGCCTCCCAGGTGAGGCGTCGGTCAAATACAAGACCAAGGAAACGGTGCGACTCAACCACATCCAGGCGCACCCCATTAAGAAACAAATCTGGGTCGGGGTGAAGCCGTGGATGGCGGCAGAAGTGCACCACCTTAGTCTTGGCCAAAGAAAACCGAAACCTGTGCGCTTCGGCATAGTGAGAGACGCGGTTCAATGCCTGTTGGAGTCGACGCTCCAGAGTTGGCATCTGGGCCGCGCCAAAAGAGATCGAAAGGTCGTCCACGTAGAGCGTAGCGAGAACATCTTCCGGCAGCACCGAGGTGATGCCGTTGATGCTCAGGGCAAAGAGTGTGACACTGAGGACACTTCCCTGCGGGACACCCTCTTCCTGCTCCTTTGGGCCGGAGAGGGCTCCCCCCACCCGTACGCGGAATCGACGATCTCGCAAAAATTCAGATATAAAAATTGGGAGGCGTCCCCTCGCCCCCATCGTGTGGAGAGTCTCCATGATACCGTATCGCCATGCGGTATCATAGGCCTTCTCCAGATCAAAAAACACCGTGGCGTAGTGCTGTCTACGAAGGAAAGCCTCGCAGACGGCACTTTCCAGTCGGAGCAGAGCATCCGACGTGGAGTGGAACTTACCGAAGCCGCACTGTGCAGAAGACAGATGGCCTCCACTGTCCAGGAAATAGGCTAATCTAACATTTACCAATTTCTCCATCAACTTGCACACGCAAGAGGTTAGAGAGATTGGGCGGAAACCGGTCGGAGTAGAGTGATCTCTCCCCGGCTTGCGAAAGGCGAGCACAGTAGCGATTCGCCAGGAGTCTGGGAGAAGACCTTCCACCCAGATCCTGTTGAACAAATCTAACAGAAAGGCCATGCCTCGCTCACCCAGGTGTCGAAGCATGGCGTACGGGACATCGTCCGGACCATGGGCGGTGTCCGTGCACGAAGCGAGAGCGGAACGCAACTCACTCACAGTAAACTTGTCGTTGAAGGGTTCTCCGCCTCTGGAGGTAAAGTCCAGCCGGCGGCCTTCCGCGACATCACGACGTGCATTGAATGCTGGCGGAGCAGCATCACGGCTAGAGAATGCGGAAAAAGCGGTCGCTAAGGATTCCGCCACGGACGCGGGGTCCGAGATTGCGGTCCCATTCTCCTGGAGAACGGGAGGGGGGTCCTGCGAGAACTTGCCCCGAATCCTTTTGACTCGCTTCCACACCTCAGCTAAAGGGGTCTTCCCGTTAAGTGAAGACACGTATGCCCGCCAAGAAGAGCGGCGGGCGTGCTTCGAAATATACCGGAACCTAGCCCTAGCCCAACGAAATTCAGCGACAGTGAAATCGTTCGGGCGGCGCTTATAGCGCATGTAGGCATAACGCTTCTGTTTGAGGGCCGTCTCACACTCGGCCGACCACCATGGGAGTGGTCGGCGTGCAAAACGGCCAGACGTCCTAGGAATAGTAGTCAGGCCTACGGCGATGAGGTTGCCGGAGAAGAACTCAACGGCCTCATCTACCGACCTAAACTCCTCGACTGAGATAGAGAATTCAGTCATTTCCTGAAATGCAGGCCACCGCGCCCGCGCCAAGCACCACCGAGGTGGTCTCTCAGGCGGCGGTTGCCCTGAAAATGATATTTGAATGGGAAAGTGATCACTACCATGGAGGTCATCGACCACCCCCCAATCAAAATCAGGCTGTGCATCTGAAGAGCACAAAGATAGGTCAAGGCAAGAAAATGAAGCGGTTCTCGGACAGTGATGCGTAAACTCATCCACGTTTAGGACACCCATCTCAAGCTCTTCGATCAGATCGGCAAGGACTTGTCCCCTGGGATTTATGGAGTAATCTCCCCAGAGAGGATGCCTGTCGTTCAGATCTCCAAGCAAGAGATAGGGCCTCGGCAACCGTGCCACGACGCGGCGGAAGTCCCCCGCGTCGAAGTCAGCTGACGGTGGAATGTACGCAGAAATGATAGTATACCTCCTATCCAGGTGCAGCTGCACAGCCAATGCCTGAAAGGAGGTATCTAAAGAGAAAGGAAGAACGGAGACATCATGCCGGGTGTAAACCGCGCATCCCCCAGCCCGGCCATCCCGCGGTGGTGGGGTCGCAAGACCCTTATACCCCGGGAGGGCAGGCAGCGGGCACGCGCCTAGCATGGTCTCCTGCAAAAAAATAGCTAACGGGGAACGGGACGAGACGAGCCTCCGCAGCTCCTCCCAGTTGGCCCGGAGTCCACGGCAATTCCATTGAAGGAATATGCCCTCCAGGCCTAGCTCGGAGGAGACGCGGGGGCCCTCCTCGAATTGAAGACCCTCACGGGAATGGCCGTACGCTTCCCGGGGGCAGAACCCCGGGCGCTGTTGGCCGGACAAAGCGCTGAAGGCGCTGTCGCCTTCGAGGACTTATTGGGGGAGGTTGGGCTCGCCATGCGAGTCTTTTCCTCCCTCCGCCTCGAAACCTTAGGCGGGCGTTGCGGCTTGGGAGGCGGGGGGCCCTCTTTTCGAGGAACCACCGTTTCCGAGCCACTCACTCCACCTCGGGGCGTGGGCGAAGGGGCCGAAGCTCCTTTGTTGCTGTCCTCCTTTCGGGGAACAGCTTTAGGAACCCCGGAAGATGGCCTAGCGACCATCTTCAGGGGTGTTGCCTCCTGTGAGTCTAACGACTCTGTGGAGGCGCGTGGCCGTTTCGCCTTACGGGAAACGGTCACGCTGGGGGAAGAGGGGGGAGCCCTGGTATTAGCCGGGGCTGGGTGTGAACCCTTTTTGCCGCCAGCTCTACCAGGGGAGCGCCCGGGTGTAGTAGAGCCCGCAGAAGGGCTCCGAATGGGCGCGGAAACAACCGTGCTCGTTGGCCTGGATGGGCCAGGAGCAGAGGGTGCTTTTCTAACTATTGAGGCATATGACGTCCCAGGCAGAGCCGGGCGCGCCAGGACCAAGTCCTTAGCCTCGCGGAATGAGAGTCGATCCTGGGCCTGAATGGCCAGGATTTCTTTCTCAAGGAGATATGCACCACATTGCTTCGAAGAAGCAGGGTGCGGCTCTCCGCAATTGACACACTTGGCCACACACGATTTGGACTTATCGTGTGCGACCTTGGAGCAATTTACACAGACTTCGGGTGACCCCGATTTTGCACGTCTACATGATCGATTCGTGTGGCCGAAGCGGTGACAGTAATAGCACCGCCGCGGCAGTGGCACGAATGCCTTCACGCGGTAGCGGTACCAACCGGCACGCACCGACTCAGGGAGCTTGTCACAGTCGAACGTGACAAAGAGTGTAGGGGTGGGTCTCGAGGCCCCTCCCTGTTTTCTCATCACACGTTCGACCTTGACCGCCCCATGGTCGGCCAGCTCTAGGGTGATGTCTTCTATGGAGTAGTCAACGAGTTCCCTCGCATAAACTACTCCTTTTACAAAGTTCATGGTAGAGTGCGGCGTCACACTCACCGGGGTGCCATGAAGTGTCCGAAGAGCACTTATCTTGGCCGCCTCGGCGGGATTCGCCGCATTCGCCAGAAGGCTCCCGTCCGAGAAACGGGTTACCTTCGGCTCTCTACCAATTGCACTAGCTAATCCTCTCCTCTGATGGATCATGTTGCCCTTGGACAACATGGTGCCATCAGTGGAGCGAATAACGAGGAAGCGTTTGAAGCCAGCGGGCTCGAAAACGCCAGGTAACCTCTGAATGAGGGGCCCCGATGTCATCGAGGCTCCGCCCTGTGCACTCTTGGTCTTAGTCAGGGGCTCCGCACACGAGGGGGTAGAGGGGCCGGATGTGCCGATCTTGGCTTGGTCGCCTACCAAAGTGGCAGCAGACCCATCCGTCCCCGCAGCCCCCGCGGATGGAGAGGAGCCCCGAGTCTTTTTCGTCTTTCTTGTCTTTTTCTTCTTTTTAGGAGAGGAGGGCGGGGAATGAACCCGCTTTTCACCCCCGCCGGTAGAAGCCCCCAGGCCAGATGGACCGGCCTCAGCCAGGTCCTTCTCTGAAATGGAGAAGGTCCCGGTGGGTGCAGGGGATTCATCCGGAGGAGATCCCTCCCCTCCTTGTCCTGCCTGAGAATCCACAGCCGTTTGATGAGGACCTTGCATAGGGGCGGATTCGGGTTCGGTGCTTGGCGCCAAGCCCGGATTCCCCCCCATGGAAGGCCCTACCTTCTGAGGCTGGTTTTCCTCAAGGACCATGTCTATCACAGGAGGGGCCTCCAATTGGCCATCCCCTCCCAGGACATCGCAGGTCCCCTTGGCAGCGTCATAAGTCTTTAGTGGGGAGGCACAGGCCTTGACCCCGGCAAGGTTTAATATTTTTGCCAGCAGGTCTTTTGAGGGAAGCGACCGAAGGGGCCTGGCTTCCCTCTCCCCCCTAAGGGGGTTTGCCCTACCGAGCCGCTTTGATGTGGAGCAGCTGGCTAAGGGTGGCCTGCTGGCTTTCTTGGCAGTCCCCTTAGAAAGCATAGGAGGGACTGCCGCTGGAGATAGGGAGGTGCCCGAAAGCACCTCCAGAGAAGGGGGTGAGGGGGAGTCCCCTACACCCGTAGGCGTAGGAGAGGAGTAAGCCTCCTCTCCGGTTAAAGAGGTATGGAGGGTCCCCTGCGCAAGCACAGGGGGGGGGACCTCCATCTTTTCTGTGGAGCTGCACGAGGGCGGCTCCGTTGTTGTTATAGGGGAAATTAAGGGGAGATGTTTTTTTTTTTCATCATTGGGCATGGTGACCCTCTTTGTTTTACGGGACGCAATCGCTCACCACCTCTTGCAGTAGCCCGCACTGCAAGAGGTGCTTACAGGCCCGGCAGAGCCAGGCGCCGCCATTTGGGACCACCCCTCCCGCCTGGTGGCCTGGCAGTCCTTCGGCATGGCGGCTCCACCTTGAACACGGCGTAAAACGGATAGATTTTGAAGACGAGAGGAAAAGGGATGTGAGGAAGGTATGGGTGGGGATGAAGCAGGTTGTTAAAAGCCAACCACCCCAGACCGGAGCTCAGGGGTTAGGGGACATTGTCCCCTCCCCCCTCAGCCCCGATCCGGGACGATTGGCTGAGAAGAAGGTCAGCTTCTACCCTGTGAAATTAGAGGCTGACCAGAGAAAGTTGTGGGAGAGGTTGTATGAAAAGCGACGAGGTAGGATAGGAATACAGGCTATCTGAAGGAAGGAAGAGAGGCTAAGCTGGGGCCGGACGGGGCGCTGGATCCCGTCAGCACGGCGGCCAGGATGGCAAATCGCCGCGCCCCTTACGGGGTCCAGGAGTTTCAAATCACCAACATAACCAGTATTCCAAAGTACACTTGCAAAATCAATAATGGGATGAACATGAGAAATAAAAACTTGTTTCATAAAATCAGGAGGCTGGCAAACTGTGCCCCTAAGAACACTTCCCTGATATGCAAATGAAATTTAAGAGAGGAATCCACCAAAACACCAAGATCTCTAAAGGAGGATTTATTAGGAATAGGACAATTCGCAATAAAATAATAAAAAACAGGTATAATGTTGGGCCTACTAAAGTAAACTCGGCACACTTATTTACAGAGAATTTCAGACCCCATGACTGACTTGTTCAGTAGAGCAAGGATACGTCATTTTGTAGAGTTTCACTGAAACCAAGAACCCCAGCAACACCAAGTGGTGAAGCCAGATACAACTTAAGGTCATCTGCAAACAAGGTAAAGTTGCAACGAAGACCAGCAGCAACATGATTTATATATAAAAGGAATAAGACTGGTCCAATTACAGAGCCCTGAGGAACCCCACTTGATATATCCACTTCACGACTAGAAGAGCCCTGAATCACAACCTTCATTTTCCTACCATGCAGGAAATCTCTTATCCATCCCAGCAGTGGGTCACATATGCTTATCAGAGAAAGCTTTAATAGAAGCAGCTGATGGCTAACCACATCAAAGGCCTTGCTATAGTCAAAGAATAGTACATCAACAGCTTGGCCAGAGTCCACTTGATTACTGATATAATCATAGGTGCTCAGAAGCTGGTCAGACACAGATAATCCTGCACGAAAGCCAAATTGGTGAGGCAAAAGGATGTTATTGGCTTGACAAAATATATTAATATGGAAAACAATAATTCTTTCAAGAAACTTACAACAGACTGAAGTCAGGCTAATTGGTCTACAGTTTAAAGTGACTGAATGTATACCACCCTTAAACAATGGCATAATGTTGGCAGATTTCCATTCAGTTGGTACCTTCATTGATGTAATGCTCTTGTTGAAGATAAGATAAAGTGGATAAGAAAGAGCTAATGCACATAATTAGATCTTAGAGTCTTGAAATGAATCCAAGCAGATTTCTTTTGAGATTGAAGAGCTTGAGAAACTTTTTTAACCCAAGGTGGACATGAGGGACTTTGTGATTTATGAGGTACATAGAACTTTAAAGCATTATGCAATATACTAGCAAATTTAGAGTAGCTTTCATGTATATCACAACCAAAAAGTATGTTATCCTAGTCAATCAAGAACAAATAATCATTAAATACATTGAAATTGCAATGAAATCAGTCAAGGCATAACTCAGAATCAGGCTTGGGTGTCGTTGAGAGAGAACAAACTGAGCAAAATACCAGGAGAGTCTGTACCAGCTAACTCTAAAACACGGACATGACTAGGTGAAAACTAAATCCAATATATTTCCAGAGGTAACAAAAGTAGGAAAATTTACCCATTGAATATGGCCTAGCGATAGAAATAAATCCAAGAAGGAGGGACTAAGCAGTGTGAAAGCCTGTGGAGCAGGAAGCATCCAGTCAATATCTGGTAGGTTGAAGGCACCTACCAGAATGACCTCTCTGGAGGAACAAAATAAGTTGATATAAGAAATAAGACAACTATTCTCATCTGAAGTATAACTTGGAGGCCTGTATACAACTAAAATATAAATATTAAATGAGTGGAGGAAGACTCCAAAGTTATTAGGAAATTCAGTAAACACATTATTATACTTAATAGAGTTTTTAATATACAGACCAACTCCATGTTTATGAAAATCTGAAGGGGAGTCATTCCGGGAGAAAGGTATAACCAGAAATGTGAATGGATGACAAAGAAACTGAGGAAGAGAGCCAAGATTTTGTAAGGGCTACAAGATTAACTTTATTGACAAGGAAATTCAAATTAACATACCAAACAACTACACAAGAATTTTTAAAATTATCTACCAGTTTTTTTTTATATTAGCTATTTCAATTCTAACTGTACTGCCCAGGGTCAAATAGGACTGCTCAATAGGTCAACTGGAGTAGGTCATGCAGCCGCAGCAGGGACTGGATGGGAAGGACCCAATGGATGGGCATTTAAACCAGAGAGCGTAGGAATACCACCTGAATGACTACTTGGAGCAGTTATCCCTCTCCTACTCCTCCTCTCAATTCTCTGCTTACAAGTCAGGTCATTATTAATGAATATGTTGGAATGTTGAGTGCCAGACAAATTCTTAGAATTAGTCAGAATAGTCAAACGATGCTGTGTGTTGGCTATCTTTGCACTTATCAGATTAGGCTTAAGGGACAACACATCAGTAACAATTACTGGTAAGTCATCTGGCCCAGACAACATTCATTCTGGATATGAAGGGGTTTTGAAAGAATCTGATAAGGAAATAGTAGAGGTTCTTAATGATCATTTTTCTTCAGTATTTACACAAGGGAATAAAGATAGATTAATTGATAATAATTCTAAGTCAAAGGAAGTAGTGTTGAATACCATTAATGTGAATAGGAGAAATAATTAAAGGGCTTATATTTGAGTTAAATACTAGTAAGTCATCTGGCCCAACAACAATCATTCTAGGTTACTCAAAGGTGTAGATAGTATTGCCAGTAGCTCTTGAGAAGATATATACTAGATCACTAGAGTTTGGAGAAATACCTAATGATTGGAAATTAGCGAATGTAGTGCCAATTTTTAAAAAGGGAAGTAAAGAGGACCCGAATAACTTTAGGCCGGTAAGCTTAACTTCTATCATTTGTAAAATCCTTGAGAAGATAGTTAAGAAGGGAAAATCTGACCATCTAGAGTATGGTAGGTTAATAAATGATGCTTAGCATGGGTTTAGAAGAGGTAGATTGTGTAACAAATTTACTGGATATTATGGATTATGTTACTAAACAATTAGATAAGGGAGAGTGTTGATGTAATTTACTTAGATTTTAGCAAAGCTTTTGATAAGGTTCCACACAGGAGACTATTTCACAAATTAAAAATGCATGGGATATGTGGTAAAGTTTTGAATTGGATAACTGAATGGCTGAAAGATAGGAAACAGAGTTGTGCTGAATGGGGTGAGGTTACAGTGGAGGGACATTATCAGTGGCGTACCTCAGGGATCCATTCTAGGCCCTTTATTATTCATAGTTTATATAAATTTTTGCTGATGACACTAAATTGGCAGCTGTAGTCAAAGAAGTTGAGGGTAACTTTAAAGTGCAGAGTGACTTAAATAAGTCATTGGCTTGGGTTCAGAAGTGGGAGATGACTTTTAACCTTAAAAAATGCAAAGTTCTTAACATGGGAAGGGATAATAGGGAATTTAGCTATGAAATGGATGGGCATTGGATGAATTCAGTTGAGGATGAGAAGGACTTAGCCATAGTAGTAGATAGGTCACTGAAGTTTTCAAAGCAGTGTATTGAGGCAAAAAATAGAGCAAATAGGGTGCTAGGATAAATCAACAGGAATGTTAGCTACAAGAGTATAGAAGTTATCCTTAAACTCTACACCTCGTATGTTAGGCCATATTTAGAGTACTGTATACAAGCATGGTCACCACATTTTAGACATGACATCAACCTGCTAGAGTCAGTACAAAGGAAGGCAACAAAAATAATACCTTCCCTGAAGCACCTTGAATATGAAGATAGACTGAGGGTACTAAATATGTTCTCATTTGAGAGATGTGTGAGGGAAGATATGATTGAGCTTTTTAAATTCTGTTCTGGGATGGATAAGTTGGATTTTAACAAGTTATTCTAGTTGGAAGGTAGTAATAGGACTAGGGGTCACCACTTAAAAATTAAAAAACAGATTGTTTAAATTGTATATTGTAGATGCATGATCTGACACAATCCTATGGATGCATTTTGTGGGTGCATTTTGACAGATGCAGATGACCTTTGATAGGCCCTTGTGGCTTTTGGTATCCGTGAAATTATGTTAATCACCAATCTTCCTGCCTCATCTTCCTCTTGATTGCCTAGGAATCCTAGATATGTTAAAAGTCTCCTAACCATAACAGTGGTTCATTTATATTGTCTGCACCCCTAAACTGAAGTATTACCAGTTTGACTAGTAATGGTCTGAGCCTTGCTGGTTCACCCCCCCCCCTCTTTTAAGCATCCCTAGCCTTGCTGTTTTTTCTATCATTTTGTCTGGTCTTTTAATTTCATTCTCAAATATGTCTAGACATATTGCCCTTTTCATATTTGTATGTTCTTCTCTATCATTAGTTCAGGTAGGTTAAATATCATGAGATTTTTGGTAATTGTGAAGACTATGGGCGGATGCGACTCGTAGTTTATTTTTTGGGCTACTTTGCATTGTTTTTCTACTATCGCACTGGCCAATCACAGATCTGGATTCAGTTTCATAAATGACCAATCAGAAAGCTGTATTTGTTTCAAGGCTTTTTGTGCTTTTTATATTGATCAAAACTTGTTTTTTCTTATATTTTAGATGTTTTTCCCCCTTATTTCTTTTCTATATATCATACCTACCCTATGCCTGACATTATTTAGTCTTTTTATTTACTTGTTACTTAATTTCCCATTGTTTAATGCTTGATTAAACCATATTTTGGTGTTGTTAATGAAGTCTTACGTCTTAATTCTGACGAAAAAGGTACTTTTTCATTTTTTCTGTTCCGGATTTATTTCTTTTCTTGGATTTTTTTAACAGGTTTTTTTACGACCTTCATTTTGATTATTGTTCCAAATGGATGCGTTCAGTATTAGTGTTTTTATTACTATATATGTGTAGTTCAAGAAACACAAATGGTCAATTTCAGTAAAAAAAAAAGTCACAAATTTTCCGTGAACAATGAAGTACTTTTCCGTGCGCGCGCCTCACATTTAAACAACCACCCACGCCGTTTCCCGCTCATTTGTCAAAATGTCATTTCCGTGTGAAGTTTGTTCGTTATCTATTCAACGTTTCGGTGCTATTTTAACCAACGAGAAATATTTTGCGTTTCTCGAAGCCCATGGGCCGTGTAGTGGAAGGGCAGTGGGGTTTTGGAGGGTTCGAACATGAAACAAAGAGAATTTTCATTGTTTCAGTGGCAAATCAAAATCTAGAAACCCTTATAGGCCCACTTATAGATTCCAATGGAGAATTAGTGAGTGATAGAGATTCAATGGCTGGAATGCTAAATGACT
This sequence comes from Ceratothoa steindachneri, assembly GCA_963969495.1. NCBI lineage: Eukaryota > Metazoa > Arthropoda > Malacostraca > Isopoda > Cymothoidae > Ceratothoa > Ceratothoa steindachneri. The sequence continues at coordinate 3,748,731 of OZ018338.1, read as the reverse complement.
TTTTTCTCTCAGTATTTACACAGGAGGATGCTCTAAATATACCTGAGGTGTCAATGATCTTTCGGGGTAATGATGAAGAGAAATTAAAGGATATCTTGATCACAAAGGAGATAGTGACAAAGGAAATTGATAAAATCAAAAGTAGTAAAGCACCCGGTCCTGATGAGCTCTTTCCTAGAATTTTGAAAGAATGTAAGGATGTGTTAAGTGAGCCCCTAAAATGCATCTTTAGAAAATCATTGGAGAGTGGCATTGTGCCAGTGGCATGGAAGAAGGCCAATGTGATACCTATATTTAAGAAAGGGGATAAAACAAATATGTCTAATTACAGACCAGTAAGTTTGACATCAGTGGTAGGGAAAATGATGGAATCTATTATAGCAAGGAATATTAGAGATCACTTGGATAAGCATAAGTTGATAAAAGAATCACAGCATGGCTTTAGTAAGGGTAAATCCTGTCTGACTAATTTGCTGTCTTTTTATAGTAAGGTGTATGAAGCAGCAGATAAGGATGAAAACTATGATATTTTATACTTGGACTTTAGTAAGGTTTTTGATCGAGTGCCACACTTACGGCTTCTGAGCAAAGTTAAAGCACACAGAATCGATGGCAGTATATTTAGGTGGATTCAGTCATGGCTTGGTGATAGACAGCAAAGAGTTTGTATAGATGGAGTTAAATCTTAGTGGGGGGGGTGTTAGCAGTGGAGTTCCGCAAGGATCTGTTTTGGGTCCCTTGCTATTCTTAATTTATATTAATGATCTTGACATAGGTATAAGTAGTGACCTGAGTAAATTTACTGATGATACTAAGCTAGGTAGGGCCATTAGGGCTGATTCTGATGCTGTTGTAATGCAGGAGGAATTGACCATTCTGTCCAATTGGGCCGAGAAATGGCAAATGAAGTTTAACATAGACAAATGTAGTGTACTTAGTATAGGTAGAAATAATCCATTGAATAGTTATAAATTAAATGGGAGAATTTTAGGGAGGACCGATTGTGAGAGGGACTTGGGTATTTTGGTAAGTTTAGACCTTCATCCTAGAAAGCAATGCCTAAATGCTAAGAATAAAGCTAATAGGATATTGGGATTCATTAGGAGGAGTGTAAGCAATAAGAGTGCTGAAGTCATTCTAAAACTGTATCTGGCGCTAGTTAGGCTTCATCTAGACTATGCAGTACAATTTTGGTCACCATATTATAGGAAGGATATTGATTTGCTTGAGTCTGTGCAGAGAAGGATGACAAAGATGATTGGTGGGCAAAGGAACTTACCTTATGGTGAAAGGCTCAGAAAACTAAATCTACATACATTGGAAAGGAGAAGAGTCAGAGGGGAATTGATTGAAGTCTTCAAATGGGTAAAAGGATATAATAAAGGGGATCTGGGTAAGGTTCTTATACTTAGTGAACATGACAGGACACGTAGCAATGGGTTTAAGCTTGATAAGTATAGGTTTAGGAAGGAGATTGGGAGGAATTGGTTTACAAATCGTGTGGTAGATGAATGGAATAGGCTCACTAGACATGTGATAGAAGCCTCCTCTCTGGGTAGTTTTAAGAATAGATTAGATAAATATATGGATGAAGCTGCTAGATGGGACTGACTTTTTTTATGTACATATGTATATATTTTTCTAAGGAGTGGGGTGATTATATTTTGGGGTTGCATGAATGGACATAATCCTCTGGATGCATTTTATGTATATTGTAGATTAGATCTGACGAACTCCTGTAAAGGGTGACAATGTTGATGACTTTTCTCTGGTAAGAAATCTTTTGTGTGTTGACTGGAACAGGAGCTACCAAGTGTAGGCCATGAATGGTCTTTTGCAGTCTCCTTTTTTATGTTCTTATGTTATGTTCCTCGCAGCGATAAAAAAGTGGATTTTGACGGGCACGACAGTCGTATCTGATGGATGGGCAGCCTATTCAAATTTGTCAACTGAAGGATACGAACATCTTACCGAATTCTGGCTTGCCTCCGGTAAACTCTACCCACCCATCTGACGTAAGTATTAACGATTATTTTGAGCATCGGCCTGTTGTTGGGTACGGCTCGCCGCGGGGATAACACTGTGATGACCCTGAGTTTCAATCCTTTGGGGGGGGTCTGGGGGGCACAACCCCCCAGTATAAAAATGAATACCGCCATAAATTTCTTTGATTTCATCTCTAAAAAAGTAACAACGAAAAGTAGCCCAAAATAGCCAAAAAAAAACTAGGCCTACAATCCGCCCATCGTCTTCACAATTACCAGATTTTTCTCCTTTTTTACCCCTTCATCATTCTCTTTCATTTCCTTGATTACTTTTTTACTTATGTTAGATACCAGCCCCTATCCATTTGTTAGTTCTTTAACTTGTTTCTCCAATGCTTCAATTTAATGAAACTCAGGATCATCGTAATGCGGTCCATGCATCGTGTTTAACTCCTCACGAGCCGTCCCCTATAAATGTACTCCAAAAACGTGAAGCATTTTGATTTCATCTCTAAAAAAGTAACAACAAAAAGTAGCCCAAAATAGCCAAAAAAAAACTAGGCCTACAATCCGCCCATCGTCTTCACAATTACCAGATTTTTCTCCTTTTTTACCCCTTCATCATTCTCTTTCATTTCCTTGATTACTTTTTTACTTATGTTAGATACCAGCCCCTATCCATTTGTTAGTTCTTTAACTTGTTTCTCCAATGCTTCAATTTAATGAAACTCAGGATCATCGTAATGCGGTCCACGCATCGTGTTTAACTCCCCACGAGCCGTCCCCTATAAATGTACTCCAAAAACGTGAAGCATTTTGAAACACGGACAAAATAGTACATCTTATCGGCCGGGCCGCTCGTCTACATATTTACCAAATGGCCTACGTAAACAGTGTTTTTGGTTTGTTTACTTTCGGGCATTTTTTTTAATACAAAAAATGGCAGCATCTATCATTCGAAGAAAACTCAAACGCGCATGAATATTCAGACACGGGTGAATGATAATATTTACACAAAAATAATTTTTTCCAGCCAGGCCGCTTGTCTACATGTTTCCCATTATTTCAATTATTGATTTGCCTTGTTGGTGGAAGGTGTATGCATCCATGATGCATGTATTTTATGTATATTGTAGATTAGATCTGACGAACTCCTTAAAGGGTGACAATGTTGATGACTTTTCTCTAGTAAGAAATCTTTTGTGTGTTGACTGGAACAGGAGTTGCCAAGTGTAGGCCATGAATGGTCTTTTGCAGTCTCCTTATTTTCTTATGTTCTTATGAGAGAATCTGTCCGATTAGATAAATATATGCATGAAGCTGCTAATGGGACTGACTTTTTTTTTATGTACATTTGTACATATTTTTCTAAGGAGTGGGGAGATTATATTTTGGGGTTGCATGAATGGATATAATCCTCTGGATGCATTTTATGTATATTGTAGATTAGATCTGACAAACTCCTTAAAGGGTGACAATGTTGATGACTTTTCTCTGATACAAAATCTTTTGTGTGTTGACTGGAACAGGAGCTGCCAAGTGTAGGCCATGAATGGTCTTTTGCAGTCTCCTTCTTTTCTTATGTTCTTACTTGTTCTTTATACTAATAGTGGTCAGGGAATTATGAGAAGACATTATAGTACTGAAAGTAGAATCGACTTGGCAGATAACAGAAATAGGTTCCAAGGCGATAGAGGTGAGGTCATTCAAGTTTCAAGAGGTGCTTCAGGGATAGGGGGGTTAAATTGTTTCTATACAAATGCTCGCAGTCTTAGAAACAAGAAGGATGAGCTATTTAGTTATATTAGCAATGAGGATATAGATATATTATGCGTTACTGAATCATGGGTTAATGAAATAGAATTTAGTGACACTATAAATGAATTTGATTTACAGGGCTATAATATGTACATTAGTCAAAGGACAGGTAGGATTGGTGGAGGAATAATTATCTATATAAAAAACAACATTGTTTCAAGTTTAAATACTTCAATAAAGCAGGATGGAGTTGAGTCACTTTGGATAGATATTAGCTTCAGTAAAAATAGAATGGTGCATTTGGGAGCTTTTTACAGGCCACCTGGGCAGACTGATGATATGGATGAACTAATGATAAGGGAAATAAGTAAGGGATGTGAAACAGATGCAGTTATTATTGCGGACTTCAACTTAAACTCTGTGGACTGGGAAAATATGATAGGTAGGGATAGAACAAGTGGCAGGTTCATAGAATGCTTTGAGGATAATTTTTTTGATCAATTTGTTAATGAGCCAACAAGGGGGGACAATATATTAGATTTAGTACTTTCTAACAGTGATCATTTAGTTCAAGAATTGACTGTTGGGGAAGCATTGGGAAATAGTGACCATCAGATAGTTCGTTTTAACTTGGGAATTGAGAAGGGTAAAATAACCGAGAATAGTGAAAAAGTTCCAAATTTTCATAAGGGAGATTATGTAAAACTTCGAAGCTCGCTAAATTTGGTAGACTGGGATGTAGAATTCAGAGGTAAAAATGCTTATGGGATGTGGGATACTTTCAAGCATATAATAAATGTAGTCCAAGAACAATGTATCCCAATGAAGGCCATTAGGAACAAAAGTAGGAAACCATTATGGTGGAATCAGGAGATAGCTAGAAAAATTTCAGAGAAGAAAAGGGCATACAAAAAATTACAGGTAGAAAATAATATTCAAAATTTAAGTGATTATAGAATGGCTAGGAATGAGTTAAATAAGATTATAAAGAAGAACAAAAGGGTGTCAGAAATTAAATTAGCTCAGGATAGCAACAAAGATCCTAGAAAGTTCTTTAGTTACTATAAAATTAATAACAAGTCTGGCAGAGTTAAAATAGGACCTATCAAATATGAAGGGGTTGTGAGAGAAACTGATGAGGAAATAGTTGAGGTACTAAATGGTCATTTTGCAGCAGTATTTACAAAGGAGAAACTAAATAGTCCTATGTATAGTACTTATGGGTCAGGGAAAGAGGTGTTTACTAACATTAGTGTGGATCAGAGGATGATAAAAGGACTAATAGGTGAGTTAGATATTACCAAGGCCTCCGGCCCTGATAATATTAATTCTAGGATATTTAAAGAAGGGGTAGAAAGTATCTCAATAGCTCTGGAGAAGTTATATACTAGGTCACTGGAATATGGAGAAATACCCGATGATTGGAAGAGAGCGAATGTAGTCCCCATTTTCAAGAAGGGTAGTAAAGAGGATCCAAATAACTTTAGACCGGTTAGCCTAACTTCTGTAGTCTGTAAAATTCTTGAGAAAATAGTTAAAAAAGGCATTTGCCAACATCTACAGAGGGAGGGGTTAATCAGCGATGCTCAGCATGGGTTTAGATCAGGTAGATCATGTTTGACTAACTTACTAGACTTTCTGGAGTTTGTAACAGATCAAGTAGATAAGGGAGAGAATGTAGATATAATTTACTTAGATTTTAGTAAAGCTTTTGATAAGGTACCACATAGGAGACTAGTTCATAAATTAAAAATGATTGGGATATGTGGGGGTGTTTCAAATTGGATAGCTGAGTGGCTGAAAGACAGGAAGCAAAGGGTAGTAGCTGAGTGGCTGAAAGACAGGAAGCAAAGGGTAGTGCTAAATGGTGTAAAGTCAGAGTGGAGGGATGTTATCAGTGGGGTTCCTCAGGGATCAGTTCTCGGTCCATTATTATTTGTCATCTATATAAACGATCTTGGGGAGGCAGTTAATAATAAAGTGTCAATTTTTGCGGATGATACCAAATTAGCAGCTGTAGTTAAAGATATTGATGATAATTTTAAAGTGCAGGGGGACTTAAATAAATTGTTATCCTGGGCACATAAGTGGCAAATGACTTTCAACCTTAATAAGTGCAAAGTTATTAACATGGGAAAAGATAATAGAGAATTTAACTATGAAATGGATGGGCATTGGCTGAGCTCAGTAGAGGATGAAAAAGATCTAGGAGTAGTAATAGATGTCATTAAGGTTTTCTAAGCACTGTATTGAAGCAAGAAATAGGGCAAATAGAGTGCTGGGTTTTATTAAGAGAAATGTCAGTTACAAAAGTAAGGAGGTTATTCTTAAACTCTATAACTAGAGTACTGTATACAGGCATGGTCCCCACATTTTAGACACGATATTAACCTTCTTGAGTCAGTGCAATGGAGGGCAACAAAGATTATTCCTTCCCTGAGGCACCTTGAATATGTAGATAGACTGAAGGTATTAAATATGTTCTCATTCAAAAGGAGGTGTGTGAGAGTGACTATGAGTGAGCTCTTTAAAAAAATTTCCGGGATAGATAAATTGGATGTTAGCAAGTTTTTTGAGTTAGATGATGGAAATCGGACTAGAGGTCACCACTTGAAAATTAAAAAGCAAGGGTGTAGGTTGGATTTAAGAAAATATTTTTTCACCAATAGAGTGGTAGACTTCTGGAACAAATTGCCGCAGAGGGTAGTAGGTAGTCCAAATCTAAATGTATTTAAGAGTAGGTTGGATGAGTTTATGGGGAGGGAAGGTTGTGATGGTTCCTAAGTTTTGTATATATTAATATTGTTTGTATATATCTATAGCTGCATGATTTAGTTCATGACAAGCCTTGATTGGTGATACCCTTGTATCTGGATGCAATCCTCTGGATGTAGTTTTCCTGGGAGTTTGGGTGCCTTAAAAAAAGAGGCCGTTTGACTTGGATGACCTATGATGAGCCCTTGTGGCTTTTGTCATCTGTTATATTATATTGTGGGGGACTTTGATTTTGTCTTCCCCTGGTGATGGTGCTTTTTGTGGGTGGGTTTTGACGGAGGCGGATGACCTTTGATAGGCCCTTGTGGCTTTTGTCATCCGTGTAATTATGTTATGTTAGGTGGGGGGGGGGATGGCAGGGGTTGTGATGAGGGTTGATGATTGGGTGTGCTCGGAGAGGGAGGGTGGGTACGGGGGATCTGAAGGGTGGGACGGTTATTGGTGATTTTGTCTTCCCCTGGTGATGGTGCTTTTTGTGGGTGGGTTTTGACAGAGGCGGATGACCTTTGATAGGCCCTTGTGGCTTTTGTCATCCGTGTAATTATTTGACTGTGTAATTATTTGACTGACCTTCGAACAGGTAGCACATGTTTCGTAGAGCTCTCAGAATATTTTGATTATTTGATATACTTTGGTGTGTGACATAAACATAAATATTAAGTTATAAGATCATATATTTGGTTAATATAACAAAGTTAAATTGTGGTTATTTTGTATAAATTGTGGTTATTTTGTTTTGGTGAGAAAGTGACTTTTGTTTACTTCGGGGCCATCTTGATTAGCAGGTTTTAAACTTGCGCGCACAAATTGGGGTCAAATTCTTGTTGTTTGTAAGTTTTTGTTTCTATTATTGTTCTTGTTTAAGTATGGCTGACTGTTTGGATGTAGAGAGTATGCCTTTTGAAAGTAGTGTGTATGTAGTGTGCGATGTCTGTGGTGTAGAGAGGAGAGTGAATGTGTCTGAGTGCCGTGTATGTGCTTTGACTGAGGAAGTGAGTCGATTACGTGCGGAATGCTTGAGACTGAATGATTTAGTGTCTGAAGTGAGAAGAGATGCAAGTGTACGTTTGAAGAGTCAGATTGGGACCAGGAGGGAGGAAGTTAGGCCTAGAACAGGGACTGGAGAGAAAGCAGTAAGTGAAGTAAGTGATGATGAGTGGTGGGTGAAAGTGAACAGAATAGATAAGTTAGGACAGGTTAGGTGTGTGAATGAGAGGGACATGAAACCTGTTAGGCTAACTAACAGATTTGATGCCCTGAGAGAGGAAGAATTTGAAAGAGATTTGTCTGGTGTGGCCGTGCCTGAAAGTAGAATAGGAGGTCGAGTGAGTGAGAGCAGGAGGGAGGGTAATACTAGGCCTAGAGAGAATAGGAGAATGACTGAGGTGATTGTGATGGGTGACTCTCAGATTAGGTATTTAGATAGGAAGTTGAATGAAAGTAAATGGAAGGGAGTGAGAGTTTGTCTGCCGGGTGCTGGTGTAAATGATGTGTGTGAGAGGTATGATAGGTTGGTGTCTGGGTGTGAGAGGGATCCAGTTGTGATTACACATGTCGGAGTAAACGATGTAAAGAAGGTGGGTACTTGTGAGTTACGACAGCGGTATAAAAGGCTGATTGAAAGGATGTGTGAAAGTAGAGTAAAAGGCGTTGTTTCAGGTGTGCTTCCCAGAATGGATGTGGGGATGGAATGGTTGTCTCGTGCAATGGGCTTGAATGAATATGTGAAAGGTTTGTGCGAGGAGTCAGGATTGGTATTTGTAGATGTTTGGAGTGGGTTTTATGGGAATAAGGGTTTGTATGCGATGGATGGACTCCATCTGAGCCGAGATGGGGTTGAGGTTTTGTGGCGGGAATTAGATAGTGTTATTAGGTCTTTAGAGGCGGGAAACTAGGTTTTGATAGTGGTCAGGGAAATTTAATGGCTCAAAGTGAGGCAGGGAAAGGAAGCAAACACAGATTTGTAGAAGGTAGGCAGGCTAATGGAAGTGCTTTAGGGTTAAACTACTTGAGTAGTGATAGTGGTCAGGGAAATACAAGAGTACAGGGTCGGGGAAAGAGAGAAAGGAGATGCAGAGGAGATAGGCCCTCAGGTGCTTCAGGGATAGGTGGGCTGAGTTGTCTTTACACAAATGCTCGTAGTCTTAGAAATAAGAAGGATGAATTATTTAGTTATATCATTCATGAAGATATAGATATAATATGTATAGTTGAATCATGGGTTAATGAAAATATATTTAATGATAATGTCAGTGAATTTGAACTAGAGGGTTATACTATGTACATTAGTCAAAGGAGAGATAGGACTGGTGGTGGGTTGATTATTTATATCAGAAATAGCATTTCTTCAAATCTAAATAACTCTATAAAGCAAGGAGAAGGTGAATCATTATGGATAGATATTAAGGTTGGTAAAAATAGGAAAATACACTTGGGAGCTTTTTATAGACCACCAGGACAGACTGATTGTATCGATGAGTTAATGATTAGGGAAATAAGTAAAGGATGCAAAGAAGATACAGTTATTCTTGGTGACTTTAATTTAACTTCTGTAGACTGGGAAAATATGATAGGAAGAGATAGAGCAAGTTGTAAGTTTATGGAGTGTTTTGAGGATAACTTTTTGATCCAATTTGTTAATAAGCCAACAAGGGGTGCCAATATATTAGATCTAATTCTTTCAAATGATGATCACTTAGTTCAAGGATTGAGTGTAGGGGAATCATTGGGAAACAGTGATCATCAGATGGTTCGGTTTAATTTGCAAATAGTTAAGGGTAGAACAACGACAAACTCCACGAAAATTCCAAATTTTTATAGGGGAGATTACGATAAATTACGCAGCATGCTAAATCAGATTAGGTGGGATATAGAATTCCATGGAAAGAATACTTATGAGATGTGGGATATTTTTAAGACTATATTAAACATGGTTCAGGAACAGTGTATTCCGATGAAGTCTATTAGGAAGAAATGTAGGAAACCATTATGGTGGAACCAAGAAATAGCTAATAAAGTTTCAGAGAAAAAAAGGGCATACCAGAGATTACAAAGTGAGAGTAGTTTAGATAATTTAAACCATTATAGGTCAACCAGAAATGAACTAAATAAGATTATTAAGAAGACCAAAAGGACAGCAGAAATTAATTTAGCTAAAAATAATAATAAAGATCCTAAAAAATTCTTTAGCTATTATAGAATCAATAATCAATCTAACAGTGATAAAATAGGGCCTATTAAATATGAAGGGGTTTTGAAAGAATCTGATGAGGAAATAGTAGAGGTCCTTAATGATCATTTTGCTTCAGTATTCACAGAAGAGAAACCAGTTAGATTAATTGATGATAATTCTAGGTCAAGGGAAGTAGTGATAAATTCTATTAATATAGACAGAGAAGAAATTAAAGGGCTTATAATTCAGTTAAATACTAGTAAGGCATCTGGCCCTGACAACATTCATTCTAGGATACTCAAAGAAGGTGTAGAAAGTATTGCAGTAGCTCTCGAGAAGATATTTATTAGATCACTAGAGTCTGGAGAAATACCAAATGATTGGAAATTGGCAAATGTAGTGCCAATTTTTAAAAAGGGAAGCAAAGAGGACCCAAATAACTTTAGACCAGTAAGCTTAACTTCTATAGTCTGTAAAATTCTTGAGAAGATGGTTAAGAAGGGAATTTCTGATCATCTAGAGAGTAGCAGGTTAATTAATGATGCTCAGCATGGTTTTAGAAAAGATAGATCGTGTTTAACTAATTTACTGGATTTTATGGATTATGTAACTAAAGAATTAGATAGGGGTGAGAAAGTTGATGTGATCTACTTAGATTTCAGCAAAGCTTTTGATAAGGTTCCACATAGAAGACTAGTTCATAAATTAAAGCTGCATGGGATATGTGGGAACGTTTTAAATTGGATAACTGAATGGCTGAAAAATAGGAAACAGAGAGTTGTACTGAATGGAGTGAGGTCAGAGTGGAGGAATGTTATTAGTGGCGTACCTCAGGGATCAGTTTTAGGCCCTTTATTATTTATAATCTATGTAAATGATCTTGGGCAAGGTGTAAATAGCAAAGTGTCAATTTTTGCTGATGACACTAAATTGGCAGCTGTAGTCAAAGAGGTTGAGGGTAGCTTTAAAGTGCAGGGTGACTTAGATAAGCTGTTAGCTTGGGCTCAGAAGTGGCAGATGACTTTTAACCTTAACATAACATAACATAACATAATTACACGGATGACAAAAGCCACAAGGGCCTATCAAAGGTCATCCGCCTCCGTCAAAACCCACCCACAAAAAGCACCATCACCAGGGGAAGACAAAATCAAAGTCCCCCACAATATAATATAACGGATGACAAAAGCCACAAGGGCTCATCATAGGTCATCCGAGTCAAGCGGCCTCTTTTTCAAGGCACCCAAACTCCCAGGAAAACTACATCCAGAGGATTGCATCCAGAAACAAGGGTATCACCAATCAAGGCTTGTCAAGAACTAAATCATGCAGCTATAGATATATACAAACAATATTAATATATACAAAACTTAGGAACCATCACAACCTTCCCTTCCCATAAACTCATCCAACCTACTCTTAAATACATTTAGATTTGGACTACCTACTACCCTCTGCGGCAATTTGTTCCAGAAGTCTACCACTCTATTGGTGAAAAAATACTTTCTTAAATCCAACCTACACCCTTGCTTTTTAATTTTCAAGTGGTGACCTCTAGTCCGATTTCCATCATCTAACTCAAAAAACTTGCTAACATCCAATTTATCTATCCCGGAAAAAATTTTAAACAGCTCAATCATATCCCCTCTCACACACCTCCTTTCGAACGAGAACATATTTAATACCCTCAGTCTATCTTCATATTCAAGGTGCCTCAGGGAAGGAATAATCTTTGTTGCCCTCCGTTGCACTGACTCAAGAAGGTTAATATCGTGTCTAAAATGTGGGGACCATGCCTGTATACAGTACTCTAGATGTGGCCTAACATAAGAGTTATAGAGTTTAAGAATAACCTCCTTACTTTTGTAACTGACATTTCTCTTAATAAAACCCAGCACTCTATTTGCCCTATTTCTTGCTTCAATACACTGCTTAGAAAACCTTAATGACTTATCTATTACTACTCCTAGATCTTTCTCATCCTCTACTGAGCTCAGCCAATGCCCATCCATTTCATAGTTAAATTCTCTATTATCTTTTCCCATGTTAATAACTTTGCACTTATCAAGGTTGAAAGTCATTTGCCACTTATGTGCCCAGGATAACAATTTATTTAAGTCCCCCTGCACTTTAAAATTATCATCAATATCTTTAACTACAGCTGCTAATTTGGTATCATCCGCAAAAATTGACACTTTATTATTAACTGCCTCCCCAAGATCGTTTATATAGATGACAAATAATAATGGACCGAGAACTGATCCCTGAGGAACCCCACTGATAACATCCCTCCACTCTGACTTTACACCATTTAGCACTACCCTTTGCTTCCTGTCTTTCAGCCACTCAGCTATCCAATTTGAAACACCCCCACATATCCCAATCATTTTTAATTTATGAACTAGTCTCCTGTGTGGTACCTTATCAAATGCTTTACTAAAATCTAAGTAAATTATATCTACATTCTCTCCCTTATCTACTTGATCTGTTACAAACTCCAGAAAGTCTAGTAAGTTAGTCAAACATGATCTACCTGATCTAAACCCATGCTGAGCATCGCTGATTAACCCCTCCCTCTCTAGATGTTGGCAAATCCCTTTTTTAACTATTTTCTCAAGAATTTTACAGACTACAGGAGTTAGGCTAACCGGTCTAAAGTTATTTGGATCCTCTTTACTACCCTTCTTGAAAATGGGGACTACATTCGCTCTCTTCCAATCATCGGGTATTTCTCCATATTCCAATGACCTAGTATATAACTTGTCCAGAGCTATTGAGATACTTTCTACCCCTTCCTTAAGTATCCTAGAATGAATATTATCAGGGCCGGAGGCCTTGGTAGTATCTAAATCACCTATTAGTCCTTTTATCATCCTCCGATCCACACAAATGTTAGTAAACACCTCTTTTCCTGACCTATGAGTACTATACATAGGACTATTTAGTTTCTCTTTTGTAAATACTGATGCAAAATGACCATTTAGTACCCCAACTATTTCCTCATCAGTTTCTCTCACAAACCCTTCATATTTGATAGGTCCTATTTTAACTCTGCCACACTTGTTATTAGTTTTATAGTAACTAAAGAACTTTCTAGGATCTTTGTTGCTATCCTGAGCTAATTTAATTTCTGACACCCTTTTGTTCTTCTTTATAATCTTATTTAACTCATTCCTAGCCATTCTATAATCACTTAAATTTTGAATATTATTTTCTACCTGTAATTTTTTATATGCCCTTTTCTTCTCTGAAATTTTTCTAGCTATCTCCTGATTCCACCATAATGGTTTCCTACTTTTGTTCCTAATGGCCTTCATTGGGATACATTGTTCTTGGACTACATTTATTATATGCTTGAAAGTATCCCACATCCCATAAGCATTTTTACCTCTGAATTCTATATCCCAGTCTACCAAATTTAGCAAGCTTCGAAGTTTTACATAATCTCCCTTATGAAAATTTGGAACTTTTTCAGCATTCTCAGTTATTTTACCCTTCTCAATTCCCAAGTTAAAACGAACTATCTGATGGTCACTATTTCCCAATGCTTCCCCAACAGTCAATTCTTGAACTAAATGATCACTGTTAGAAAGTACTAAATCTAATATATTGTCCCCCCTCGTTGGCTCATTAACAAATTGATTCAAAAAATTATCCTCAAAGCATTCTATGAACCTGCCACTTGTTCTATCCCTACCTATCATATTTTCCCAGTCCACAGAGTTTAAGTTGAAGTCCCCAATAATAACTGCATCTGTTTCACATCCCTTACTTATTTCCCTTATCATTAGTTCATCTATATCATCAGTCTGCCCAGGTGGCCTGTAAAAAGCTCCCAAATGCACCATTCTATTTTTACTGAACCTAATATCTATCCAAAGTGACTCAACTCCATCCTGCTTTATTGAAGTATTTAAACTTGAAACAATCTTGTTTTTTATATAGATAATTATTCCTCCACCAATCCTACCTGTCCTTTGACTAATGTACATATTATAGCCCTGAAAATCAAATTCACTTATAGTGTCACTAAATTCTATTTCATTAACCCATGATTCAGTAACGCATAATATATCTATATCCTCATTGCTAATATAACTAAATAGCTCATCCTTCTTGTTTCTAAGACTACGAGCATTTGTATAGAAACAATTTAACCCCCCTATCCCTGAAGCACCTCTTGAAACTTGAATGACCTCACCTCTATCGCCTTGGAACCTATTTCTGTTATGTGCCAAGTCCATTCTACTTTCAGTACTATAATGTCCTCTCATAATTCCCTGACCACTATTAGTATCTAGTTTCCCGCCCGCAAAGACCTAATAACACGATCATACTCCTCCCACAACACATCTACCCCCCTCCTACTCAAATGCAGTCCATCCATCGCATACATTTCTTTCATTCCAACAAACCTATCCCACACATCCACAAACATGACACCTTCCATCTCACACATCCTCCTCACATAATCATTCAGACCAATTGCACGAGACATCCATTCTACCCCAACATCCATTCTTGGAAGCACACCTGTCACAACACCTTTCATTCTACTTTCTTTCACCTTTTCAATCAACCTCTTGTACCTCTCACGTAACTCACATGCACCCACTTTCTTCACATCATTCACTCCTACATGTGTAATCACAACCGCATCCCTTGCACAGCCAGACACCAGTTCCTCATACCTATCAGACAGATCTCTCACTCCAGCACCCGGCAAACACACCCTCAAACCATTCAATCTACTTGCATTCAACTTCCTATCTAAATATCTAACTCGCGAATCACCCATCACAAGCACTTCAGTCAGACTCCTATTCCTAACCCCCACAGACCTAACTCCATCCCCACTCCTATTCTCATTCAAACTACCAGTCACTCGAACTCCACCCCCACCCCCATCAGTCATATCACTTCCAGTTACTTCCTCTCTTAGGGCACTGAATCTATTAGTCAAGCTAATAGGTTCTGTGTCCCTCTGACTCACACACCTATTCTCCCCCTGGCTAACCACCTCAACAGAGGCAACCCTATTCTCACAAAGAACAGGAGAAGCCTCCCTAGCTTCATGTTTCCTAACCACTCTCCACTGTCCCCCATCCTCACTAGGCCTATTTCTAACTAATCTAAGGGGGCTAACTTCACTATCACTAGAACTATCATATCCTACCTCCTCCACCGGCCCTCTACCTTCACCTGAAACATCTAACTGGCCTACCTCACCACCTAACCTATTCCCAAATCTAGGCCTAACACTAAGTTCCCTCCTGAGCTCAGCAACTAACCCCTCCAGCCTACATATCCTGTCTAAATCCTGCCTTCTCATCCCCTCTAAATCTACAATGCATTCACGCAGCCCACATACAACACATGTATACCCCTCACCTAATACACCACAACCAATGCATACATTCCGACACTCATGCTCACTTTCATCCCCAAACTCCATCACTTATTCAAACAAAGAAAGAATTTAAGTAGCAATAAGAAAAAAAAGAAGAGCAACTTAGCTTTGGCTGATTGTGGTGAGAAAAAAAACAAAAAACAAACAAACTATAGAAAAATCTGAAAAATAGATCAACAGACTGAGAGCTCTATAAAACACGTGCTACCTGTTCGAAGGTCAGTCGAAGACTGACTGACAGAGTGGTAGATTATTGGAATAGTTTGCCACCTGAGACTGTAGACAGCCCAAACTTGAATGTTTTCAAGCGCAGATTGGATGATTATATGGGGATGGAGGGTTAATTTCTTACTTTTTGGTATGTGGATATGTTTCTTGACTCATTCCTGTGGATGCAGTTTCTTTTTATTGTATATTTTGGGGGATTTTGATTTTATTTTTGACAGACTCCTATGGAGGCTTTAAATTATATATTGTAGATGCATGGTTGGACATTCCTATGGATTGTTAAATTGTATATTGTAGCTGCATGATCTGACAAAATCCTATGGATGCATTATATGGGTGGGATTTGATGGATACGGATGACCTTTGATAGGCCCTTGTGGCTTTTGTCATCCGTTAAATTATGTTATGTTATGTTATGTTATGATAGGCAGGGAAGGGGAAGGGTGATGAATCTCTGCTGTGGCTACATTGGTGTTGGGTTCTTCCCAGTGTGGCCAAATGTGATTCATCTTTTAATGCTAGATTGTAGGAGAAAAAATGCTAAAATATGCAAAAAAATATTTGTTTATACCAAAAAAAATGCGAAAAAGTATTTTACTCACCAATTGCTTTTTTAATTAAACGCCCAAGAAAATGTCATCATAATTTGGGAAAGCAGACAGCACATCTTCTTCTGGAGCTTTACTGGAGTCATAAGACTCCAATTGTCCCAATTTTGTTGATGACAACTTTTGGCAATTCAAAGTTTTTGCAGCATTTGTTTTCTCTTTAAACCATATTTTACTGCAAGAATAGCTGAAAACATTGTCAGCTGCATTTTTTTTCTCAGTTTATTTTTCACGATATTCATGCTGCTGAATAACCGCTCTACTTGAGCGTTAGAATTTGGCAAGATTAACAGACTTATAGCAAATTCTGAAACTTCCTTATATGGGTTTCCCCAAGAAGCATCTCTATAGGCAGATACTTCAGACCAAAACTCCTCAGTAGTTTCAATATTAGTCCATTTAACCAAATGGATGCTATTGTATTGAATCTCAATTGATGACTTCAATCTCTTCATCTAAATGAAATGATTCTAGTAGAGGAATGATGGGATTCTGAGAATAAGTTGATGTTCTTCAAGATATTTATGTTTTCTGGCATACGATTATGTAGCTCTTTGTATAGGCAAAACAAAAAAAATTGTGCTCTTTTGCGGATGTCAGTTTGTTGAGAAACTTGAATTTTCTAGCTAATCATCAATTCTGTCAGCCTTTTTTCAAACCTATATCCCAGCTGTGGATTCGGATCAAGAAATTCTTCAATATTGGCATTAGGATCTAGAGGGTCAATCCTGCTTGTTGGTAATACTAACATGTTAGCAATAGATTTGATTAGATGCGATAGGTCAGAAAGCAATTGTGTTTTACCAACAGTATTTGATTCAAAAAGTTTGTTAACTTATTGAACATGTTTTAAAATTGGATGCAGAAATAAAATGAAAAGCTCATTCTGAGGGTCACAATACATATCGTTTAGTAGCTGGGCAGTGTAACATCTTTCGTTAAAACTTGCTATTTGAAAATGAGTCTGTAATTCAATCCACTGGCTTAAGATTCTGCTGATTGCTGGTTCAATTGACAACCACCTGGTTGTACAAGAATTTAAGATCTTCAATGGTTCCTTATAATTAATGGTCAGGAAAAGCTGTTTGTAAAAAATTTGTCTCACTGAACTCTGTGAAAACCATTTATAAGTTTCACTTACTAAAAATTCTAAGTTTCTTGGCAGAGCTGCAGCACAAGCATGGGACACTGATAATTGTAGTGAGTGGCACGCACATCTAAACAAAAGAAATCTAGGAATTTCATCTTTCAACTTCTTGATAACACCATTATTTATCCCTACCAAATAGAGTGCTGGGTTTCATTAAAAGAAATGTCAGTTACAAAAGTAAGGAGGTTATTCTTAAAATCTATAACTCTTATGTTAGGCCACATCTAGAGTACTGTATAAAGGCATGGCCCCCACATTTTAGAAACAATATTAACCTTCTTGAGTCAGTGCAACGGAGGGCAACAAAGATTATTCCTTCCCTGAGGCACCTTGAATATATAGATGGAGTGAGGGTATTAAATATGTTCTCATTCGAAAGGAGGTGTGTGAGAGTGACTATGATTGAGCTCTTTAAAAAAATTTCCGGGATAGATAAATTGGATGTTAGCAAGTTTTTTGAGTTAGATGATGGAAATCGGACTAGAGGTCACCACTTGAAAATTAAAAAGCAAGGGTGTAGGTTGGATTTAAGAAAATACTTTTTCACCAATAGAGTGGTAGACTTCTGGAACAAATTGCCGCGGAGGGTAGTAGGTAGTCCAAATTTGAATGTATTTAAGAGTAGGTTGGATGAGTTTATGGGGAGGGAAGGTTGTGATGGTTCCTAAGTTTTGTATATATAAATATTGTTTGTATATATCTATAGCTGCATGATTTAGTTCTCTTCAAGCCTTGATTGGTGATACCCTTGTTTCTGGACGCAATCCTCTGGATGTAGTTTTCCTGGGAGTTTGGTGCCTTAAAAAAAGAGGCTGTTTGACTCGGATGATCTATGATGAGACCTTGTGGCTTTTGTCATCTGTTATATTATATTGTGGGGGACTTTGATTTTGTCTTCTCCTGGTGATGGTGCTTTTTGTGGGTGGGTTTTGACGGAGGCGGATGACCTTTGATAGGTCTTTGTGGCTTTTGTCATCCGTGAAATTATGTTATGTTATTATGCTGGCAATGTCAGTACCAATGGCCAAAAGATTTTTCATGTTCAATTTATTTTTCTCCCTATTATGATTACAAGGTAAACTTAATTGAAGTACAATAAAATGCTAAAAAATGCCAGATATCTATTTTTTCATGCTGTTTTTCCTGCTAGATGCCAGATTATTTTTTTAACTGCTAGATCAGTCAAAAAATGCCAGATCTGGCATTAAAAATGCTAAATTGGCGAACCTGGTTCTTCCTGGTGTGTGGAAACTAGAGTTGTCATTGGGATGTCAGTATTTGTGATGACAGGGATTGAAGGTCGAGGTGGAGTGGGAGATCTTAAAAACCGGAGAAATCGTTAAATTCACTCATAGGGTAATTGAGCAAACCGGGAGGATCACTTCCTAACTAATTATTAATTAAAAAATAGAATGAAATATGATAAAACACAAAGTTTCAAAGTTTAGCTAAAAAAAATAAAATATTTTATTTAATTAAAATTTTCACCTCTATATTTAAAGTTGATATATACCAAAGTGCCCTTCGTTTCACTATTCACTTTTTTAATTGAAAGTTGATTTGAATTGATTTATTTTTCTTTCTTTTTTTTAAATAAAATTACACTTTTATTTACTATATAGAATTTATATTTAATATATTGATTTGTGCTGCTTTGAGAAGTGGATTTTATAACTTTAATTTTAAGGAAAGGTTTGTTCAGTTTTGACTAAAAAAAAATATTTGAAAAATGTTCCTTAACGTCACCTTTAGGAAAGACTAGAGGATTCTGAAGACCTCACACATGGAGAGTGGTTTGACAACAGTGTATTTCTTGAAAATATTAGAGAAGGTCATAAAGATATCAGACTTGTAGAATGTTTGGCAGTAGTGCAGTTCTTGAAGATCAATGTTGAAGAAATGGGGCTTTCCGCTGAAAAAAATTGGATCAGGTGCTTAAAAGAAATGACGAAGCCTCTTCTTAGGCCACTTAGGAGAACCATTTGTCTTGTCCTTGTCCCAAAGATTATTCTTCTTTTCTGTCAAAAGTAGCTGTAGGCGAAACCATCATGGTTTTGTTTTTTTAAGAGCTCATCTAGCGACTGCCTACTTGGGCATTAGTCACCGTATTAAAACTGGCCTAGTTCTAGTTCTAGGCTACTTTAAAATAAAATTAGAGAGAAAAAAGAAACACCCCAAAAAGGGGGAAGGGAAGACGACTGGTGCGTCAGGGAGAGGTCCCCCCGGAGCAGGAGCGTCAAACCAAAGGGGGGGAAAAAAACCTTGCTTAAATGATAGGGAGAAGGCTAGCCTCCCCAAAGAAGTCAACAAGTCCACAAGTCAATGTGCAAAAATCTGTCCCGAGTACAAGGGACAGGCGGTAGCAACCCCGCCCATCCCAGGACAGGGACGGGTATCGTGCGCGAAGATCACCCAGACTGGAACATTCGACAAGAATGTGCCGAAAAGTCTAGGGGACGATGCAGTCGTTGCAATAAGGCGCAGGCGAGCGCTCCATCAAATAGCGATGCGTCACACGAGTGTGTCCGATTCGGAGACTACAGAAAGCAACCTGAAGCCGCCGCGGCATTGGGGGATAGGTCCATGGGAACAGTCGCGGCGCAATGGCACGCAACTTTAAGTTCCCTTCGACCGTCTCCCATCTTCTTTACCAAGCAGGCCGAAGAGCTGCCCGTAATCCTGGCATGTAGTAGGTGTGAGGGAGAGCAAAACGCTGGTCCGGTCGCAGAGTCCTCGCGGACTCTTTAATGCCCTAATCGGCGCGCTGATTCCCCGCAATTCCTACATGTCCAGGAACCCAGCAGAAGATAATATCGACATCTGCCCGGCTCGCCAAAACCGTGGAATCACGGATATCGCGAACCAGGGGATGCGGAGATTCCAATGCCCCGAGAGCACTCAGGGCGCTTGGTGAGTCGCTATAGATCACAATCCGGTCTCCGAACCGGGCATGTCGCGTAATCTCCCGTACCGAGTGGTGTATTGCCACCAGCTCAGCCATGAAGACAGACGCAGTGCCTGGTAGAGCCCCGCTGACTTCAAACAGAGGGGATACGGCGTGAAAGCCGACCCCCTATTGGGACTTAGATCCATCCGTATACACTGGCACGGTTCCAGCGTGACACGATGTGTGCTCCAAAAAGGTCGAACGCAATACTCCCGGTGCAGTACAAGCTTTAGGAGCAGAGGCGTGGCGACAAATAGCCAAATGTGGTACCCTCCAGGGTGGCGTCCAGGGCAGAACCAGGGGCACCACCGGCCCGAGAGCTATATCTACCTCTCGAAGGAATTTCAAGGCCCTAAACCCAAAGGGCTTAGGGTATGACTGGCGTCTCTCGGCGGCATAGGCACTATCGAGATCAGCTGCGGATGCAGTGAGAGCTGTTGGCGACTGAGGGAGGCGCCGGGCTCGGGCGTACAGGCGAGTGATGCACTGCACAGGGCGCAGAGCGAGTGAAATCTCCCCAGCATCGACCAACATGCTCTCAATGGGGGAAGTGCGGAAGGCCCTGGTCGCAAGGCGAAGGCCGGTGTGGTGGATCGAATCCACCTTCCGCAATAAACGCTTGGCTGCGGATGCATAAAACTCGCATCCGTAGTCGAGCTTTGAGCTAACAAAGGATCGATAAAAAAGTAAGGCAGTAGCCCTATCAGCGCCCCAAGCGCTGAACGTCACGGAACGGAGAATGTCCATGGCGTGGGTACAAGAGACCCTAAGGCTGCGAATATGAGCCTCCCAGGTAAGGCGTCGGTCGAATACAAGACCAAGGAAACGGTGCGACTCAACCACATCCAGGCGCACCCCATTAAGAAACAAATCTGGGTCGGGGTGAAGCCGTGGATGGCGGCAGAAGTGCACCACCTTAGTCTTGGCCAAAAAAAAACCGAAACCTGTGCGCTTCGGCATAGCGAGAGACGCGGTTCAATGCCTTTTGGAGTCGACGCTCCAGAGTTGGCATCTGGGCCGCGCCAAAAGAGATCGAAAGGTCGTCCACGTAGAGCGTAGCGAGAACATCTTCCGGCAGCACCAAATACATTTCCTGCAAAAAGATAGCTAACGGGAAACGGAACGAGACGAGCCCCTGCAGCTCCTCCCAGTTGGCCCGGAGTCCACAGCAATTCCATTAAAGGAATATGCCCTCCAGGCCTAGCTCGGAGGAGACGCCGGGGCCCTCCCCGAACTGAAGACCCTCACGGGAATGGCCGTACACTCCGCTGGGGCAGAACCCCGGGCGCTGTTGGCCGGACAAAGCGCTAAAGGCGCTGTTGGTCGGACAAAGCGCTGAAGGCGCTGTTGGTCGGACAAAGCGCTGAAGGCGCTGTCGCCTTCGAGGACTTATTGGGGGAGGTTGGGCTCGACATGCGAGTCTTTTCCTCACTCTGCCTCGAAACCTTAGGCGGGCGTTGTGGCTTCGGAGGCGGGGGGCCCTTTTTTCGAGGAACCACCGTTTCCGAGCCACTCGCCACACCTCGGGGCGTGGGCGAAGGAGCCGAAGCTTCTTTGTTGCTGTCCTCCTTTCGGGGGATAGCTTTAGGAACCCCGGAAGATGGCCTAGCAACCATCTTCAGGGGTGTTGCCTCCTGTGAGTCTAACGACTCGGTGGAGGCGCGTGGCCGTTTCGCCTTACGGGAAACGGTCACGCTGGGAGAAGAGGGGGGGAGCCCTGGTTTCAGCCGGGGCTCGGTATGAACCCTTTTTGCCGCCAGCTTTTCCAGGGGATTGCCCGGGTTGGGTAGAGCATGCAGAAGGGCTCCGAATGGGCGCGGAAACAACCGTGCTCATTGGCCTGGATGGGCCAGGAGCAGAGGGTGCCTTTCTAACTATTGAGGCATATGACGTCCCAGGCAGAGTCGGGCGCGCCAGGAATAAGTCCTTGGCCTCGCGGAATCAGAGTCGATCCTGGGCCTGAACGGCCAGGATCGACTCCGTCGCTGTTTCAGGGGAAGTTGGGGGTTGGGGTTTTTTGGTTGTTTTTTTTTCATACATGGGCATGGTGACCCTCTTTTTTATACGGGACGCAATAGCTCATCACCTCTTGCAGTTGCCCGCACTGCAAGAGGTCCTTACAGGCCTGGCAGAGCCAGGTGCCGCCATTTCGGACCACCCCTCCCGCCTGGTGGCCTGGCAGTCCATCGGCATGGCGGCTCCACCTTAAACACGGCGTAAAAATGGATAGAATATGAAGAGGAGAGGAAAAGGGATGTGAGGAAGGTATGGGTGGGAATGAAGCAGGTTGTTAAAAAAAAACATCCCGAACCGGAGCTCAGGGGTTAGGGAACATTGTCCCCTCTCCCCTAAGCCCTGATCCGGACAGTTGGCTTGAGAAGAAGGTCAGCATCTACCCTGTGAAATTAGAGGCTGACCAGAGAAAGTTGTGGGAGAGCTTATGTGAAAAGAGAGGAAACAAGTGTTTTGAATGAAGGAAGAGAGGCTAAGCTGGGGCCGGACGGGGTGCTGAGTCCCGTCAGCACGGCGGCCAGGATGGCAAATCGCCGCGCCCCTTTCAGGGGGAACCATCATGGGGCCAAAAAAATGGAGAGAAGTTCACAAAAGATGCCGGGAACAAAGAGTATGGTTGAAGGTTACCCCCTAAAAATTCAAGGTCGCCTGTGTTACGACTGGTATGGAAGGTTACGCCAGTTAATGGCTGGTTATGTCCTCTTATACGACTAGAGGAGGCACGAAGCTCGGAACGTCGTCTAGTACCTCTGGTGAAAATCATTACCCCAGTTTACGGCTGGTAACGTCGTCTTCTACGACTGAAGGAGGCACGAGGCTCAGAACGTTGTCTGATACGACTGGAGAGGGCATGATGCTCGATGGAGGAGGAGACTACCATTCGCTTCAAGATATGAATCCGTAATGTTGAACTACACGGGATAGAGGTACGATATGAGACAACTTCAAGGTGGTGGATTTTATGTCTGACTTTCCCTCTCTTCTCTCTCACAAGTTTTATAATTCTTTTACATATTCCTTTCAGTGGGTGTGGTTACATAAAATATTAAACATAATAGGAGGGGTTTATAAGTATTGTCCAGTTATATTTGATTTAGTTACGAGGTTTTTTAGATTTTTACAATTGAGCCAATGGTTATATAGAGCACTAAACACATTGGAATGGTTTTTACAATAACTATTCAGTTAACTTTAAATAGGGTTAATGGGGCGGAAATTTCTTACAACTGAGCCAATATGAATATATTTGGAAGGTAAGGGATACTCTAACCTTAGTATAAACCAAGAGTATATAATTCAAGGTGATTCAAGGTCGCTAAACACCTGGTGCCTGCATTTCCCCCGCTGACGAATGGATTATTATATAGGGCGTCAGCCGCCTCTGCCATCTTCTCCACATTCGCAGGGAAGGACATTAGTATAAGGGGCTTAAATTGGTCTGGCATCACACGCATGAATATCTGAGTTATAAGTGGCTCGAGTTGGTCGAGCTGTGCTCCCTTGGCATGGGCCAGGGCTTTGAGATGGTCCAGAAAATGCGTGGGGCGCGTGTCCTCCATTTCCTGCGTATCAAGAAGGACACGCAGGTCCTCAATTTGTGACCTCTCAAATTCCTCCATGAACGCCCTCTTGAACCTTCCCCAAGAACCAGAAATTATCCCCATCAAGCAGAATACTCTTAAAAGTGGAAGAAAATACTTAGAGGTAATTTCTGGGCTACGACGATTGTTCTATGGTCCTCAGGAACTGCCTGGTGTAGGAGGATGAGCTCCCCCATTTCCCAAAAGCCAATTGGACTTTGTGGGTCGAATGACAGAAGCTGAACCGAAGAGGGAGTGGGGAAGGGTCGTTGTTGAGTGCGGGGCGAATAAGGAAGGATACTTGCGTGGGAGGGGGCGAAGGTGGATGAATACGTTGTTGTTGTTGCAGAGGAGGATGCTTGGTTATTGTTAGTGTGCCCGAAGTTGGGGCGTAGCTTGGGGCTCCGTTATAATCCATTTAAAGAAAAATAAAAGTGTGTGTGTACAAATTCAATTCACGCGTTGAACGTAAAAAATCGAAAACAAATTATTGAAAATTGGTCACTGTTTTTATTTATTACTGTTTATTAAAATTAATTCTACGAAATTGCTAAGGGATCACTTAACGATGTTAAGGTCAACTTAGGATTGAAAACGAACACGTGTCGAAAGTCACTCGTGAAAAATGAAAGTCCACGCGAGAAAAAAATGGAACTGAGTGGGGCGGAATGTGTCGTCCGAAAAATACCACATGCGTGACGGTGAAAATTAATTTAATATTACGAATGAATGGATAAATGGGATATAATTAAACTATTTTGGGCACCACTTATAGAATTTCGATGTATATTTTGCGCTATATGCTACAGAGCTCTGATCACAATAAACATGAAACCTATATTTCGTTATTCAAGGAAATGAAGTTAAATGCTGACGCGAAATCTAAATGTCTGCAGACGAATTTACTTAGGACTAAATTTGAAGGACGTTGAAAAAACGTGTATTGAAAACAAAGAGTTAAGAAAAATATATATTATTGAGTAAACAGTTAGATTTGAAGGGGAATTTATACAGTAACAGTTTATCATTGGATCGAATTACGCGTGTTAATTAAATTTGTATGAGTTAACGAGAATGGATTTACAATTGATAAATTCGGTTTGGCAATTAGAGTACAACATATGTTGATTGATAATTTAAATATAATTGGATAATGGTTAAACAGATTGCATTATAATTAATTTGAAAGTAGTAATTGTTAAATAAATTGGATAATTGTTAAAAGGATTATTCGTAAATTGAGTATAACAATTGATGATTGATAATTAGATTGGATAGTTAAATGATTTGATAAATTAATTGTTAAATGGGAATTTTAATAATTGGGAAATTGGTTGATATATATATATATATATATATATATATATATATATATATATATATATATATATATATATATATATATATATATATATATATAAAAATATATATAAAAATTTTTCCTTTATTGTTATTATTAAAGAGGAAGAAATTTCTAAAAATAAGATAAAGTATTTACCGTATATAGATCTGCGGCTCTGATTGATTAATTGCCACCAGAGTAGGTTATGATTAAATGCCTATATCACATATGCTATTCTCTCTTTAGAGGGGTAGAATGTGCCGGGTATTGTTAAAAATTGTCAATGAAAACAACCAGCAAGAACAGCTGGTTGGTATGGAGGATAACGATTGGAAGATGCTAGCTGCTGTCAGTCTTCTTCTGATTGCTCACCAAAGTGTTCACCTTAGCTCTATAGGAATGGTGGAAATTTATCAACCTGGTGAATCTTAGTTTAAGGTAAATATAACTTCTTATTATTAATTAACCTTTATATATATCGTTTATAACATATATTGATTATTAATAATTTAATGTAATTGTATTAGACTTATTGTGTTTATTTGTTAGAGCATGCGCTGATCCCTGTGTCATATTTTATCTTGATTAAACCAGAAATTTTAGCCG
This sequence comes from Ceratothoa steindachneri, assembly GCA_963969495.1. Taxonomy (NCBI): domain Eukaryota; kingdom Metazoa; phylum Arthropoda; class Malacostraca; order Isopoda; family Cymothoidae; genus Ceratothoa; species Ceratothoa steindachneri. The sequence goes on along the minus strand of OZ018338.1, from coordinate 3,723,157 downwards.
GAATCTTATTTATCATCTGATCCACTACAGGCTGAATTCAGTTGATGATGAGAAGGACTTTGGTATAGTAGAAGATAGGTCACTGAAGGGAAAATGTTAAGATTAGCAGCCCTGATTTCGGGCGCGAATTTGCTATTATATATTTTTTTTCAGCTATCCGACTGGCCAATCAGTGAACTGTATTATACACCGTTATTTACCAAATATAAACGTTTATTTTTCCTAAGCTTTCCTTCGTGTTTATAAAGATGGGAAAAAGTGGGTGTTTTCTTTCTTTTTGGGAAGATTATTATCCATGCAGTCTAAATACTCTACGCCTGCCACTATTTTATCTTTTGACGGGGTGTTGTTGTTTTTTGTAATAAATAACTTTTTCCTCATGGCAAGGAATTGTGTTCGCCGAAACGAAGTCTAAAAGAGCTTCTTTTATATATTTTGTGCTTCTTTTCATTTGTTTTTTATTTTATTCAAACTTTCAATTGTCTCGTATAAATACTTGCGCGCAAGCGTTACGCGTGTTTTATAAAAATGGCCATTCCGTCCGGTGTATGTTCACTATCGGTCCACCATCTAGATGTGATTTTTACTGATCCTGAGAAAACCAACGATTATTTAGCTAGCCATCAGTTACTAAAATGCAAGACCAAGGGACCTAGTTGTAAATCTCAAGTGACAGTTACTAAAGATGTTTTTTTTCTGTTGCCGTAAATATTTTGTTACCGAGACTGGAGCCAGAATACAGAATACAAATCCCAAACAACAGACTAAGGATCGTGACACTCAACGTTGATGGATGGGAGGGAAAAGACACTGCATATGGAAACATATTCCACGTGCTTTACCCTGACATCATTTTAATAACGGAGCACGGTATCGACACTACTACCAGTCAACTGAAGATACTGGGCTACAGAGTGGTCACTAAGAACCATTCTCAGGAGAGGTTTGACGGTGCTGTCGTTGCCATTCTACTTCTCTCAGGCAAATGCAGAGAGTGCAGAACAAAGCAGCCCTGCTGAGAGCTACAGCGCACAGGATGGACCACATTCGGCAGACAGAACTGCACGCAAGAGCACGACTGAAGCCATTGAATATGGAACTTCAGAGGCTAGGGAGAGAGACTGGGACAAAATCGAATAAGAAATACTCGCAAACATGGACACCGGCAAAGACATTCCAGGAATTCAAATTGGACGGGACACCTATTCCCGAGTGGAATAACATGCCCCTGAGAGAACTCAAATGGAATATTAACCTGATCACGACCAAAAAAAAAAAAAAATAATTAAAAGACTAAAAGAGGCAAAATGTCCAACTACAAATAAATAATAGACAGCGAAAATGAAAAAATGAACACTAATATTAAAAAGAGGCGAAGTGACCACGACAATAAACAATTAAACAAGAACAAAAAGAGGCAAAGTACCCACAATGAAAAACATAATAAAAGAACAAAAAGAGGCAAAATGCCCACAAACCAGTACGATAAATAAATATATATCAAATGAAACGCAAAATAGAAACTTAAGGAGATAGCATAAGTATAATTGGAAGGCTTGAATGACATGACGGTAGAAATAGAAAATTTTATATATATATATATATATATATATATATATATATATATATATATATATATATATATATATATATATATATATATATATAAAGTAAACAGAAAATAAAAATAAATAAAGAAAATAAAAAACAACGAGAGAGAGAAAGGAAAAATAAAACAAAAACTGCAACAATGGTCGCTAAGCGGCTAAACACACCACTAGTAAAACACTGATGGTACAGAAAAGAAAACAGAAGAGAGTAAGGAAAAGAAAAGAGAAGAACTCAAGAGATGCCCTCTACACCAGGGCAATATTCAACTTCTATTTTACCTATATTTATCTACTACACAATTCAACACTTTATTCATCTCATCTCATCATCAAGATATTTATTTTTAGCTACTCAGTATTTTTGGACGAAATACATTTGCTATTTACATGTCGCTACCGGGTAAAGGAGGTAACAGTTTAGGGATGTCCGAAAACGCCTGCGCCTTGCAAAGGCCTGCGATCATCGTCGACCAAGGACAACAGTCCAACGGTAAATACTTATTTACCCCTAAGAAAGAGGCAACAAATACTACAATTTTTACTTCGCTAATGAATAACTAAATAAGGGTTTTGGGTGTGAACCGATTAAATCGATACGAGTACAAAATGCTCATTTTTTAGTTACTTTTGAGTCATATTAAATTCTATAATGTGGTTCCACCACCATAAGTTTACCAGCATAAGATAAAGCTCCTAGTTAGTTGCCATCCGAGATTACCCGAACTCCAGAAGAAGGCCTGTTACTGGTTATGGGGTGTTCCTCTCTCAAGGAGGTAGATACATCCATAATCGGTGAGCCCTCCGAAGGATGGTGAAGTAGAAAATGTATTTGCTAATAGAGCAAAAGTTTCGCGCTTTATCACAATTGAAAAAGGCCTAGCGAATTCCATCACCATCGGCCTCCTGTCCTCAACGAAGTAGCCGTTACGGGATGGCCTCAAATCGTGGATTGCTGCTGCTTTGCTGCA